>CM059046.1:38280837-38880837 GCA_030279155.1 Forsythia viridissima | reverse complement strand
ACTCTTTTATCAATTACTCATAGTAAAATTGTAGGAATTTCTCAAATATAATATGTCAAAAAGAAAATATAAAATTGATAACAAAACGTGACTTAGTATTGATTTTATATTGCCTTCAATATTATTCAAATCAACTGGCACATTTGACGATTACAAATTTTTTTTTTTAAAAAAAAAGTTTCGTTTTGACTTTTATGGTAATATATATTAAAACTGGGGGTTGGATTTTACAATGTCAAGATTATTAAGAGAAGTAGTCCAAGTCTTTGTATATTAATTATTGTTTTGATATTTAATCAATGTGAAATTTTACTTTTAACATGTTCCCGCAAAATGGTAACTCATTTGAGTACACAAATCTTAAAATCTAAATGTTAATTTGAGTTTAATAGACTTTGATACCATATTAAAATTTTAGATTTTACCATAAAATGTCAATATTATTAAGAAGAGAAACTCAAACTACATATGTTAATTATTATATTGATATTTAATTGATGGTGACCTTTACTCTTAACAATATGTTTAAGAAAAAGTGTATGAAACCATATATATGATTTTCCCTAGCATTTTGAATCAAATTGTCCTTATAATACTTATATGAATATGCAATTTAAATCGCCATGTTTTTGCTTTTTCCTCATAATATATGTAATAAAAAATGAAAAATAGGATTCGCAAATGGTGTACTCTTTGTAGATCCAATAACACCTATTACTTTCCACACCATTCAATCAACCACTTAATCAGCCATTAACTATATCACTTCAAACAACAATCAATGAATTGAAGTCAATTTTAAAGAAGGCGAATATTGAGGGAGCCACTGATTTCATTTTTAGTAATGACCAGTCAATTTATGAAAAATGTCGAATATCTGTTAATATAAGAATCGTGTACTCAAGATTAGAATTGAGTTATTCATACTCGATTCGAACTCTAAAAGTTGGGCTCTCAAATCGTATCGTGCATTAAAAAAAATTATTCTTAAGGATTTTCTGAAAATTGGAGAAATAAATGGAAATGCACGTAAATACTAACAGTGGCACACTGACTGGTCGGGGTCACACATGAAACCATGTCCGACCCAGGTTTATACAAGCCAGTAAATTCTTGGTCTAGCCCATGCCAGTGTTGGGCCGCCGGGCCATTCCGACCCTAATTCTAATATATATATACAGGGCTGATCTACTCCCCACAGTGGGGAGTAGATATGAAGCCCATATCCTATGTGGCAGATGAGTTGGACAAAAAAGAAGTCACATGGATCTGTTTCATTTAATGGTCCAAACAACACCCAACTTCCACCCACCCACCCCGGCACTCCCTCATAACCCGTGGAATCCATTTCTCTCTCCCCGAATTTCTTCCCCAAAAATCGGTGCCCTACCTCACCCAAATCGCCGCCAACTCCGGTCAAAAATCCGGCTTTCCTCATCTTCTTGAACAAATCCATGGAATGACAGTGCCCTAGCTTACCCAAATCGCCGCCCACTTCGTTTAAATCACTACATTCACGGATTTCTTCCCCAAAAATCGGTGCCCTAGCTTACCCAAATCGCCGTCCACTCCGGTCAAAAATCAGTACATTCACGGAAATCAATGTCTCCTCATCTTCTTGAACAACCGTGGTCTGCAAAATCTTCTTGAAGATCCGCCGTTCGCTTCGTGAACAGCGAACGCCGGCGGTCTGGTCTTGTCCTCCTGCTGTCCGCGAACGATTTTTGGGCTGCTCCTCTTGATTTCCGCGAACGCCCGGCGGTCTGGTCCTCCTCATTGCCGCGAACGCCGGTGGTCTGATAGACATTCCGCGAACGCCCGGCGGTCTGGTCCTCTTGATTGCCGCGAACGCTGGTGGTGTGATAGACATTCCGCGAACGCCCGGCAGTCTGGTCCTCTTGATTGCCGCGAACGCTGGTGGTGTGATAGACATTCCGCGAACGCCCGGCGGTCTTGTACTCCTGATTGCCGCGAACGCCGGTTCTCTACGCTGTGACTCGGTAACTTATTTTCCAAACTTGTTCTGAGGGTAGATAGAGATTGAGGACCAATTAAATTGATGCCAATCTTTATCGTACCCAATGATGTGCCAAATGATAGGATTTTTTCTTACAAAATGTTGGAATATGAAATTGATTGCGTAAATTGGGAAATATGATCCTTATTGTTGAATGAACTGTGATGGTTATTTTGGCTGGAGTTGTGTCTGAGTTGTGATATAATGATCTGTGATGGTTGGTTTGGCTGAAGCTTTTGGCTGGAGTTGTGTCTGAGTTGTGATATAATGATCTGTGATGGTTGGTTTGGCTGAAGCTTTGGCTGGAGTTGTGTCTGAGTTGTGATATAATGATCTGTGATGGTTGGTTTGGCTGAAGCTTTGGCTGAGTTGTTACAATTTATCTGAATGCTAGTTCTCCACATATGATTGTAAACAATGAACTGTGATTGTTTTATGTGCTGAAAGCATTGTCTGAGTTGTGATAATTTTATCTGAATGCTATTTTTCCCCTGTTCGATTATACCCAATGATTTGTGATTTGTGTATGAGGGGAGGTAGATCAGCCCTGTGTGTTGAAAATGTGGGTAAGATAAGTGGGCTGTGATGATCAAATTGTGTGAATTGTTATGATTGTTGGAATTCGGCAACTACAAAATTAGTCCGTATCTTGGCTTGGCAGCCCGGATGGCATGAGAATGGGGTTGCAACCCGTAAGTTCATGCAACCGGTGTTTTGCAGCCATGGCGGTGCTAATCAATGTAATCCGAAACATGATCTGAGCCTCCAATGTAATTGTCAATTCATAATAGATTGAATGTCGCATAGACTTAATTGATAATTATGTGATATTGGTGTAACATTTGAACAACACATAGGTAAGGATCAATGTCTTCTTCTAGTGGAACTGTTTCCCAATTACGACTTAGATGTAGATGTGGGGCGTATATGAAGATTCATACTTCGCACTCTGAAAGGAATCCAAATCGTCGATATTGGAGATGTCATAGTGTCAAGGTAAGTGACTTTTCATAATGTAGTTTTGTGATTGTAAAATTTCATTGACTTGAATTAGACGATGCTATTGCAGGACGGTGTCCTATGCGGAGGTTTCTATTGGGACGACGAGCTAGAATCTAATTTTAGATCGCAGTCAGAAGTATGTGAACAAACAAGTACAGACTTGGATGATTTGAAGTGCACTTTGCGGAGCTTAATGGATAGGGTAGACAAGCTAGAAGACAGGGATCGTGTACTTAGGCATCGTATTAGTGAGGGAAAAAATTGCTCAGATATTTTCATGATTTCTTGTATCGTCGTATTAGTGTTTATTGTAATGAATTTGTATGTATCAGTGTTGTGAAATCCTAAAAATCATATTTGGGCAATAATTTGTGTTTTTCATTTTTAAAGGAATTGAGTAATGTTTGTACCCGGCAGATATCACTTTTGTCATGTATAAATTTTAATTGGAAATGTATGTACAAAACTTGGCAGGTATCAATTTTGGTAGGTATCATAAAATTGGCACATGACAACAAAACCATAATGGTTAAAATAATCCAATCAAATAATCAACTTCAATTATAGCAAAAGATATAAAAATATTCCATGACTTGTTCCAACTTGGCAGAATAAATAATTACCACAAGAGAAAAAAAATCAACATGACATGTTCCAACTTCATTTGTATTAAAAATAACCTGTAAGAACATAGTTGGTGGAATACTCAAACACACAACATTCACTTCAAAGATTGCATCATTCCAAAATATTACAAAACAACTACATGGCATGTTCCATGAAATGCACAAAACATCATTGTTTGAAAAACATATCGTTCTAACCACGAGGGTTTTTGATTTAATACAAACCAAAATATTAAATGGACTCCATCGAAATTCGAACTATAAATCAAATGTAAAATTGACTCCATCCCCATTCGAACTACAAGCAAATGATGAGAACGTAGCATCCTCTCTCCAAACATCTTGAGAGTCATCGTAATCATGTTGGTTCTCATGTACCGTGGGTACAGTTGACCTACAAAAAGCCAAATATTTGTATAAATATGTGTACTTTTATACATTAATTAAAAATACAATAAAGTATTCAAATTTACCTATCATTAAAGGTCGGATATGTTCTTTTGTCGTGTCCATTTGCTCCACAAACTGAGCATTGTCTATTACCTCGCGAGAGTGCTTTTTCTTTGGAAGACTTCAACCGTTTTCCACATCCTTTCGCTCTAACGGAATTTGGATTTTGTATAACCTGTTGGACCTCGCGACTTTTCGAGCTTGACTTGTTTTTTTCGGAATTCCCACCGTCGTCAAGTTGCATCACTCTCTTAAAAGTCATTTCAAACTCACCTAGTACCAATGTACTGCGAGCATCTGTTAAAGCAGCCACGTCCACTAACACAGATGCCTTTTGTGCTAACAACCCATGACGTGCCATTAGTGACTGGACAGATGTGTCATCCAAGTTGCTACTTGCATTAGTGTCGCATATCGCACCCAATTTGGCATTCTTGGTCCAACGTCCCACAATATATTTATCTGGCAGTAGGAGTACTTGTTTTTTCTTCAGAAAACAAATCATGTGGCGACATGGATAACCTGCAAATTCGAAATTTCGACAACTACAAGAAACAAAGTCAGTCTCCGTGAAATAAGTAAGCTCGCGGGTCCGATCAAAATTTTGTCCAGATTCATATCTTTGTACACTGTATGTTTTCCCACCTACGAAGTTTGATCTCTTGGAACAAATGTATACATTACTCTTATCCACTTCTGTTTGAAACAACAGAAACATCTTCTTCGTGTAGATTTGAACCATTTGACCTTCCATCATAAGACTAGACATCAAGCGTGGTTGTTCATTTAGATCAACATGGTTAGCTACTAATTCCTCATGGCGTTGATGACTCAATGCCCTATTAAACCTAGTAATGAATCCCATCAGTGAGTTCTTTCTATTCACGTACTTCTTGAGAAATGAGTGTCCACTCTCGGATCGTTGACTGCTATACATTCCTGCACTGAATATGTGATTAACATATGCTGGAACCCACCGACCCCGAATATCATACATCGAATTTAGCCATTCATTACATTGCAGATTTGTGCTGACCATTGCATCATTCCAACGCTCTTCAAATTCAGTAGGGGTCTCTGAATTTTTAATAATATTCACTAACCTATGATACTGCTCATTGTACACCATGGCATTAATTTTTTCAGAAAACTTGTTTAAAATGTGCCAGATGCAATACCTGTGGAATGTCGATGGCATGACAATTGATATGGCCTTTGCAATTGCAGCGTCTTGATCAGTTATAATCAAAGATGGAGCATTATTCGAGATCGATTCCATGAACTTCGACAACAACCACACAAATGACTCTGTCGTTTCATCACTCAAAAACCCGCACCCAAACAGAATAGTCTGCCCATGATGATTTACGCCTACGAAAGGGGCGAATATCATGGAGTACCTATTCGTGTTATAGGTTGTGTCGAATACCACCACATCGCCAAAATACCGATAAGACCGTCTAGATTCAGCATCAGCCCAATAACAGCAGATCAACTTATTTTCCTCGTCTAACTCGTAAGCAAAGTAGAAGTTCGAATTTTTCTCTTTCTCAAATGTCAAATGCTCTATTAGAGTTTCAGCGTCATAATCCCTTTGCTCTTCTCGAATATTTCGTTCATGGTTCCTAATATCTCTTTCCACACACCCAATCGATGATGGACCACCTGAATCTATCTCCATAAGCCTTAATTGCTGACACGTTGGTATATTAGCATCAACGAATTGTTGAGTCAATGCTTTCTTTGTATTCGACACAGTTCGGTGGGATCTTAACAAGTGCACTCGACTGGGAGTAGTAAGAGCGTGATTGTGTTCCTCGACAAAGTTGTTCACTACCCACATTGGTCCCGTTTGTTGTTTGACCACAGTTAATCTTGCACCACACCCAACTCGTGTATGCCCACGCTTTCTTTCCCCGGTTCGCGGCACAGATTCCTTATATTTTCTCTGATATGCATCATCTGTTTTCCCTTCTTTTGAACATACAAACATTTTCCAGTACGTCTCTCCAGTATCCTTCTTCTTTTTAGTATTCTCAATTCGTGCACTAAATCCAGCCTCCCGAGCATATTTATTGTAAAAAAGGTAAGCTGCCTCATGTGATTCAAATTCTTGTCCAGTGGCAGGAAGATTGTGCTCAGAAACTTGAGGAACAAACACATTGTCTGCACTATGTGATTCCATTCCTATCAAACAATAAACCAACAAACCAACAATATCAATACAAATTTATTGATTCCATACTAACTTTGACATATCATTACAGTAATTTGGAGGTTTTGGAGGAACAAGTTCTTATACACCGCTAATACAACACTTTTATTATTTCCATAATCTTCAATTAACACAAATTAATCAAGTTACAACATATTACTAACCAAAATGAATCAAAGTACAAAAATTACTTCAATGGTGGTTCAGTGTTCAGTGTTGAAGCGAAGCTGTTCACTGCGAGATTTGGACCAGACCGCCCGTGGTGGGTCACGGCGCAGAGGAGAATCAGGCGCCGGCCGTTCGCGGCAATGAGGAGGACCAGACCGCCGGGCGTTCGCGGAAATCAAGAGGAGCAGCCCGCAGGCGTTCGCGGACAGCAGCAGGACAAGACCAGACCGCCGGCGTTCGCTGTTCACGAAGCGAACGGCGGAACTTCAAGAAGAATGTGCAGACCACGGTTGTTCAAGAAGATGAGGATACATTGATTTCCGTGAATGTAGTGATTTAAACGAAGTGGGCGGCGATTTGGGTAAGCTAGGGCACTGTCATTCCATGGATTTGTTCAAGAAGATGAGGAAAGCCAGATTTTTGACCGGAGTTGGCGGCGATTTGGGTGAGGTAGGGCACCGATTTTTGGGGAAGAAATTCGGGGAGAGAGAAATGGATTCCACGGGTTATGAGGGAGTGCCGGGGTGGGTGGGTGGAAGTTGGGTGTTGTTTGGACCATTAAATGAAACAGATCCATGTGGCTTCTTTTTTGTCCAACTCATCTGCCACATAGGATATGGGCTTCATATCTACTCCCCACTGTGGAGAGTAGATCAGCCCTGTATATATATATATATATATATATAGACTGGTGTAAGTTTGCCTTTAGCAAGGGTGATCTCCTCCCCACAAGTGGGGAGCTTATGCTCCCCACTTGTCCACTTGTCCAACTTTGGTTGGACAAGCATAAAGTAAAATCCAATTTTACTTTATGCTTGGATTTTACTTTATGCTTGTCCAACCAAAGTTGGACAAGTGGACAAGTGGGGAGCATAAGCTCCCCACTAGTGGGGAGTAGATCACTCCTGTTGCCTTTAGATAAGATATTGTATTTGTAAAGGAGATTATTACTAATAAATTTAATAATTTGTTATTATGAATTTAATTATTTATTATACTGAAAATTTCTTATAATTTAAATAACTTGATCAATGCGTATTATTTATTTTTAAAAAATAGTTTATTTAGTTTCATAATGTCTAACAAACATTCTTTTACTTCATCAATATAAAGAGTTGAACAATAATTTTGTATTAGATAAATGATGCTGATCTCATCGCACTATATTTGAAGATTGAAGCTTAAGCGGAAAAGCAGTCTCATTATGATTTTAAGTAACTTTTCAGTGTCTGAGCCTTGAGTTTAGGAACAAATTCATGGCTGAATATGTTGTAAATCAATTTTATTTGGGTTGGAGCTTGGGTTATTTTGGGCCGGCTGGCACAAGATCTAGGTTATATGGGCTAACTTGCCGGGCGGGACTATTTTGTCACTTTAAATAAATGTAAAAATAACGCAAATAAATTATTGTACATTTTGCAAACAAATTCTCATGAAGTGTAGAGTCGATTTTGTTCGAATATTTCGCTCAACTTTCCTCGTAAAACAGTTGTGCATTCAACCAAATTTTGACAAAATTTGTGGCGTAAAATGTTAAGGATTTTTCTTTCAAATTTTGAAATTGAAAATGAAAAAAAAAAAAAAAAAAAAAAGTTTTGAAGATTGGGTTAGGTAGTGTTTTTGTCACTAGAAAAATTGGTTTGTGTATCTCGGAAGTTAATGTCCACAGAATTATGTTAAAATAACAAAATATGTAGAGGCAACCAAAGATTGGAAATTGAAAGAAAAATAACATAATGGATGGTTGGAGTCGAACCCAAGCATACAGAAGCCAACTATAGAACTTTCACTACATCGTCATACCTACATTATTGTCACCAAGTGAACATATTTTTAAATTTCCAAAAAAAATAAAAAAATAGTTTGGATTTCCAAATATTCTGGACCTGAGGTGGCCGTCTCTTGGTCTGTGCCTGTACGCAAATCTCGCATGTTTGATAACTACACAGGGAAGAGAGTATCCAAATAATTCTACTGGATATGTTTTGAAGGAGTACAAAATAATTGGAACATATAGAGATTATTCTAAATTCATATTTTACAAGTCAAAGTTGTCCGACATTGTTTTTCCTCAAAGATGAGATGCTTGGAATACAATTGAGGGATTAAAATCTGACACATGGAGTCAAGTGTAGAATAAAGTTCAATCCACAAGAGTTACGGGCATTTACAAACATTTCCTACATTGATATTGAAGGCTGGATTGGAGAAGTACCAATCAAAGTGATGGGTAACTTCCTCACCGTTTCCTTGAGAGCAAAGAGAGCCTTTAACTTTCCAAAAGAATATTACTTGTGATTTTGTTCCTTTCTTTTATTGCAACAGCCTTTTATTTTATATTTTTACTTTTCTAGTGGGTGGAATAAAGTTGAGGATTTTGAGAAACTTTGTCCGTTGTAATGTAGCCGTATAACTAATAAAAGAATCAAAGTGAAATTAAATATTATTTCAGTTTTCCAAGATTTTAAAAAAAGTAAACAGGAAAAACTGGAATTTTCTTTTCTTGAGTCAACGGCAGAAACAATGCAACAGCACCATCAATTCGTGCACTGCAAGGCAAGTCCATGTCCCTTTGTACTACTAGGACTAGGAGAACCCAACAGACAGGTATAATTTAAGTGCTCTTTGTTCAGCCTCCCAAACAAGCTTTAATCCAATAGGTAGTTCCAAAATTGAATTTTACCAAAACTAAGTTATATAGTAGTAATTGATGTTAAATTTCGTCGTAACTAGTAAACGAGGTGGTATCAAGCTCTTTCACTCAAGACCAAAACATTTGGTCCTTGTGCAAATCCTCTTAACCACACATTCAATTCAAGCGATGCGGGACTTTGTAGCAAACTCAACTTGGACTAATTTGATTGATATTTTATTTATGAATGCCATTCTTTTAAGACACTGAACTTAAGGACAGAGATTTTCACAATGACAAAATGGGGTAAAAAAAGATTGCCCAGAACCAAGTAATGAAGCTTCTTCATTTATACTGCAACAAGATGTAAATTTAAAGTAGAAAAATAATGCAAAATAGTCACAATCGTGTTGCTTTCAAATGCTTTCAGTGCTATAATTTACTTTGTTCAGGTAGTGGTCCAATAATAACCAGTAGACTGTAGATAAATAATCAAATCAATCCACCAGAGTGAAAAATCCAAATGAGGTACCAAAAAGCTATAATCCAAGAAATGAAAAAAAGATTCTCCTATAACAAGGTAAAAAGTTGCAAAACCAATCTAATGGCCTATAGTCCCTATAGTCAAGAAAGAATAGGAAGACTGATGGTGATGGATTTACATTGATGGCACGAAAATGGATCCTATTTCTTGATAAAATAAAAATTAATTTTCATCATTTTTCAAAAGAAAAAAAAAAGAGAATTAAATTAATGCCTCTATGCTAGCTTTTTTTACCATTTTACATACTGGACATGAATCAAGAAAAACTAGACAATCTTTGCAAGAACAGAGATGCCTGCAGGGTAGTATGATCACGCACGAATTCCGAATATTACAGCTTCTGCAAATCATTGTTCTCCTTGTTTGTTCTTCATTTTCTTCTTCCCCTATCTTTTGATCAATCACATTACAGCAAGATTCTGCATCTTCAATTTCATTGGCTGATAAACAAGCATTTTCTCTGAGCTGTTGGATTGTGTTGTTCAATGACATGATGGCTGCTTCGTTTTCCTTTGCCATCCTGTGCCACGTCTGATTCTCAATCTCCATTTTTCTCAAGAAATCTTCCAGTTCCATTTTTCTAATTACAGCCTTTGTTATTTCTTCATCTTTTTGTTTGAGTAAAAACTGAATCTTGGGTTCGTATTTCTTGATAAATAATGCAACTTGTTGCTTTCTTTGTTCCTGCAAAGCCAATCTCAACCTCTCGTTCTGTTTCAAGAAAAAACAGTACATAAAAATCCCAAACAAGAAAAAGATAATGATCAAATTACAAACTGATTTATGTTATTTACTTACCTGTAAACATATGAACCGATCAATCTCGACCCTCTGTTTCTCAATCTGGGCACCAAGACACTGAGAAAAATCCATTGTTTGATGATGGTTGTTGGAAGAATCATGAAACTGATCAAACTGTATGAATTGTTGATTGTGTAACTGTTGTTGAGGGTCGAAATATAACTGATTAAAACCACAAGTATTGTCCATCGCCAGAGGAAAAACAAGATTTTCCAAATAGCACTGCGCTTGAATAGCCATTGATTGAATACAGAAACACGAAAAGTAACGCTATTCCTGTGGTTCTTCTTCTTATAAGCTTTATCCAAAAACAACACAAATTCAACCCAAACAAAGTGGGGGTTCGGTTTGATTTCTTCTTGAATGGTGGAGAAAATTGGTTTTTGGGTAGGGGTAGAGACTAATTCTAATTCCAAGAGGAGGAAACGTGTACTTATATTGGGGGGGAATTGAATTAAAAGTAAACTGCAAAACTGAAAAGGAAAATAAAGAGGTGGTGGGGGCCTAGGATTCTTGATTTTCTCTCTCATCTTTTTTCTCTATTCTTGTGATGCATTAAAGACACATGTATGGGAAGGGGTAAGCAAAAGGACGTACACATGCAGATTTTGTGACTGAACTATCGGGTCAGACATTTCAGAAACGTTGTTAAATCAGAAAATTGAATTCCAAGTGGAGGTGTGAGGTTGAGGGTGAACAAGTCAGTTTCTTCATTTATCATATGAAAATACTAATTTCTTATTATTAAATTTTTAAAAATATTGCATTATTGGTCTTCGATTTAAAAGAGAGCACACGTTTAGCAGTATTAAAATTATTTTTTAAGTGTTTGTAAATTCTATAAAATGTGTAGTTAACAAGTGAATAGTAAATTGTGAATCTTACGAAATACATAAATAAAAAATATGTTTAGCCAACTTAATAAACCTTAATGTAAGTCCTATAATTTAAACTTAAACAAAGTTACTCCTATTAGAGTTGTGTCGTGCGATCTCCCGATGACCATGAAAATCGTATAAAATCTCACGTGTTCAATTTTATGAAAACTAGGTTTTGCTTTCCAACTTGAATTGATGTGTATAATTTCGAAATAAAACATGTTTTCATTAGGATGACGTGAAAATGTAATAAACACCGCTTGTGTTTTATGAACATAATCAGAGACAGTCTGTTTTAAAAATCACACTAATCTTTCATATTTTTAGTTTTGATTATCCTAATTATCGCTTGACCACTTTTTGAGTCATATATCATGTAAAATGATGTCGATATATCTAAAATGTCCTTGTGAACTAAATATGATTTTTTTACAATTAATTACAATTTAATTTGTTCCATACAATAATATAAATTAATATTTAAAAAGTTTGTGCATACACAATTCTTTGAATATGCATACTAGTGAAATTTAAAATTTAAAATTTGTTGAAGAATTTGGTATTAAATGATTTAATTTTTTAAAATTAATTATATATTTGTATACATAATGTAAATATTAACAAATGCAAACTTATCAATAAATTTTCATATTTATAAATTCATAAACTAAAATAAGATGTTAAATATTTTACATTTCAAATAAATTTTAGCTAAAAATGAATATATTTCAATTCATTAAAACATTATAGACTCTCGAAATTTATTATTAAATGATGATCCTATTATACAATTTCAACATCATAATATTCATTTTGATCCTTTAATAATTAATTGTACTCATAAATAACTAATTGCTAAATTAAATACTATACACACATATATAATTTATCTATATATGTTCATAAAAGTAAAATAAGAGGCTAGTGTGATTTTTAAAACTTGAGGGGTGTCTATAATAATAATGTCATAAAGTTGAAGATGCAAATAAAATATTGGAGATCAATTTGTTTATTTTAAAAAGTTGAAGACTAACTTGCTACTAAAAGAATAAGTTGAGAACTGATAATGCAATTTTATCTTTTCCCTTAATATTTTGCAGCCCTGTCAATGTTAATGGCATGTAGTTGCCATATATGCGAAATACTTTTTAGCCCTTAAAAGTGATTTCACCTTTCAATCTCCATAATTAAGAATCGGTGCACACGCCACCATTACTTGCCGAAATTATTGATTTGGTGTAAGTTTGGCATTCTTGATATGAGGAAATTAACAAACCCTGCACCAAACCAAATCTTTTATTATAAAATCAAAAATTAAACTTCGTTTTGACTCCTAATTTCCCATTAAAATTTTGATTATCTCTGTTACTAATTTGGTATTAATTAATTAAGTCAAAAAATTATAACTAAATCAATTAATTATTTAATATGCGTCATTTGACGTTTTTCATGAATTAGTATTGATTATAGTATGAAAAAGAAATGGGTTGAGGATAAAAGAAAAGAGTAATGATATTCATAGTCGTTCACTACCGATAGTCATCCTACATGGCATTATTCAATTGAATGAATTATTCATAATTAATGACTATAAATACATTACTCAATCATAATAAATAATTCATCCAATTATATAATGCAAAGTAGGATGACTACTGATATTGAGCGACTATGAATATTATTATTCAAAAGGAAATGATAGAAAAATTGATTTGACAGAATCCAGTTGTTATTCATAGATTTCAATCACGATTATTTTAGGAATAATCACTATCTTACAAAATTAATTATACCCTTTATCTATTTATATTAAACCATTGATTTAGTTACCAATTTTAACCGTAAATGGGTAATTTTGGGCATGTTAATTAATTAATTATTTACTTAAAAAGTACAAATCTTGTTTATCTGGAGAATGTTAGGCACATGATTAGTGGATACATAATAATCAAAGCTTATCATATAAGTTTGAAGCAATTTACGGAATATAATATGTTATAATTCTTGAATATAATGGAGTCTCAAATTCCGAATATTTTTCTTTATATAGAGGGGATTTTGTTTATCTTTATTTTATTTTATTTTTGGATTAGTGTTGGATTTCGACAATTAATTGTGCTTTTCAAATTCCGGTTGTAAACTTGAAATCAAGCAAAATAGAATAATGTTATGGATAATTATATTCACCCCACATTTTTTGTTTTCTGCAATATACTTTAATTGCAATGAAGATGTTCCTAATGACGGTTTTTATTCAAATACTCTATTAACTTGCTTCGAAATAATGGAAAATATTTTATCAAATTTTTGTATTTGTTGTTCTTTTTTTGTTTATTTAAAAATAAGAGGGATAATTTTTTTTTTCTTTTTACCCTCCTATAATTTTTTGGACGATAACTGTTATCGAGAAAATATGTTTTGATTAAGGAAATGTTGATGATAAGCATACACAGAAAAAAAATTGAAAACATAAATGTCATAATGAGAAAGTATTAGGGACTGTCAATACAATTAAATTGTAGTGTGACAAACTAATGTTACTCATAGTCATCGATTATCGTAGTTAGTTTATGAGGTATTAATTGATATGTCATTTTAAATGATATCAAAAATTCTACATTTAAGATGTCATATCGATTAATACAATATAATTGTCACATAAATTAATTAGGCAGCCACTGAATATGAATAACATTATTCAGCAAAATAATAATATAGTAATATTTGTTTTCCATCATTTGACAATTGACAATGTAGAAAAATATTCTATAATTGTAATATTTTTATAAATTGTGGCGTTTACGTCTCTATATTTGTTTCCCATTTTTCTATTGATTTGAAATGCATTGTCGTCTTGTACGTTTCTTTTCCATCTAAAACAGAAAGTGATGCTCAATTTATCGATTGAAAGGAACATTTTCCTATCGTATTAACTGATAATCTATATATATGACAAATGGCACCTCCTTTTCATGCAGTGGATCGTACATTAAATTCGATTGCATGTATGTAGTGTAAGACTTTAGTGCGTGTCATTAAGGTAGTTGTGTCTTGCATCTATCATTTGCTTAACTTAAGATTCAAGGTTCACAAAAACACTGATTCTAGAGAATTAGTGGTTGCGTAAAATTTAAAATTAAACGAAATATCTACAAAGTCTATTCCTTACAAACTCAATACATGTTTGCACTATTAGTCCGTATTTAATATTTAATAATCGATAGTATATAATAAATAATATTAATATAAAAACAGTGTCCACCCGACAGTTGGTGCATTTGTAAACTGCTGCTTCAATACAGATATTGCCATCATATATGTTCCTTTCCTTGTTCCTCAAAAGTCTTCTCCATGTATTACATGGTACAACATGAAATAGCGTCTAGTTAGGGCTAGCCGGTCACAATGTATGAATATGTATTTATATTGAAGCCATATAAAGTGGACACTTAACAATGGTCCTCCATTAAATATAGCTGAACGGTCCAAAAAAGTCTATGGAAAAATTGATAATATTCTAAAACGAATTGATGTAGTAAGGTCGAAGAGTGAGTGTCCCACGCCCCGCTGTGTAGCGATGAAATGTGTCAAAGATTTCTTGGGAAGACTGTTTGGATCCATTATGTGCAGTGGAGAAATTAGACAGTAGAAGGTATGGGGTCCCATGTGCTGCCCACCTAGTAAGGTCCCATGAGTCTTTCCCTCTTTGGCCGGCACTCCTGCAATCCATGTGAATTCATTCACCAAATATACATATATATTTGACATCTGTCTCCATAATTGACTAATAAACAGAAAACTATAACATTATCACTAGCGTAAAGCCAAATGCAATACCATTTTCTCGTACTCACAATTTCCCAGTGCTGTGAAAACTTTACAAATCACTACCAATTGTGCTTTTTTTTTTCCTGGTTCCAACCTGTTTTGTACACTATTTGATTTACTTAAGAACCACTTCAATATTTTAATGGTTTAAGAATATGGTGCGTCGGTCCAATAAATACTATTCCCATGTTTCTGTTTTTGTCTTGTAATTATATCAACAACCATGTAATAGGGGGATTACAATTTGATCTACAGTCATAAAAATACAAAACTTAATTAAATTACACTATAATTCGTGTGCTCAACTCATACGTCAAGTTAGTCATTGGCTCTACATAATAGTTGCTATCGCTGTCTTCTTCCATATCCAATCATGGAGAATATAATATTTTTCATAAATATCATCGCAGTGTACATACCTGACTATGAGAATCTCTTCATATCATAAGTCCATCGAATTAGGAATATATATAGCTAAATGCATTTTCCCTAAACATAGAAATTTGTGTTGCAGTCATCCTTTAGATTCTCGACCCCCATGTTACTCGCACCTTTCATAACATGATTTTTAATTGTATATCTTCATTGTACCTGAGTGATCGAGTTAGAATGTTCACTATAGATTGTTGCGTGTTTACTTTATCATCACTTTGCACCTCTTTTGTCTTACTTATCACATTATAATCTTTTTCCATGTTCAAAATTATGTGCGATATAATTATTTAACTATACAAAAAAATTTATGTGGTTATTATTGTGAGCATTATCTACCAAGTATATATAGTATTACAAGATAATATAATACATACACAATTTGTTTCAACCAAAAAATTAAATCGTTCTTTTGAAATTCTAAGGTTATATATATTAAAAGCTATAATTCTTAAATATTAATTTATGCATATACATACCAATTCCGGTTCACGTCTCATATGATTTCAACTATAATTTCGTATGCATATAATATTTCACAATAAAACAAAATACATAATGTTATGGGTCGAATGCACCTATCCAAACTTGTCCACTACATGCTACGTGCAGTATTAAAATGGTCCATCTTTCCTTAAATCACGCTAATTAGACAACGTAATTAGAGAAGAGACAATAAAATTTAATTCATATCAAATCATACGTGCCTCATTGCATAAGTTCAAAATAACTCTCTTTTTTGAATTTATTGTTTAAGCCTCAAACATATTTCCCCATTTGATTTTTTATTGTAACATTTAACCATGCCAAGTATAGTGTGGTGTACTAAACAATAAAAATATATTCGATACGTTAGAATAATAAAATTGGATGTTCATAACTTTGAACCTAATACTGCCACTACCGCGTCACGTAACTTCAAGAATCATGCCAATGTAATATATTGACATGTACAATCATAAATATACATATTAATTTTGATTTACTCGAATGAATTAAAGTGTCATTTCAAAATTCACTTGAATTCTTTATAGTTTTTCTCAAATAGAGAGAAACTCGAAACTATAATGTCCATTTGAAGTAATTTCAATCAATACTTGGGATTAATCGAGAGGTTAATGTCCATTTGAAGTAATTTCAATCAATACTTGGGATTAATCGAGAGGTTACTAGGCTGGATCCACTTACAATGGCTATTGTAATTAAAAATAACCTTGTGTCAAGAATATGTCTATTTGCTGTTGGCAGTTAATTATTTTAATATATTATATTGTTTTGTGGGAACTGATTAATGATCACGAAAATTCAAAAGCTTTTGCTAATTGACTAACCCATTTTACACCTCGATTAATGCTTTTCTAGATGTTCGAGAGTTTATCTGCTCTAGTATAAAACTAGCTGTTAATCCATTTAATACTACATATAGTATTTATTCATAAAATATTAGAAGTTTGATTAATTGTAGTTATATGAAGTTGGATAAATAGCAATAGAAGTCCCAAACATTTGAATATTGTGACGATAGGATTTCAAACCATTGATGTCTAGCAACCGAGATTTCAAACCTTTCAAACGTATGTGCCTTAAATCATTTTGTAACAGAAAATGTCAATTTGATCGTTAAATGGTAATTTATTTTATTAAAAAGATAGTTCTACCATTAATAGGACTGGGAGTCAATTAACTTTTAAACTTTGTAATAATGAGGTCTTGAATCTTTGATTTGTAACATCCAGGATTTTAAACATTTCAAACGTCTGAAACTCTGAGGTCATTTTGTGATGGAAAACATCCGTTTGACCGTTAAAATGTCACAATTTGAGTAAAATGTTTAGTGCACCTATATTTATTTTTGAATTAATAAAATTAAAATTAAAAAAAATGAAGAAACCAAAGGAAAAGATAAAAGAAAAAGAAATAATCATCTTCCCCCAATTCTAAACCACCTACCCCATCCCCAGCAGTAGTGGCACTGCCGCCGCGACCCACCGACCCACCAGAATATAAATTGACTAGTATTTGCAGTACATGAGAACCCACGCACCTCTTAATCCATTTTATCTCCGTTGATCACCATCCATCTCCAACTCTCCTAAAACCCACGCCATTTGCTACAAAAAAACCAATCGCAGCTAAAATGTCCTTAAATCTAAACCCAAAATCCCCAAAATCTGCTCCTGACCGACGCCTAGCTCATGAACAGAAAAATAATCTCCAATGATGCTAGATTAATGTAGATTTTACAAGTTTTGAGGTTGGAAAATAGAGACATTATTTTTGTCATGTCATGATTATTGGTTTATATTTTTAAATTGTTAATCAAATTATTGATTTGAAGGGGTTAAGGGGATTTTTTTTCTATTTGTTTTCATTTTTTTAACAATCAAAAGTGGTTCTGTCACAAAAAGACCTCAAGCACATACGTTCGAGTGGTTTGATATCTTATGTATTAGAAATCAAATATTAAGGTTTTCACTGTCACAAAGTTTAAAGGTTAATGACTCCCAATGCTATATATCTTAAATTAAAATAAGGATATATAGAACTAATATTTTAATAAAAAATTGATCATTTAACGGTTAAACTACGTTTTTTTGCCACAAAAGAACTTCAAGCATAGTCTTTTGAAAGGTTTAAGATTCTGGGTGCTAGATATCAAAAGTTCGAGAAGATATCAAAAGTTCGAGAACCTATCGTCATAAAAATCAAAATTTTGGAACTCTTAGAACTATTTACCCTATTAATTTATAGACCCCGGAGGCATTAATGATCATAAAATTTTATTATTTTCATAAATTATAAGTGTTTAAATCGTATGAATACTTACTACCTCTACGACGTCGTCTTACTAAGTATATATTGCACACTACTCAAAATGTGTCGTATCATGTTTCTACTCAAAATTACATGTTTTTAAATTATTATGAATTGCACAAGAGCTTGAACAAGATCCAGTAGTTCAATATAATTTTTGAGATGTTTGAGAGTACGTACCAAAAACTAGAAATTTAATAATTTTACCATTTTTTTCTTGAAAATAAATTTCGTCCCTCTAGCAATGAATATCTTATGAGCTAACTGCAAAATTTGAAATCCAAAATCATACGCATGATGTTGACATTAGGAGACAAGTGGGTGGTGTGATTTTGTCCTTCACACGAGGAAGAGAAGACTCAGATTAAATAAAGGTTCACCGTTCAATTAAAGTAGAGAGAGTAGGTTAATGTGACTATGCATGCATGCATGCATGCCACCTGATTTCACTTCATTGGAGTGCGTCACACGAAAGTAATGTGAAAACTGAGGAGTCAGTCAATAGCTGGTGGAATGGAATTATGGAAGGGATAATTACATTACTTTTGCTTCTTATATTTTGATTATTCAAACAAGTAAATAAATGCTTTCCGTTGTGCCTCTCCATGCACCTTTGACTGACGATTCTTTATTTTCTTGCCCATCTACAAGTGTATACGTACGTTGAAAGGGTTGAGAGTCCCAAACCTTATTTGTCCCAACTTGAACCGGCCCGTGTGTCGACCAATTCATCTAAAAAGAAACAATCGTTAAACCATGTGGGTCGTGTTAGGCCTCGTACTTAAAACCACTACAGTTTGCATTCAATTATTTTGTGACTTTGCTTTATGCATAAATCAAATTACATATGTACAATTTCGTCTTTTCTTTCAAAGTAAGAAGCACTTTCTTTCTTCCAACTTCACCTTTTTCCTAGTAATTTCTAAGAAGCTAAGTCCCGACAGAATTGATTTAATATCTCTTTATCGTTCATGACGAAAAAGCAAACAAATAATTTGTTTGCCATCCTTTTAATACTGCACAGACATTTTCAACGCGGGATGTGATAAGAAAATTTGACAAGTTTGTATGCCCAAAAAGAAAGAGACAGACATTGAATATTAATTAGTCCTTGTTCCCCTTTGGCCAATCCCCGGGTTTTCCACGGAACTAGTTTATTGCGCACATAATTAGTAAACTGTGCCTAATACGACATGTATGACATCTTCGAGTGTGTTAATCCATTTTTCCCAGTTGATTTCAAGTGTGAACATCGTCACTGTTGTTATTTATCGTCTATTGACATCGACTCACTGGACATTTAAAATTTTGATCAAATTTCTTATCAGTGACTATGAATATTTAATAGTTGACAAGGAAACTGAAAGAAGGATACCGTGGCAGGGGTTCAGAAATATGGTTTAAAAAAGGATAAAGGGAAAAAGGAAAGCGAAACATCCAGATTTTGTGTGTATGTGTGTGTGTGTGTGTGTGTGTTTTTTTTTTTTTTCTTTCCAGGGAAAAGTCGAATTATATGACTGGAATTGTTTGGGCGTAGGTCCACTGTAATTTGGGCAGTAGACAGCTATTTAATGGGGCTTAATATGTTAGGTTACTTAGGGCTTCCCATATGGGCCTTTAGCGTTATGTTTGCTTGTATACAGTTGTTCTGGCCCACTGAAAACTAGAGTGGGCAAATGGACCCACTAGACCAGGGTCACACATGAAATTGCCCAGTCCAATTTTGTATGGGCAAGAAACGAGCTAGTCCAGCCCATTGGCCCCACTTGGTCTTAATTTTTTTTTCTTTTTTAAATAAATTTTTTATACAATCTAATACATTACATCAAATACAATCTTAAATAAATTTAGACTATATATTTTAAGATTTTTAAAGAGATTAATTTATAAAATTGGGACTCTCATGCATTAGTCAATAGATAAACGTCAATTTTCTCTCAAAATAATAATTTTTTTGTTAATTGTAAACTATTTGTAGACACTTTTAAAAATAAAAATAAAAATATTAAAAGCATGCTAGGCTTATTGCTTTGAGATATAAGCATGTTTAACTTAAATTAAAAAATTTACTTGTCACATCAAATATATTTTAGATTGAAACTGAAATTAAACTAAATTTTAACTAGATCTATACAATTTTATGTTGGATCTTGGAATTTTTGGACTAATATTTATTGGTGATTTATGCTTAGATAGTTTCAGATTGATATTATTTGGATTATGTATTGGGGCTATTCACAAAATGAGTGATTAGTGTTAATGAGCAAAAGCAAAAAAAAAAAAAAAAAAAAAATGGGGCCGGCCAGGGCTATATTGGCCCGGTTTTATTTGGGTCAGGACCAACCCAACCCAAAAGACCGGGTTATATGGGCCGACCCACGAGCCGGGTTGATTTTGTCACAGAACTAATATAGCATCGGAAAATTTTCACAAATACTCTTACAAAAATTAAAGTAATTTTTAAAATATTGTCATTTTTTTTTTTTACTAAAATACAGTTTTATTTAGTTTTTTTTTTACATCACTATCTGATTTTTTATTAATGAAATTACATTTTTTTGTTACACTTATGTAACACTCGTAACAAAATGTGTTGCACCACCACCACCGTCATCGCTACCACCACCGTCGACACAAGCATTATACAAAGTATAACATTTGTAAAAACTGTGTTACTCAACCACGACTAACATTATACATAGTACAAACTATGTTATTCCGTAACCACCACCACCACCACCACCACCACCACCACCACCACCACCACCAGTCAAATCCATCCATTGCTACTTCCACAAGTATAATGTATGTAACAAACTATGTAACACGGCCATCGCCGTTATCACAACCACCATAAAAATTAGCACCACCGCCATCTCACTACTACCGCCACACACAATCAACGAGAATCTAAATCCCAAAGTAAACACAAGCCAGATTATCCTTAACCCTCACTCAAACAATTATGGTTTCAAATAAAGTCAAAATCTGATTTTTTTGAATAATGGATAAAGCATCATTATCACCGTTCCCTCGTTGCTGAGAAAATAAGATTTTTTTTTTTTTTAAAGAATATGGGAGAGGACAGAACAATGGTTCCAAGCTTTGTGGTAGTGGTGCTGGTGAGGTTCGCCGACAGAAAAAACATAGAGAGAGAAAGTCTGGAGGCAAAGATTAAAGAGATGTTGGTGGTGGATCGAGATCTGGAGTGGGATGTTGCGGAGGCAGGTGTGCTCATCCAAATATATGGTGTGCTCATCTAGATCTATGGAATATGGTGGACAGTAGTGCTTAATGATATTATGTCACTAGTTGACGGTGGAGGAAGAAGGAGGTGATTTTATAGTGGATTTGAGTAGAAGAATTTGGTGGTAGAAAAAGGTTGGGTCGATTTTACGGTGGATTTGGGTAGAGGAATTTAATGATTAAAAAAGAGAGAGAGTGGTGATGTTGAGTTATTGTTATTAGGATTAGGCCCAATAATAATAATGGGCCCAATCCTCTTGAAAGAACAAGGGCAAAGTTGACAAGAGCCCTACTTTTTGTAAAAAAGTTGAAAAATACCTCTTTTTTTTATTATTCAAAAAATACCTTATTTTCTTGGTTTGATTTAAAAAATACCTCATTTAATTAAAAACAATATATTATAATGTGGAATGATGATGTGGCATTTATTTATTGTATAGTAGTCTATGTACTTTATATAATATTCACTTGAGTCCTTATATTTTAAATTATATTTTAATTAAGTCATCCAAAAATTACATCTTAGGTCCTTAATCTTTTACATCTTTACACTTTAGTCCCCAAATTTTTAATTATCTTTCAGTTAAGTCCTCCAAAAATTGCATCTTAGGTCCTTCAACTTTTTATATCTTTACACTTTGGTCCCTAAATTTTCAATTATCTTTCAGTTAAGTCCTCTAAATTTTGCATCTTAGGTCCTTCAATTTTATACATGTTCAAAGTTTGGTCCTCCAAATCCTTGATTTTAGGGCCAAAATAAGTGTAATTTTAGTGGTCAAAATAAGTGCACTTTCAATTAAATTTTTGACTTTACACTCGAATTTTCATCTAAACGAACAAAATAAATATTTATATACTATTTTAAATTATGGTACACATATGTTACTTTAATTTAAATCAAATTAACACGTGTTACCACCACCTACTATCATATTTGTATCATATTTGTATACTATTTTAAATATAATAATAACTATAATCATATTTTACAATTATTTTCTTTGATAATTGTTTAAAAATACAGTATTTTCATAAAATCAATATTTTTATTTTTTTAATTTGAAAAGCAATATTTTTACACGAGTAACATATGTGTTATTTCATTATTTTCATTGAATTAATACTTTATAATTTACTCATTTTATTATTTTTTAAAAAATATGTTATTTTCATTTAAAATTAATATTTTAATTTTTAATTGAAAAACAATATTTTTTACATAGGTAACATATATGTTACTATATATGTTACTTCTTCATATTTCATTAGAATCAATATTTTACCATTTCTCTAATTTTATTAATATTTTAAAAATATATTATTTTCATTTAAAATCAATTTTTCAATTTTTTTTAACAAATTTTTTTTATACTAGTAACATATATGTTACTATGTGTTACTTGCTCATTTGCAATAAAATCAATATTTTATAATTATTTAAAAAATTCGTCATATTTCTTTAAAATTAAAATTTCAATTTTTTTTTAAAACAACATTTTTACACGGGTAACATATATGTTACTTCCTCATTTTTCATTAAAATCAATATTTTACCATTTCTCTATTTTTATAAATTTTTTAAAAATACATTATTTTTATTTAAAATCAATATTTCAAATTTTCATTTTAAAAAAATATTTTTATACTAGTAACATATATATTACTATGTGTTACTTGCTCATTTGCAATAAAATCAATAGTTTATAATTATTTAAAAAATACATTATTTTTCTTTAAAATTAATATTTCAATTTTTTTGTTTTAAAAATTTTTTTACACGAGTAACATATATGTTACTATATGTTACTTCTTTATTTTTCATTAAAATCAATATTTTATCATTTCTCTATTTTTATAAATTTTTTAAAAATACATTCTTTACATTTAAAATCAATATTTCAATTTTTTATTTAAAAACAATATTTTTATATTAGTAACATATATGTTACTTCAGGGCTGTTCTCCTCCACCTAGTGAAAAAAATTATTTTGCCCACTGGACACTAGTGTTTGACTTTAACATCAAACACATTTTGTTCCTCCAAATATTCAGTGGGCTAAATAAATCTCCCTATTGAGTGGAGAAGATCAAATTGTTATGTCACTATGTGTTAGTTGCTCATTTGCAATAAAATCAATACTTTGTATTTATTTTAAAAACACTTTATAATTGCTATCTTATAATTTATCTCCTTTTAAATATTTTTCAAAAACTACATTAGTTTGGTCTAAAATCAAATATTTCAAAATTTTATTTTTCAAAAAATATTTCTTTTACGCGAGTAACATATATGTTACTGAATTTGTTACCCTATGTTACTTCCTCAATTTCATTAAAATCAATTTGACACGGGTAACACATATGTTACCACATGTGTTACCTTATATTACTTCCTCATTTTCACTACAATTGCTATTTTATAATTTATTTCTTTATAAATGTTTTTAAAAAATACATTAGTTTGGTCTAAAATCAAATATTTCTAATTTTTATTTTTAAAAACAATAATTTTACGTAGGTAACATATATGTTACCGTATTTGTTAACATATGTTACTTCCTCAATTTCATTAAAATCAATTTGACACGGGTAACACATATGTTACCACATATGTTACCCTATGTTACTTCTTCATTTTCAATACAATTGCTATTTTATGATTTATCTCCTTGTAAATGTTTTTTAAAAACTACATTAGTTTGGTCTAAAATCAAATATTTCTAAATTTTAATTTTGAAAACAAAACTTTTACGTGGTAACATATATGTTACCGTATTTCTTAACCTATGCTACTTCCTCAATTTCATTAAAATCAATTTGACAAGGGTAACACATGTGTTACCACATAGGTTACTTCCTCGTTTCAATACAATTGCTATTTTATGATTTATCTCCTTATAAATATTTTTTAAAAACTACATTTATTTGGTTTAAAATCAAATATTTCTAAATTTTTATTATTGAAAACCATACTTTTACGTGAGTAACATACATGTTACTGTATTTGTTAACATATGTTACTTCCTCAATTTCATTAAAATCAATTTGACACGGGTAACACATGTGTTATCACATGTGTTACCCTATGTTACTTCCTTATTTTCAATACAATTGTAATTTTATGATTTATCTCCTTGTAAATATCTTTAAAAAATACATTAATTTGTCAAAAATAAAATATTTTCAAATTTTATTTTATAGAACAGTACTTTTATGCAGGTAACATATATGTTACCGTATTTGTTAACCTATATTACTTTCTCAATTTCATCAAAATTAATTTGACATGGATAACACATATGTTACCACATGTGTTATCCTATGTCACTTCCTCATTTTCAATACAAGTGTTATTTTATGATTTATCTCGTAAATATTTTTTAAAAACTACATTGGCTTAGTCTAAAATCAAATATTTTCAAATTTTAATTTTGAAAACAATACTTTTACGTGGGTAACATATATGTTACAATATTTGTTAACCTATGTTACTTTCTCAATTTCATTAAAATCAATTTGACACGGGTAACATATATGTTACCACATGTGTTACCCAATGTTACTTCCTCATTTTCACTACAATTGCTATTTTATGATTTATTTCCTTGTAAATGTTTTTAAAAAATACATTAGTTTCGTCCAAAATCAAATATTTCCAATTTTTATTTTTAAAAACAATATTTTTACGTGGGTAACATATATGTTACCGTATTTGTTAACCTATGTTACTCAATCAATTTCATTAAAATCGATTTAACACGGGTAACACATATATTACCACATTTGTTACTCTATGTTACATCCTCATTTTCAATACAATTGCTATTTTATAATTTATCTCTTTGTAAATATTTTTTAAAAAATACATTAGTTTCGTCCAAAATCAAATATTTCCAATTTTTATTTTTTAAAACAATACTTTTATGTGGGTAACATATATGTTACCATATTTGTTAACCTATGTTACTCCCTCAATTTCATTAAAATCAATTTGACACGGACAACACATTACCCTATGCTACTTCCTCAATTTCTATACAATTACTATTTTATCATTTATATTCTTGTAAATGTTTTTAAAAAATACATTAATTTCATCTAAAATCAAATATTTCTAATTTTCATTTTTGAAAACAATACTTTTACGCGGGTAACATATATGTTACCGTATTTGTTAACTTATGTTATTTCCTCAATTCCATAAAAATCAATTTTTAGCAAATTATATCCTTCTATAATTTTCTGAAATATGAATTATTATAAATAAAAATAATATATTTAATTTATTTACTTTTAATATCAACAATTTGACATGGGTAACACATATGTTACCCTATGTTACTTCTTCATTTTCTATAAAATTACTATTGTATAATTTAGATTCTTGTAAATGTATTTAAAAAATACATTAATTTCGTCTACAATCAAATATTTTCAATTTTTATTTTTGAAAATAATACTTTTACGCGGGTAACATATATGTTACCATATTTGTTAACCTATGTTACTTACTCAATTTCATTAAAATCAATTTTTAGCAAATTATATCCTTCTATAATTTTTTGAATTACGAATTATGTTAAATAAAAATAATATATTTAATTTTTTCATTTTTAATATCAACAATTTGACATGGATAACACATATGTTACCCTATGTTAATTCCTCATTTTCATTACAATTACTATTTTATGATTTATCTCATTGTAAATGTTTTTAAAAAAATACATTAGTTTGGTCTAAAATCAAATTATATTCTATGTTACTTCCTCAATTTCATTAAAATTAATTTGACATGAGTCACATGTGTTACTTTATGTTATTTCTGCATTTTCAATACAAATGCTATTTTATGATTTATCTCCTTGTAAATATTTTTTAAAAAATACATTAGTTTGGTAAAATCAAATATTTCTAATTTTTATTTTTAAAAACAATATTTACGCGGGTAACATATATGTTACCGTATTTGTTATTATATGTTACTTCCTCAATTTCATTAAAATCAATTTAACACGGATAACACATATGTTACCACATCTAAGATGCATTTTTTGGAGGATTTAACTGAAAGATAATTGAAAATTTGGAGATCAAAGTGTAAGGATGTAAAAAGTTGAAAGACCTAATATGCAATTTTTAGAAAACTTAACTGAAAGATAATTAAAAATTTGAGGACCAAAGTGTAAAGATGTAAAAGATTAAGGACCTAATATACAATTTTTGAAGGACTTAATTGAAATATAATTAAAAATATAAGGACTGAAGTGAATATTATATAAAGTACATAGACTACTATGTAATAAATAAATATTTTTAAAAGAGTTTATATAATAGAGAAGAAATGTATTTTTCATAAATATTATTTGGACGTGGGTAAGAATAAAAAATTGAAAAAAATTGAAAATTTGGGGATCAAAGTGTAAGGATGTAAAAAAATTGAAGGACCTAAGTTGCAATTTTTAGAGGACTTAACTGAGAGATATTTGAAAATTTGGGGATCAAAGTGTAAAGATGTAAAAAGTTGAAGGACCTAAGATGCAATTTTTGGAGGACTGAACTGAAAGATAATTAAAAATTTAGGGACCAAAGTGTAAAGATGTAAAAGATGAAGGACCTAAGATGTAATTTTTGAAGGACTTAATTTTAATATAATTGAAAATATAAGGACTAAAATAAATATTATATAAAGTACATACACTACTATGCAATAAATAAATATTTTTAAAAGAGTTTATATAATAGAGAAGAAATGTATTTTTCATAAATATTATTTAGACGTGGGTAAGAATAAAAAATTGAAAATAATTGAAAATTTTGGGGATCAAAGTGTAAGGATGTAAAAAATTGAAGGACCTAAGATGCAATTTTTGGAGGACTTAACTGAAAGATAATTGAAAATTTGAGGACTAAAGTGTAAATATTTAAAAAGTTGAAGAACCTAAGATGTAATTTTTGGAGGACTTAATTGAAAGATAATTAAAAATTTGGGGACCAAAGTGTAAATATATAAAAGATTAAGGACTTAAGATACAATTTTTGAAGGACTTAATTGAAATATAATTAAAAATAGAAGGACTAAAGTAAATATTATATAAAGTATGTACACTACTATGCAATAAATAAATATTTTTAAAAGAAATTATATAATAGAGAAGAATATATTTTTCATAAATATTATTTAGATGTGGGTAAAAATAAAAAATTTAAAAAAGAGAGTATATATCAACTTTTTATAAAAAAGAGGGTATATGAGCTAATTATCCCAAAGAACAAGGTGTGCTCTAAGAAACCTGGACATGTGTAGGTGGTGCTTGATGCTTAATAATGGCTCATTTAGTAATTTAGAATATAGTATTTTACAAGTTTCAAGCTTTTTGGGCTTAAGCGAGGCTTAGGCGAGGGTGAAGCGAGACCGAAGCGTGAAAAAACGTTTTCTTATTTTTAATATCATTTTAAATATTTATTTTTAAAAAAGTGAAAAATAAATTTTTTAACTAAAAAGCACGCGCCTAGGCGTGACTAGGCGTGCATATGCGAGCCTAGGCACGCCTAGGCGCAAGCTTTTTAGTTAAAAAATTAGTTGTCCAAAAAAGCGTCTGTCTAGGGCCTAGGTGAGGCGTGGAGGTCACGCTTCACATCTAGGCGCGCTTTTTAGAACACTGGTAATTCATATCATATATGAAATAGAATAAAACAATTCCATCTAAGAACTTTTAGTTAAGATATGTTCAAGTCTTCTATGTCGATGACTTGAATCGAGAAATCTACAAGAGAAGACTTCCTTCTCAAAGAGACTTAAAAGAGCTTCCAAAATAAATTTAATTTATGCTAATCATCTATATCATTTTTGTAAATATTCGAATTTTGAACACCTCTTTTTATTTGGCACTATATTCATTTCTATGAACATCAAACTCTCTTGAAGTACTTTTATGCTCTATATGCGAAGGAATGAAAAAGTGATCAACACTAATAAAAGTCGTCATATGGGCGGGCGACAGAGGAGAACTTTCTGGCGCGATGCAAATCCAGTTATCCAAGAAATGGATCCAGGTCCCACTGGATCCTACCCGTTCAGAACGTAATTTCCCATATCTCTGTCCGTTGACGGGTCCAAATTGCATAGTCGGTGCAGATACACTTAAAGTCTAATTCCAATAGCAGGATACCACGTGGCCCATTATCATTTAATGAAACTTACAAACATCTAACCGTCCAATTTAAATCAAGAAATCGACATCCCATGACCCCATCTCTATAACTCTATTTATAAAGAGTGCCCATTAGGCATTAGCCATAACATCAAACAAAGAGTTCGTTCTAAGTAACAGATAAACTCCTCCTACCGCTCTATAGACAGTGAGATATTACTTACCTTTGCCTGTCCATTCAAATTCCAAAGCATTCTTGCTTTTATTTCAATTTATCTCGTCTCGTCGTGCATTATATTGACGTGTCTTTTCCAATAAAATATTCAGTAGTAAGAAAGAAGAAATGGGTGCTCTGGATCATCTCTCTAACATCTTTGATTGCTCAAGCGGCCATTCCAAGCTCAAGAAACGCAAACAACTGCAGGCCTGCTCTCTCTCTCTCTGTTTAGTGTTTCATTTTGAAAATTATATTATTGTCAGTGTTTATCTTATTATTTGTTTTTTGTTTACGGAAAATACTAGAAAGATCTGGGCCAGATGTTCCAGAAAATTGATGTTTTTATTAAGATAAACAGTGTTCTTAGTACTCACAAAAGGTTTTGTCGGTTTAGGTAGAATCCCCAGTGTACTTATGTCCACAGTTCACACGTTACACCTGACAACTCACCACATGCTGCGCTTCACCTTTGTTTTCTAGTCTTTATTTATTCCACAAGCCATTTTCTTTAATCTTTAGGGTGTGTTTGATTGGTGGAAAAGAAATAAAATTTTTTGTAAGTTGAAAAATAAAAACCACCAAACGGTAAGAAAATATTTTTCATAGAATTGGCTAAAAACAAGCTTAAAGTGGTTATACTTAAAATTCATTTTATTTTCCACATTTGTATCAAACAGTCAAAGTAGAAAACATTTTATTCGAATGTGACATTTTCCATGGAAAACTTGCCGATCAAACACACCCTTATATTTTTCCTTTTTCTTATGAAAGTTTAAAAAATTTATGCTGACATTAAAGATCTAAGACTGGTCAAGTTGTAATTGTTAACTATTTAGTTGCTTTGGATATATGTGAAGGAAAAAATGAATTCGACTTTAAAATAATTAAAAATAAGACTTAGAGTATGTTAGGTAAAAACATTCTTGTAGATTATAAGTGGTTGATGCTACAAAACGTGTGATTAAAATGTGGATAAAAGTTGTGGGTCTTACATAATATATAGATAAAAATAATGTTTGATCAATTTATAAGTACATGCAAACGTGCTCTTAATTTTTGGAAGAAAATATGGTACAAGCTGGAAGGAAGGTAGCCTAATGATTAGATGCTTAGCTAGTACAGCATGGACAAAACACTTTACATTCCTCCAGCATTAACATGTACAACATTACACTGTACCTTTTTGTGCTGTCCCCGTGGATAAACTTGTACTCAAATCTTGAATTCGACTTCCCCCTAATGCACAAAATTTATAATTAGTAACAAATGTGGTTTAGTACATGTTTGGTGATGTTGATTTTTTAAGTACTTATAAGTTATAGGTATGTATATAATAAGTGGGTAGTAAGCTATGGATTCTACGAAATTTGTAGATAAAATTATGTTTGATGAGTTTAAATTATAATTGAAGCCTATGACAAACAAGAACTTAGTTATGTATAAATATAGTTGTCTAATTTTATGTTTATATAATTGTCCATTTAATGATCAAGCGTAAAAATGCGTATGAGCTAGAAAAGTGACAATCCTACGCGGTGAACAAATTTTGACTTACCCAAATGATCGAGCATAAAAACATGTATGTGCATCAAACATTAATGTTACTTTGATAGAGTCATCCATTAGGTGGTCCATGTTGCACATAATACATGAACCCCTTTAATTTGGTAGGTAATTGTACAATGTCAAAAATCTTGAATTTGTCAACGAATTCCATAAGCATTTTGAGCATGTTGTTAGGATATCAATATCTTACCGGATATTTCAATTATTTACTTTATTAGCACAATTTTTTTTATACTAGAAAAGTTTTAACATTCCTTTTTCTTCTTTCTTACCAGACAGTGGAGATAAAAGTGAAAATAGATTGTGAAGGATGTGAGAGGAAAGTGCGACGTTCTGTTGAGGGAATGAAAGGTGTAACGTCGGTCCAGATTGAGCCAAAGCAAAGCAAGCTTACAGTCATTGGTTATGTAGATCCCCAAAAGGTAGTGGCTCATGTGGCTCATCGCACGGGCAAGAAGGTCGAGCTGTGGCCCTACGTCCCGTATGACATTGTTGCACATCCTTATGCACCTGGTGTCTACGATAAGAAGGCACCGGCTGGGTATGTGCGGAATTCTGAGGACCCTCAAGTTTCACAGCTTGCACGTGCGAGCTCGACTGAAGTTCGGTATACCACTGCTTTTAGTGATGAAAATCCAACTGCCTGCGTTGTCATGTGATCTTAGGGTTTCATCATCTTGTATGATACAAAGTAGGGATCTTTGTTAAAGCATATCTAGTTGTTTATTTACCATGTCGTTGTGGATTGTTTGCAATTTTAAATATGTTTGCTCTAGTGTGATATTAATTTTACATAAATGAAAATTTTGTCGTGTAATAACGTGCTTTTGCTTATGAAACATCATCCCCGACCCCGACAGACAGTCCCGTTGATTATACTGACGAAAGGGAACGGGTGACTTTGATGAAACAAGAATGTTAATAACTTATATATTTGAAGAAATGTACAATACAAACAAAGAATCATTTTCTTCCTGGTAGATACTTCTCCTTGTAAGCTTGTTTTTGTTTGCTTTTGATTTCTTTCATAACATCAAATCAATGGAAATCTGATTAAGGAAGTTATCTAACAAAATCTTCTACTAGAACAATTGCTGCAAAGGTGGCATAGATTTTTGGCGGCACAGGTTCTATCCAAGCATGTCGAACATTGCACTCTTCATTACAACCGAAGCACCCCTGTTGTAGGAGGGAATGGTGATGGGGAAAAACATTTGTCGTACTCCTTCCGACTTCACAATGGGAAAGATGATGCCATATGCACTCTGTACCAAGAAATTATACATGTACCCTTTTAATCGTTATTTTAAGATGGCCACACATATCTAATTACAAGAGAAGTAACATTTTTGAGTTGAAAACAGAGTATAAAAAGAGTTACCCACCGAGAGCAATCTAGCTCCAAGCAACACGCGCTTGGGTGAAGGAAACGGTAACAGCAAACGGCCTACGCCATAGATGGCCACAGCAAAGAAGTGAGCAACCAAGCTCATAGGCTTTGGGTTCAAGCCGGATAGGAGGGCAATTGGTCCTTGTGAGTAAATGCCTCCAAGGCTCAAATAATCAAAACACGCTTCTCGCATTTCCCTGCTTGCTGGATCTGGTGCAGGACAGAATACCTTGTATAGGGCACCTGCTAATGTGTTTATTGTAGAAGCCACTGGCTGCAAACCAAAACAGAAAAACCATAGCTATATCAGTAATATAATTCAAAAATCTCTCGGATTTCATTATCTTTATCTGCTTTAGCACTGCCAGTTCGATCTTCCTAAGTTTCTGAATGCAGAAAGTGTTGGGACTTGGGAGTTTTAGTTCAAAATGTCAACCTAAGTGGAGTAGACCATTACCCAATCCACTATAAAATGAATGCAAAAATGAGGCTAACCTTGCGGAGGGTGTAAAAGGATTCAAGATGTTTGGTGAGGGCTGCTGCATTGCTGAAATCTTGTACAGGTCGAAGTAGATCGCGGAGGACCACCACATCAGATAGAGCTACAGTCATTCCTCCTCCAGTCAAAGGGTGTCGCATGTTGAATGCATCTCCCAGCAAAATTGCACCCGGAGTGGGAACTGGAGCTGCCGGCATACTTCTGTTTGGCATTGTTCTTATGTCTCCTTTCTCAACTGTATTGATGAATGCATCCCGAAGTTCAGGCGGAAGCTGATAAACAAAAGTACAATTAGACCTTTCAGCAAATTGTATGGAAATATGGAATTCCCTAGATTCCTAACCGGGTCCAATTCTAAGAGTTGAGATTTCAATTACCTGATTAGCCACCTTGGTTTTTAAATAAATGGTCATGTCTCCATTAGAAATTGAAGGTAATTTTTGACCGGGAATATCAACCAAACAGCGTACTTCAGTGCTACTGATAGGATAGAACAAAATAGGTGAAGGATTGGCCAATATAACATGTCCATGATTGGGATGTGGAAGCCGGCTGTTCTCTAGGACCACGACCATACCAACAAAATGGGACATAATATCGACCTGACAAATAACGAAAAATGGCATCTCATGGAGTGAGGAAACAAAAATCCCCGTGTTTAATAAAATTTGAGTAAAAAAAGTTGAAACATTTAGGTTTAAGTTTTCGGGCTTAATTACCTGGGGTACGCACAGATTGCGCCTCAAGTTTGAAAAGCAACCGTCGCATACAATTGTTAAAGGAGCTTTCGCTGTATTTTCTTGACCATCTTTAGTCTTGTATTTAACTCCTAGAACAGTACCATTTTCTTCAACCAAAGATGTTACAGTTCCTTGTTCCATTTTGACACTGCAAAAGAAATCAAGAATTAGAATCTTATCTTGAACTAGTGTATTGATTCAAAATTTTGTTTACAATTGTCTTCTGAAATGGACCTTTTGTCACTTTCCTCTAAAAGATAAAAAATGATTGTTTTAGAATTTGGAGAGGAAAGAGAAGACCATACTTGGGAAGAGATGCAGACTTTTCGCGCAACCTTTGGATGAATCTCCCGTGATGAAAGCTTCTGCCAGAAACATCTGAATTGAATTCTTCCAGTGGATAGGACAGTCTAGCATATCTCCCTTCTTTGTAAAGTGCATACCCATACACTTGCTGAGAGTCAATCCCAATTACACAATCTGTCACAATATTCATTTACTTGGGAGTTAAAATCTGCGTCTAAAAGAAGATTAATGCATCAAAATATAGGACTTACCCTCCATTCCCAACTCGACTAATTTGAGGTAGCCTCCTGGTTGTAGTAACTCGCCAACAATTCTATCAGGTTGGGTTAAGTCCCTCTCAATCACATGAACTTGGCGCCCATCCTATGATTGCATATAAAAGATTAGGCGTCAAAGGTGCAAGTATGAATGAATCAAGTGACAAGAAACAGGACACTGTTAGATTTATGTCCAATGATACAGATTACATAAACAAGAATTCTTCATGATACCTTGGCCAGAGAGTAAGCCAGTGCAGAACCAGCTACACCGGCTCCAACAACGACAACATCCGGGTCTCCATCTTTCTGGGATACAGAATTTTCAGAACTGTTCTGGACACTGGGACCTCTCTGTGCCTCAATTGAAGTTCTTTGTGGCCTCTTTCCAAGCAATCTGTATAACACGATAAACCCGAAAAGAGAAGCAATGAAAAATCCCAGAATAAACTCTTCGATCATACTTGAATCCATGACCAAGTGAACAATGTGTTATCTCTGTTTATAACAAAATGCTATTGTCTTAATTACTCTTGATGCATGTTCAACCACACTTAAACCCTTTTATATAGGTGCAGTACAAAGACAATCTCTCCAAATTGGACTTTTGTTAGTCAAAAATTTCTGGTTGTTGGAGGAATAATTAGGTAAAATTTAACAAACTAGTCAATAACAAAACATTATTTCCGAGGTTTCTTGCAAACAATGGACACAAACAGTGGCTGACAGGAAATTCTGATTCACATCAGTTTGTTTAGTTAAAGAAAGTTGACATAGAATTAATCCAACCCCGCATGTACAGAACAAATGTGAGAATAATTTTGATTAATATATTAGATTTATTATTTTCCAGTGCTAATGAACAAATATGAGAATTATTCAAGAGGGCTATTTGTCAACAAGGCTTTATCTTGGATGAATTTTTTTTAAATAATCTTATTCATCATTAGTTGTTATCATCACTAATTTAGGTGGCAGTGGACTCTTTAATTCATTGTCCAAGACTGGGGTGATATATAGAATTACTCAAATTTTCGTCCAGCGTTAATTATGGTCAAATGAGTGTTAAATTGTGTAATGGCATGGGCCGACTTTACTACAATTTTTCATTTACAATGTTTTAGCCTTTCTTATTTTAAAATTAGTAGTTTTAACATTGATCTATTGTATATTTGAGTATTCACTCCACTTTGTTACTCCCAATTCTTGATTCGCGCCCCCACCTTCATTTGGCAAAAGTATGATCTCTTAATACTAAAGTGGATCATTTTCTTAGGCGAAGGACGAAGGATGTTATAAATTAGTAACAACAAAATTACTAAATTGCTAGAAATGTCATAAATTGAGGAGTAACGATGCAATTAATTCATAATACAAACACATTTAATTTTTTTTTTCTTTCTCAACTGCAAACACCTGAATTGACCCATACCCCACAAGGCCACAACATACACTCGGCCCAACCCATCAACTCTTGTTCAGTTCTTCCCGTTATTCTCTCGTATTCCATCATTTTGGCGGGAAAAATAAAGCCCCATTTAAGCATCTCCCGCCGACTCCGAGCGTTACGCCGTCACTGCGAGAGGGAGAAATCGAGAAAGAGAAAAATGGGAGAGCAAGGAGTCGAAGAAGTGGTGGAGGAGGAGTTTTCCGTGTGGAAGAAGAACACGCCATTATTGTACGACCTCGTGGTCTGCCACGCGCTCGAGTGGCCATCTCTCACCGTCCAGTGGCTCCCATCGCCGCCGTCCGATGACGGTCCTCTCGCTGTACACAAATTGATACTGGGGACGCATACCTCCGATGACGTTCCGAATTTCCTTATGGTCGCCCACGCCCACGTCCCCCGCGGTATCATCGAAATCGAATCCGATATTTCCAACATCCCTAAGGTCATTAATTATTTTCCTCAACGCACTCGTTACTCTGTGTTCATTTGTGCGTGTGGTAATGTTTATGGTGCTTTCACGAATTAGCATTAAGTGTTTGATGAAATTACTGAATGAAATTGCGTTTCTTTTTTGACAAGGTTTTCTTATGGTTATGGGTTAGCGGCAAAGGAAATATGACGAGCTTATAATGCTGAGAAATTCCAACCTCTTATTATTATTATTATTAGTGGTTACGACTCTTGCCTAGGGTTAGCTTCATATATATGCATCTTAGGTTTGCGTCAATGCCCTGCCTATCCGACCGTCCAGTGTATTGGGGCTTAATTCATTGAAATTTTATTTTGTTGATGTGTTGGTTTACATATGATTGAGGCTGTTGGGTTGGGAAGGCATCTTCGCTTGGCGAGGTGGTTTAGGTTGTATAGTGAAGGCCATATTTTCTTGGGGAGCATATATTTTATTTGGCTATACCTTCTATTGTCATTGATAAATCTTCAAGTTCAGTGGGAAAATAGCATCTCTTAACATCCTTTATCTCGCCCGTACTTTCTTATCATTGGGTTTTAAGAAGTGCAGGGCTCAATTGGCTACCTCTAGATATGCAATTAAGATTTAACATGGATGATACATATCAGTTTCTGCTTGAGGGACATTTTCTCTGACTCTATCGTATGTAAATGCAGGTAGAGATTGTTCAGAAAATACATGTTGATGGGGAAGTGAATAGAGCTCGGTGTATGCCACAAAACCAAGCTTTGGTTGCTGCTAAGACTAGTGGTTCTGAAGTATATGTATTCGACTGTACCAAGCAGCTGGTGAATGCTGGAGGGGGTTCTTGTGAACCTGACTTGAGATTGAGGGGGCATGATAAAGAAGGATATGGCCTGTCTTGGAGTCCATTCAAAGAAGGATATCTTTTGAGTGGTTCAAATGATTGCAAAATTTGCTTATGGGATGTTTCTGCAATGCCTCAAGACAAAGTCCTTGAAGCAAAATATGTCTATGGGGTTTCCACTAATCTTTTCCTCTCCTTCCCCCAGTCTTGTGTTGATTTTGGTTATTTTATCATTGAGATATTCCTGTTGATATCGAAAGCTTGTATGTTAGGCTGTAAATTTGGTTGTTAACTTTCCGTTTTTTTTTTACTGTTGCTTCAGGGCCATGAAAGTGTGGTTGAGGATGTGTCATGGCATTTGAAAAATGAAAATTTATTTGGTTCTGTGGGTGATGATGGCAAGCTAATGATTTGGGACATGCGCACAAACGTGCCCCAGCATTCTGTTGTTGTGCACGAGAAAGAGGTAAAGAAGTAACTCTTGCATTTTCTTTTTCCTTTGAATTTCTCAATAATTTGGATTCTTACAGCATTAACTTTTCTTAATATGTATCAATTTATAGTTCAGACAAACTCCATTTTCAATTATTCTGGTAATTCTTGATTCCATCAAGTTTGACTCACATTGTTACTTGATTATATGAACTCCTACTCGTGTCCAATATTTTTTCCCTCCACTTTTATATTGGCAAATTTGTTGTTGCGTTTACCTGTAATGGTGAATTGACTGAATGAATACAAGAAATGAACAAAGGTAATTATTCAAAACTCAAAATGTTACTCCATCTTGCTTCTCCATTGGCAAATTTGTTTTTATTTATTAGGACGTTGCAATGGTGAAGTGAGTGAGTGGGTGCATGAACGAAATTGGAAGTCCTCTAAATATCCAAAATTTGGTATGCAACTTAGAGAATCCACTTTTCTCACTTCTCTAAGTTTTCATTACAAAGTTCGAGGTAACTAAGCTGGCTGAGATGCTGGTTATTTTGGATTAGTTCATGAAAGTTTGTACTCTGATCGAGCTCAGCTCACCTAAATTTGAAAATTGAAGATATAACTTAGATTTGAATAACAAATGCTAGTTTAAATGGTCTGGCTTGTTATTATATTGACAATAGCCTTTATCCTCTGATGCATTCCGTGCTGTTTTCATGTTCATATTTCCTTTATAAACTATACTTGTTTAGTCAAGACACTTTTTCTTTCTATTTTCAGGTGAACTATTTATCATTCAATCCATTCAATGAGTGGGTTCTGGCTACGGCATCTTCTGATACCACCATTGGTCTGTTCGATCTGCGCAACTTAAGTTCGCCTCTCCATGCTCTTAGTAGTCATATGTATGTCTTTTGACTTGGATTGTACCTCTTAAGTCTACTTTCTAGAAAAGCCTGGACTCCCTCACCTGGGGACATATATTTTGTTGCTCTCTTCTTGCCTAAGTGCCGGTCTCCTTTTAACAGTTATACTGCTCTAGCTTTCTTAATGTCAAGTAATTGGAATGGTTGATCTATGAATACGAGTCTACTGATATGTGTTGGAACTTTTGATCCTTGATGAGACACACTGCTATATTCTTGTATTGGGCCTCAATATTTTCCAAATTAGTTGCTTTCTGTGTTTTTTTCCAATGAAATAACGGAACTTCATCAATAAAATTGTTGGGCACGCAAAATCGGACTATTGATTTTACATGGCACATCACTTTTATTCTCAGAGTGGCAAAAAATATTCATGCAGCCGACATCAGTTTTATTGGAAATAAAGCTTAATGAACCAATTAGTATTCTGTTTTTCTTCCAATGGTAGTAGGACGGCAAATGATGAAAAGTTTGTTGATTGACCACTATTTCTCTTTTTAACACAGGGAGGAGGTATTCCAGGTAGAGTGGGATCCTAACCATGAAACTGTGCTGGCATCTTCCGCTGATGACAGAAGGTTGATGGTTTGGGACCTTAACAGGTACTTGAAGCTAAGCATCTTATAATATGCTCTCATCGTTGCTTCAAAGTCCCATCTAATTGTTGCAGAATTATTGGTGAACACGGGAATTGAATTCTTGTGAATGATAAAGGATCATGGTTTTGGAGGTGAATAACATAGTTTTGATCCTTACCGCCATTGACCTTATTTGTGGGTGCCAGGAATTCTCTGACACACACAATTGCTGTCTTGTGGGTCTTTCTCTTTCTTTTCTTTAGGGGGTTGGGATGAGGTTGAGGCCTTTATTTTTAAATTTTCTTATTCCCACCTGCGAAGATTCATCAGTCAAATCTGAATAAATACATACCGTGTTTCAGAGTTGGAGATGAACAGCTGGAAGGGGAAGCTGAAGATGGTCCTCCTGAGCTCCTCTTCTCTCATGGTGGTCACAAAGCAAAGATTTCTGACTTTTCATGGAACCAGAATGAGCCATGGGTCATTTCAAGTGTAGCAGAGGACAATACTCTGCAGGTCTGGCAAATGTCTGAGAGTATTTATCGTGACGAGGATGATATCCAAAGTGCTGATTGTATGTAATGTTTCTTGTTTCAAGACGAGTTATAGTGTGAGAACCTTCTTGCGAAATATTTGCTTTCTTTTGGATGGACTCCCTGCAAAATTGTGATGACCTTACAGTTGCAACTTATTTTTGAATCCCGTAAAAAAAATGGTGAAACGCCATAAAATTGCTTTTGAGTTCTTTTGTTTGTCATTCAATGTGTTATGGGTAAAAGGTTGATGCCAAGTTTTGTTATTCGTTTGTGCAAATTTCTTTCTAAATCATTAATTTACAGTCCAAGAACATAGAAAAGTATCTGGCTACATTAATTTTGAAATATCCAGGACCAATTAATGTAAGAGATAGGACTTGGGTTGTACAACTCCATGGGCATTGTTGCAGTAAGAATTGAGTTGAAGATGTCAATTGAATTTTGTCCAATGATATATTCGTCCAAGCAATTAAGATTGATACCATATTTCGTCTTTGATGTCCTAAATGATCCAGAGAAACGCACATCGTTTATATGAACTCCAGTATGCTTTAAAATATGTTAAAAAACAAATTACTAAACAAAATAATGTTCATGTTTTTACTCAAACAAAATAGTAATTAATGAACATAATGAATGCAACTGACGCTCTATAGTATTCAAACATAATGAACATCACCCAATAGGTTGATTGGAAGGTTTCTAATCTGCCCTTCACTAATGTAGGAAATATTTGTCGGGAAAATTTGTACAACTACCCGAAAGTAAAAAGTGGATTGAAAATATTAAAACTTTTAATAACATTTGTAAATATAGTCTTTTTTATTTTTTACAAAAATAACTACCTTTTTGTGTGTCGACGATTCTAATTTTTTTAGTTTTTGTAAAAAAACTTTTGAAATATTCGAGAGTTGGGCTCTTGAATTCTCACAATTATTCGTATTTTTGGATTCCAAGATAGATAGTATGATAGTAGTGGCAGACACTACTCTAACTCGAGAGAGCCACTGATTTCATCTTTGGTAACGGTCAAACCATTTTTTAACAATCCAACATATTAGTTTGGAGGAATCCCGAACCCAGATTTTACAATAAAATAGTCATTATGCTGATTTGAAACCTCTACTTTTGATTGTTTACTTGGTTCTCATTATTAGCAGATGTTAAATATTTTACACAAAATTATAACAATAGGCGCCATGAGAAGCATGATTTATTTTATTAAGAATTATATATTCATGAAGCAAAATGCCGAGTGTACCACCTCCACACAAAGTAAAATCAATATATACATTCGTGAGGTATGAATGTAAGATTAAAACCTGATTCGCGTGTCAGCAAACATGAAGCTGGCTCATGGATGATGGAAGCTTAACATTCAAAACATCAACCATTCCTCAAGGTCGATTATGACGTTTTGAGGGTCCGAGACGAAGTCTCAAAATTAAACCTCAAAACAAAGTCTAATGAGTCATAGGCAAGGCTGCTAGTGGATTGAACTTCAAATGTTTTTTTTTGCTTTTTAAAACGGGCCTTTCGATTTTGAACTACTACTTAATAATTGTCATCTTCATCGCAGAATGTGACTTACTTTGCTTTACTGGACTACAAACTTTTGCACAATTTTTTATTTTTGGGCAACTTTAGTAATCACTAATCACAAATAAATTTTTTTTTAAAAGTAAAAATGAGCCCTATTTGGTTTTGGGCCTGAGCGGTTGCCTCACTCACCTTTGCCCGGCCCAGCCATTCCTGAATCTCAAATTCAGATCAGGATCACATTCTTCCCGGGGGGCCGCGGGGGGGGGGGGGGGGGGGGGGGGATTATCAAGAAAATCTCAACAGAGAACAACCAAATTACAATAAATGATTAAAACAAACATTTCGTTTATTGTAGGACTAGTAGGGCGCTGAAGAAATCTATCAGAGCTCCAAGGAATACCTGAAGAAATCTATCAGAGCTCCAAGGAATACCTGAAGAAATCTATCAGAGCTCCAAGGAATACCGAAATCTCAGTATCCCCTTCACCAAGTACTGCTAGCTGTGCTCCATTAAGTCTATTGCTTTACAATCCATCAAAAGATAAAAAGAAAAAAAAAACCCCGATTTTCTTGAAATCCCTAGAACCCCAGCTACAAAGCTACTTTTACCTTCACGAATAAGAGATGCTAGTTCTAATCTCAACAATGGGGGGATGCAAAAGAAACTGACAATGCTTATCCTCAAAATTAAGATGCCTCCATCTGAATAGTTCTTCAACTAGCGGTTGCCACACGCATCCCCCCTGATGAAGTACAAGAAAATAAGATCACAAGTCAAAAAATCTAAAGTTGCCAGTTAAAAAAATCTTGACAATCGTATTTGGTTGAATATATTGGCGATGAAATTCAATAGCAGATCCAGTAGTGAGGAGAAAAGACGTGCATGCTTCCTATTCATCTCATGTCAAGCTGCGTGTGCACAACCATTTAAGAGAACATCCAATCAACATATACAAATATCAGTGACTATGTAATCAGAAACAACTAGAGGGAAGTCCTGATATTCCACCCTAGTCCATAGCAACATTGTCAACATAGGGATCACTCCTAGTCCATAGCAAAAAGTTCGTGAAACTTTTTGCATGACATCATAAGAAAAAGGAATCAAACTTACCATGCAGCAAGTCAAAAGCAAACTTTGCCACGCATTGTATTCCCACAACCAACCTCCATTGTGTAATAAAACTCAGATCTAATTTTGTAGAACATACCAGCGATCTACACTATCCATCTCAAAACTTTATTGCAGATGTGCAAAGGAAAAAGAGATCTAACCATAATGTGTTGCAAGCTTGTATTTAAGTAACGAGATATTGTTTCTAACAGTTTTATTCTGGGAAACAACGTATAGTACTTTTGCTTAAATTCTATTACTTCTTCCTTTTTTTTTTCTCATTTTTCTGTTTCTGTTTCTGTTTTGATTTGCTTAAAGGGTGTTGGGTAAAAGCAGATGTGGTAAACCTGTACAAAATGGCAGATAAATTGCTGTGTCATTACCAGTATTAGGAACATATTGCAAGAATTTACAAGTTCGGGTTTCTATTTGTACTAAACCAACTACGATCAGATTGTCATGTAAGCATGATGTCAAATCACTAGAAAATATTGGCATTAGTATGAAACCAATAAGCTGGAAACCATTACCATTAAGGATCCTCCTAATGGAACAGATTACATTCTATCAAAATGTATATAGTTGATCCACTAAAAAGATCTTACTCTAGTTTCCTTTTTGGTTGGACGGTGGGGCAACACTGGGACACAATGGAAACAATCAAGTCACACAAAATGAAAGTAACAGAAAATGAAAGCCGGGAATATAGGTCACACTACAACAAAGTAGAGAGCCACCTGACTCACTGGGCACTTGCTCATGTCAGAATACATTTGGTATAAATGTCATCCATCCAATTCATAATTCTCAAAATACCAGAAACCTCATATCGCAACAATATAAGCAAGGCAACTAGTGGTATGATGGCGAAAACACTACCCCTTCCTCATGTAACCAAAGACAAATTAAGCAACAAGCAAGTCACACTGTCACAAAATTAGCAAAGCCATTGAGAAAGTAATTATATTTTTTTCTACCACGGTCAGGTATAATTGCCATGCATCCTTCACGTAGTAAGCTGAAAAAACTAATATAATCAGAGCAATAAATTCACCTTTTCTCTTATTGCCATTGGATTTATTGCCAGCAGACACACCATTTCCACTGCCAATTTCACAACCAGGAAGATCTTTTAGACCAGAATTTTGATTCCCCAAACATTGCAGGTTGTCGAATCCACAGTCACTGAGGCTTTGACCATTAAATGCAGCACCTTCTGATCCGGGGTGAAGGCAATGAAGCTGATCATTGTGCTGCGTGTTACATGGATTCATGACATAGGTGCCAGGACTAGCATCTGCAAGGTATTGATAGACATCACCACTCTTAGGGGGCTTCTGGTAAGGGAAAGATCCAATTTCGCCTTCAATTCTACCTCTAATGTCCACAAGCAAGCACTTGAGCCTAGCAATCTCGGCCTCCAACAAAGCTTGACCCTGAAGCCGCTTCATTAACTGCTGATTCAAAGCTCTCAGTCTAACAACTTCATCCTCCAACGATGCAGCACGAGCCTTCTTCTTCTCACGATACTTGCGTACAGCTTCACGATTACCTACAGGGCGTTTCTTAGATTTTTTCTCTACTGACTCTGCAGTATCATCACTTGGGGACGGAACTTCATTAGGGGAAGGCATAACTTGGGTGTGGATATGGTAACATGTGTGCGTGTGGGACTTATCAGGACCAGCTGTGTTGCAAGCATGGGCATGGGTGCAGGCCTGTGTACGACCAAGAGCATCAGTGCAGGCCTCTGTCCGACCAAGAGCATCGTTGCAGGACTGTGTCCGATCGAGAAACTCGTCTATGTCAAATGAGCAACTGGCCTGAGCATTCATCGTATCCAAACATGATAATATTTGATCGCTAGGGAAATCAAGCTCCCCGTTGTCCATTTCAACAGAAAATTGGTTCAAATTAAACCAAAAGGTTCACAAAATGATGTCTGAAATCAAATTTTGCAGTGTTATCTCAATGAAAAGTGTCCATTCCTTGCTGGATATAACTCAAATAAGCACTAGTAAAAAACATACAAGACAAGCAAACACAATCTATTAGAGAAATAGGAACATTACTTGATTTTGTTGATGCAGCAGATGAAAATTTCTATCTACACCCAATCAGAAACCTCAATTTTTGGTTCAATGAACTACACTAACCAGACGAAAAATGCCAAAGATTTGAACTTTAAGCATAACCCACATATTAAAATCGTAATTCAGGTGAAATTAAAGTCTACAAACTTAAAAGTAAACTAAAAATTTAACCCAAAAGTTAATTAAATATATGCAAGAAATAGAAACCCTAACTAAAGAATAATCAAGAAAAAGCCAAGTTTGAATTTGATCACAAAGCAACAGATATGCAGAGTGAAAAATATTTCATAAATTGAAAACACACAAACAGCGAAGAGTAAATTGAAAAGAAAATAACATACCGGAGAGTAATTTTATTCATAATATGAACTATCAAGAATGAATCTTGCAACAACCAAAATCAAGAAGCGCAGAAGAGGGTCGGGGGACATCCATTAAAAGAGCCGAAAAGGGTTTGAGGGATATCGAAAATTCAGAAAAACGCAAATGTCAATATTTTAATGGCGGATGGAAATGGGGCGAAGCATATGAACCATTGGTTCAGCCATAGATGCCCGCAGATACAGAGAGGAGAAAATGAGTTTTTCTTTTCTGAAAGTCAAGAGACTTTAATTAATTAAAATTTTCACTCAAAGCATCGTACATTATTGAGCGTTTGATTATCTTGGAAAATTCTTTGCAAAATATATGGAGATAATAAGTGATTGAAGTACATATTAATAATTATCGAAGAGAATGATGGTGCGGCCTAGGGATTTTCTTTCCTTTTTTCTGTCGGGGTTGAGTAAAACCATAATTATTATTTTTATATCTAAATTTTAATTGTTAATGATTCAGTAATTTTAATTAGGAATAAGGTGTGGATAGGAATTTGTTAAATTATTAGTTTAATTTTATTGCACTAATTTTTAAGGGAAATTGGCGCAAATGGTCTCTAATGTGCCTCTAGTGTGCAAATGGTTCATAACCTTTCATTTTTGACAGAGTGGTCCTGAACCTATTCATTTAGGTGCATAATTGATTATTTTGAACGAATTTCGTTAAAAAAATTCGTTACTTTCGTGAGTGGGTTAAACTCTCATCTTATTTATCTTTATTGAATGGGGTAAAATCGTCAAATGTTATTTTATTCCTTTCTTTCTAATTAAATTCTCAGTTTCTCTTTTTAATCATCCTTTTCTAGTTAACCAGTTAGGTCTTCTTACCCAAGAGTGTGCTTATTGTTATGCATTAAGACTTTGAGCACAAGACTTCTAATTCTAAGGAGTTGAATTTAGCTAAAAAAGAATGGAGTTTGAAGATCAAGATGAGGAGTATGAGGAGGAGGTACCGAGTTTTAACTTACTCGGTAACTCTAACTCGACTCGGCCAGCTAAAATGTCAAGCCTTGTGGAAGCGCCGACCATGCCGTTGAGGAAGCCTATGTATAAGGAGTGCTTGAAAAATCACGCGGTGGGCATTGGAGGCCACGCGGTAGATGAATGCAATGAGTTCATGGCAGCGAGGTTGGAAGGAAGCCTTGATGCACTCAAATGCACCGCTAGCAATTGCCATCGGAATTTCCACCACAAGAAAACTGAAGGAAGTGGGGCTTTTGCCTTTCACCACCACCATAACCAGCAACAACAACTACTCTTGACCTACATTCAGCTACGGAAGCCCAAGTGGGTACCTCCACGTTGCTCCCCCACAGCAATAGAGACACCCGCTAGCCTTGTCGTCGAGCTCATGCAGCAGAGGAGAAAGTGGGTCAAGAGATGAGCTCGAGGACTATTTTTCAAATCCTAGCAACAGCGTAGGGAAGAAAAGGTTTCGAACCAAGTTTACACAAGAGTAAAAAGACAAGATGTTGAATTTGGCTGAACAGTTAGGGTGGAAGATTTAGAAACAAGAAGAGGAACTAGTGCAACAATTGACGATTTTACCCATTTAATAAAGACAAATAAAATGAGAGTTTAACCCACTCGCGAAACTAATGAATTTTTTAACGGAATCTGTCCAAATAGACCATTTACGTACCTAAATGGATAGGTTTGAGACCACTAATGAAAGGTTAAAGACCATTTGCGCACTTGAGGCATACGTTAGGAACCATTTGCGCCAATTTTCCAATTTGTAATTGTACTAAAGGTTTATAACATTTGTTCGTCATCCTACTTAGAGTATCTCCAATGCACTTCACTAATTGTTTTTTAGACGTGCCACATAAGCATAGATAGACGGAGTTATAAAAAAACTATTTTCCCGTCTAGCTGATGTGGCACACCAAAAAATAGACTCCGTCTAGAAGTCTATCTAAATTTATATTTAGACAAACTTCTAGACTAGTGATTCAGCAAATTTAAATCAATTTACGTATTTTATTTTAAAAAAAAGTCAGACAGAGAAATAAAAATTGAAAACCTATCAATTAAAAAAAAATTAATGCCACATAAGCAGTAATATTAGTTTTAGACGAAACCCATTGGTGATAAATTTATAATTTGACCGTCTATTCAAGACGTAGTACCACATGGATTGGAAGTCCGTCTATTTTACCAGCCACATAGACTACAATAGACGGAGTGCATTTGAAATACTCTTATATTATCAAATTTTATTTTTTATTTTTTGTGACATTTTTCTCATCAACTTTCTATTAATTATTAATTACCATATATTGGTTTCATCCAAAAACTTTGTTAAAAAAACATAAAAAATTTATCTGTCCTTCATATTTTTAAATAAGTAGAAAAGTAACAAATATAAGTGTGACAAAGAATATTAGGACAAAAACTATAATAAGGAATCAGATGTGCTAATTAATGAAAGATTAATGATAAGACGTCATTACTGTCTAAATAACTTTTTGCATTCGAGTCCAAAAATTAATTAATTTATTTACAAAAGTGTAAACAAAAATACTTATAAGTTAGTTGGATATTTAATTAATGCCTGAGCATATATCAATTATTACAAAATCAAAAGGTTGTTTAATGGCACGTGATATTTTTTAAAGGATATTTGTTACAATCGTCCTCAGCTAGATTCTGTTGCAATTAGACTTGATTAGCTTAATAAGTAGCTCTTTATCTTTTTTTAATACTAATAATATATTTAATTAACGAGCATAAGAAGTAGTGGTCCTTGGCCTTCAATTCGTCTCTGTATGAGAGAGTTGTGGGCTGTCTGAGTTTATTCTGTAACGACGAAATTAGGTACATTTAACAACTCTTTTAAATCACAGTTTATGCCCTAAAATTCCAAGTCAATTTTAGAGCAATTTTTTATCTGATTTTTTTTTGCAATATTCAGTTGCCTTTCATAATTCGATTCCAACATTACTCAAAATAAACCTAATCAGTAAATTATTCACCCAATTCAGTTGAAACGAGCCAAAAATTCATTCAATAAATGGTGTCAATTCACACCCTAAATTACCATTTTTAATCAATATTCTACTCGATTCACAAGTTGACTTCTCAAATAACATCAACTTGTTCGTCACCTATCAATTATTCCACATGGGAGAAGGGATCCAAAATGCACAGTAAAGATGTTGAAAAATCACCATCAAAATCAAAAAAATATTCAGAAAGGTGCATATATGATGAGGGCAAATAAATAAATCGAAGAAAGAATAAATAAGTCATGGCTTACGGACGAAGGGTGAGTCATCTTATTTGAATTTGAATGTATACAAGGTACTCATGCATGTAATCTCCCATTTCTACAAATATTTTGGTCATGGCCGTGTACAGATTTGGGATTTCTGAATCTTTAATTTATCCTGGTTTTTTTTTTTAATTGGTCGATAAATATAGATGATGAGAATTTTACACTACCTATCACTTCTAGATTATTACTGTTTGCCGAATGACAACTTGAATACTGAATTCTATGTAAGAGAAATGATATACTCCCTACTATGGGGAATAGTTACAAGTCCCACTGAACACGTGTCCACTGGGGGTTGAACAAAGAAAAAGTGTCAAACATTTTTGTCAAATCCTTATCCAATCCCCCCCCCCCCCCCACTGGACACGTGTCCCTTGGGGGGGGGGGGAGGGGGGGTAGTTGGATGAAGAAAAAGTGTCAAACACTTTTATAAAATCCTTATCCAACCCCCACTGGACACATGTCCAGTAGGAGTCATAACTACTCTCTACTATGGGGAGTAGATCATTCCTCTCTATTTAATAGTGTAAAGCCAAGTTTTAGGTGTGCGTATAGGAAAATTTTGTAGAAATTCTTTACATAAGTGGGGTAATATATCTTCAATAACCTAGATATCTACGAAAAACTTTTATGGGATGAAATGTTAATAATTCGAAAACTCTTGGTTATGACGAAACTGCATTTAGAAATAGTTTCTAGATGTAATATTTATTGGGTAAGCTTTGATCATTATAGACAATGTAATACACCCTTTAAAATTAGAAAAAATAACATACTTGGTTTCTAATTTTTTAAAAATATAAAAATATACTTATAATTTTTAAAAATATTATCGAACATTTCCAACAATTGAAGAAATAGATATAATAAGTCCTTTATGAATTACATAATAATGTGTTACCTTGATGTTTATACATTTTTCATGCCACTTTGATACAATTCTTGTCGACCCTTAATATGAATTTAAGTTGATGATCTTGCATTGTTACTTATGAAATTTGTTGTGGCATTTTTATTTTTATAGTTGATATACAATTATTACAGAGTTTGTATTTTCATCCATTTTTAAGGGAAAAAGATTATTTGTTGATTTGTTTTCACCATAGATCACAAAATTGAGATTTCATACTCCAACTAGACTTTTGATTTTGGGGCAGCATAGTTATGTCAACAACATCAGATGTCAAAAATATGAATGAATTAGTGCTTGTTTGATTTCCATTAAAATGGGTTTTTTGTTTCTCATTTTTTGACTTTTGGAAAAAAATGATCAAAATACCCTTTTGCTTTTTCAAAGTAGCCGCAATATTTGACTAGAAAAAAAAAATAAAAAATGGGCGTTTTGGTTATTTTTTTTCCAAAAGTCAAAAAATGAGAAACAAAAAATTCATTTTAATGAGAATCAAACAAGCACTTAGTTTCCTTTTTATTATAAAATGAGGATTAGAGTGCAATTTACATTAGATAATATGGTTTGATTCAAAACAGTAGAGCCTCAACCTTCTTTTCAGTTGCACGAATCAACAAATCGTAATTTATTGCTAGCCTTCTGTACGTGTCATTCTTCAAAGATACTGGCACAAAAATTCCTTTCGATTACATTGACACATCACCTCATTATTGGGTGCAGGCTACCATTTTCTCAACTACATAATTTACACACCTTCACAGAAACTACTCTAAACTTGATGATCTGCTCCATCTTTTCCTCAAATATTCTTCAACGGAAAGAGGGCTGCTTTGCTCCATACTGCTGAATGATGTAGAATTGTCATTTACATCAAGAAATGCAAGGCTTAAATGAGATGCTGCACTTGAATCTGGATAAACTTCATCATCATTATCATCCAGGTTTTCGGAATCATTGTGATGTACTTCTTCATTCACACATTTTCCCCCTGTTAGAATACCTAGTATCTGAAATATACACAGAAAAATACAACAATCTTAAACACCAATTGTCAAGAAATAAGCCCTACTCTCAAATCAGTGAGCAATAATGAACGAAACAAAAAATAGAAATGTAAACACAGTAACAAAGAGATTTCAAGTGGTGAACGTAACAGCCACGTTCATTCTCTGTCTTCTCAAATACATAAAATAGGGCGACCTAATACAAACATAAGACAGTAGAAAAGGTCTGATTGGGAAGAAGCAACTTCGTACCTGGGACATTTTGGGACGAAGACGGGATGCTTGTTTTAGACAGAGAGTTGCTGCTAGAGCCATTCTTTGCATTTGATCCTCATCAATACTATCTTCCAAATTTGGGTCCAATATGCTTTTTAAATCTCCACTTTCTAGTCTAGGTTTTGCCTGAATACAGAAGTTATTTTATGTATTCCATACAGAACTAATGGAAAATGAAAATTTAATGTTGCAAATAGATTCTTACCCACATGACTAGGCTTTCTTGACCTTTTGGAGTTTCCAAACCAATTGGTTTTCTTCCTGATAGCAATTCGAGTAGAACCACACCGAAAGCATATACATCAATCTTGTCACTGACTTTCCCATACATAAAATACTCGGGAGCGAGATAGCCAAAGGTTCCTACTACATCTCTGTCAGTCAGGAAAGAGGCCGATGTAGGCCCCCATATTGCCAATCCAAAGTCGCATAACTGTTCAAGAAAGTAACCATTATTTCAAAAGGTCTGAATGTGGAATTTAGAATACTAGGGCTATGAATCTGATGAACTATACCTGTGGTTCTAATTCGTTGCTGAGAAGAATGTTCGAAGACTTGATGTCTCTATGGATTACTGGCCTTGTACATTCATTGTGTAGGTAATTTAGTGCTTCAGCAATCCCAACAGCTATTTTGAATCTTACTTCCCATTGCAATACAGTCTTTTCCTTTCTGTTACCTGCTTTGGCAATCATATTAGGTAGTGCATGTCTAGGGAATTATTAAGAGAAAAAGATGCATCCTTCTTAAACTTACCGTGCAGGTTCTCTTCTAAATTTCCTTTAGACAAAAAGTGATAAACAGAGATTAAATTAGTATGTTCTACACAAATCCCAAGCAAAGGCGCAATTCTTTTGTGTTCCAATGTGGTCATTATATCAACTTCCAGTATAAAATCCTTCCATGCTTCCGCTGATGACTTCAAAATCTTTATTGCCACTGGTTTGCCGTCGGGAAGAAGCCCCCTGTATACAGAGTTACACCCTCCTTGCCCAATAAGATTCGCTGCAACAAATTAAACGAACGGAAGTTTAAACTTTCAGAAAGGGGAACTAAAAATGAAAGAGAGAGAGAGACAGGAGCTTTGCTTAACACAATCTCCCTGTCGCACACATGTGGGTGGGATGGGTAAGGAGTTACAACATTAACCTGCAGAGAATTGAGAAGCTGACATTCTGAGCACATCATAGCTGAACCATTTGAAGCGATGTGGATTTGTTTTGAGTATCAGCTCCAACTCTTGGGGCAGCCCTTTGAGACTAGATATTTTGTCTACTGTACCATTGGCTGTAAAGTTTCTGTTTTCTCCTCCCAAAACATCCCCCATCTTACCCAGGGTGGACTTGGATTCAGAAACTTCTAGCAAAGATCGACTTGGTAAGGTCATAGCCCATTTCACCACCGACATTTTTCTTGCTTCAAGACTTGGTTGAGTTATAGAACTGGCTGTTTGGAGTAGGGGCCAACCCGGCCTCTGCTGCGTAAAATCCTCCGCAGGAAGAGAAATCGAACTAAGAGAACCTTTTTTATGTCTTCCAACCGGGCTAAAAACTTCATCTTTGGAGGTCTGAATCCAATCATAACTGAGCCTTCCCATCTCTGATATCTCAGATTCACCAAATTCAGACTGACTATCTTTGAAAGCGGGGTTTCCAGTTAAATTAAAACTCGGGTTTGGATCTTTTCCAGGACCTGGCATCATCAAAACATATTAATTATATATTGAATTGTCAGTGAAATATTTTCTCGCCTATTATAGAACAGAGTCCGAACCTTCAGGTTGGTTTGTGGAACTCCTACTGAATACAACCTTTCCATGGTGAATTGCCATGACTTCAGTCGTAGAAGGAAGTCGCCTTGAACAATATTTAGCAATTGAAGACCAACCCCTGAGAAAAGCTTCTTTCAAGACTCAAATAGAAAGATTACAGGGAAAAAAAAATAATGAAAATAGCCAAATACCATTATCCATTTCTACTTACCCGAGAGCACTAAACTTAGTTATCCCCACTATAACAGCTGATGCAGAATGGTTCTGTGCTTCTCTCACCAGAACTTTTCTGATTGAATTCCCTCTCAAGACCTCCGCACTGAGAGCAACCTGAACACCCCCACAACCCCACCAAAAAATTGACAAAAGAAATAAGAAGTTGATAATCGTTTCACTTTATCCTTAGATAGTGACCAAACACTAAAAAAGAACAACCAAGAGAAACCAACCTGCTTTTGGTTGCACAACCCTTTATAGTCCTCCAAATAATCATCCAACAAAGCTTTCTCTCTCGAAACAGAATCTGTAATGGAAAAAAATTGTGTAAGAATTCAATAGATACAAGTAATTTAGAACTAGAAGCAATTTACAAATGCCCATGCCAGTACCAGAATTCCTACAAACATGAATGGCAATCACGCAGTCTCCCGGATCAGCTACTTTCACAACAGCCCAATCCATTAACTCTTTAATATGGCCATCGAATTGTATTCCCACCACCACAATTTTCCCGAGTCTCTCCACAGTCATTTTCCCTCTTTGTTAATTGATGGCCAATAATTTGAAATTTCACCTTCTCAATACATCCCTATGTTAAGGTTCCTCTTACTTGCATTTGCCGGAATTTTGCGCCTACTTTTTCAATTCTCGATATGATCACATAACTGTACCAAAAACATTGAATAGTTACTTCCCACTTTAAACGCAACATACTCCAGCCGACAATAAAATGTAAGGAACATTTGTGAATTTAATTATTCGAAAACAATAAGAAAATCCAAATCTCCAGTTCTAAAGCATCCTCTTAATAGTAAATTCTCGTTCCCGCCAATGAATATAAAAACTAAAGTAAAATCAACAGATATGATATATAAGGATACACGTTTAATTTGCTAAAAAAATAAACAGGATCCGACAACAAATGCCTACCTAAAATATTTGAATATTCCTATCATTCAAAGCCACCAAAACATATAAAATTTGAAAATGCATCGCAGACCTACTTTCAACTAACAAACAATTTAATATTTCACATGTGGGTGGTAACTGGTAAGGTGGCGATTGACGATAAATCTTACTTGAGCAAATTGAATTCTTTAATTTGTTTTACTGAAAATCAAAAGAAAAATAATATTTGAATTTGATACGAAGAAAAAGAGAGAAGGAGCCATCAGAGAAGGTGCCATGGGGAATCGTCGGTGAATGTGTTTGTGTGTGAGAGAGAGATGGAGAGGTCCCGCTAAAAATAGATAGAGAAAATTACCTTTTAAGAGGTGTATTTTGTATTTTAGTTTTAGTCCGTTATTAGAAAAGAGCAATAATTTGCGGGAAACCTGATCAGCACCGACGATTGGCCTCAACTCTCGACCGGCTATTGCTGGTTGACGATGCTACTCTACAAAAGCTAGACTCGGCAGTCTTGTTTAGTTTGGCATACATAAAATGATTCTAATGTGCTGTTCAATTTAATATGTTTTTTATTAAAGTTGGATCAAATCGGACGAAGTCCGAATTCTATTCTCGATCAACTAGTTTGATCCTAATCAACCAGACCATATTATCTGTAAAGAATTCAATTTGACCAGACAAACTATAATTATATTTTTATATTATGATCAGACTGCGATTACTTTTCTATTATAATAGAATTATTATGATTTTATTTGATCAAATTTAAATTATAATTTAAATTTGTCAAATTGATTAAACGTATATTTTATTCATATATTTCGTAAGGCGCACAATTTATCATCCACTTATTAACTACACAATTTATTAGTATTTAAAAAGCACGGATCTCTATATAAATACAAAATTTTAAAATACGTAATTAATCTTTTTACAATTTACGTAATTATTTTACTCTCTAATACAATAATACTAACTTAAGTATTGAAAGAATTACGGGATCAATATCGTTTTTATTTCAAGTAATTTGAGACTCCAAGAGACATTCTACTATCTCAATTCATAGTCACATTCTTAATCTTTCCTTACAAAAAGACGAAAATGTGCTAATTTTTGTGCACACTATTTCTTCTGCAGTCAACTTTATTGGCATAGGTACATTCATGTATGGGCGGCTATATGGACGTGGTTTGTGTCGCAAAATAAACGTGGTCCGGTTTGGTGGGTCCATGAAAACGTAACTAGGGCTCATAAAGATTAATAATTGGTTTGATTTTAAAACATGAGATTGATTATGTCCTAACCGTAATTGGATATATATATATGTATATTCTATTTATAGTAGCTTACCATCGAATATTACTCAATTAGATGAATTATTTATTTTAATTGAGTAATGTATTTGTGGTAATTAATAATGAATAATTTATTCAATTGAGTAATGCCACGTAAAATGACTATCGATAATGAGCGACTATAAATAATATTACTCGAAATATATTGTGTTTAGTACTACCTAATGGGATTTTTGTTCCGCCCTTTTGGTGGGAATCACTACACTTTTAAAAAAGGAACAAAAACGTATTAACAATCCCAAAAAACTAGTAAATGGATTTAAGAACATTTATATCCCTACTTCAATTATTCCAATTAGAGGCTTCATTAAGAACAAATCTTGAGCTGCAAAATTAAAAAAAAAAAAAAAAATCATTTGTATTATAATATTTCAGTTAAAACTTGTCTTTAAAACCAACTTGTTACGAATTATTGACCAAATACATAATAATCCTTAAGTTAACTATTTGAATTTACAAAGATTCTTAAACAAAAGTCACCTTCATTTTCAGTTTATAAAGACCGACACCTTTATACTTTATGCAAATCTCATTTTAAAGAAATAATATAGATTAAGGTCGCTAAATGGATAAGTAATCCATAAGATTAAAAGTAATAAGATAATAACTCATCCATTTCTCTTCGACTTAATGGTCAAAATACAACCACCGAAAAGAAATAATACTTAGAATTAACAAATTATTTCTTTGACTCTTCAACGGGAATAGTTTTTCCTAGGTCAAATATTTTCAGCTAAAATGAGCCTCCTTTTGTTTCTTTTACTATTGAATTTCTATTCTATCACAATTTATTTGATTTATCATAAAATTAGGTCTTTCTTTTTTACGCTAATTTTGCTTTTTGGGGACAAAATATAGACGTCACTTTATTAGGTGAGATGTCTATTTCCATTACAATTAGGCCACGTGACGTGGGCGATGGACAAGGAAAGGTACTAGTACCACTTTGTTTGTGACTTTTCAAGTCAATTGCCTCACAAATTCCTCAATAAATGCATAATTATTCAAAAGAATTAATATTTGCCATTATTGTAAATAATTAATATGCATCATTATTGTTTTAATTGCGTGTAGCTTATGTAAATAGGTTACTACTAATATCTACTTTATTTTATCCATTTTGAGTGAAATTTCTCGATAAAATTCTTATTGAATGAAAGACATTTGATAGAAACGATGTAAGTAGAGTATCTCCAATGCTAGACATCTTCTAAAAAGTCTATGTGCCAAGAGAGAGAGAAAAAATAAAGAGAGATATTGTAGAATGAGGAAAGAGAAAAAAAAAATAGAAGAGAGAGATAGACACAATGTAGCAACATTTATTGTAGAAGGTGTTTAGCAAGCCTTCTAGAAATGGACATCTTTTTGAACAACCTTCTACAATAAATGATGCCACATTGGTTTTGTCCCCTCCACCTCATCGCCACATCATCTAGACATTCAAAATAGAAGCTACCATTGGAGATGCTAGCTTTTCACTATTTTAATTTTTTTTTTTTTTTGGAAAAAAAACAAAACTTAAAAACCAATGGACATAAACATAGAAAATAAGAATTTAATTGATTTTCTTGAAATTAAAATTTTAAAAAGATATTACAAAAGTGATTTAAATAAATTCAAACGATGACCTTTCAACAAGCAAATCAACTAATATTTTCTTTTTTTAAATTTAATCGAATAACATGAGATGAGACAAATAGAGGATAGAAGATTTGACATTTAACCAACTATTATGCCGTAATCAATAGTATTATTATAATCTTACTAATAATTTCAAAACGAATACGGATAAATTAGTTAACACACTGATAATTTAGGACATAATGAAATATATGATACATTGAATTAATTAGACGACTCAACTAACAAATTTTGTTTCTCGATATTAGGTGGATCGATCTAGGTATTTCAATACCTACAACCACATGTTACAGTTCAGGTGTTTTATAAATAGAACCATTCGGTTCCACGTAATTATTGGAACCAAACCCTAATTGGAACCGTCGGTTTTGATTCTGGTTCGGTTCTACCCATAACATTTGTCTTTTAAAATTGTGAATTGACAACGTGTTTTTAAAAAAAATTAAAAATTGCAAATTCGTGAACATTAAACTACGTTGGATATTAAAACAATTTATGAAAGATATTAATATTAACTGGAAGAATAGACACCAAAATTGCAAACTCATAAATTAGGATTAGAAAAAGAAAAATTACCTCTCAAAATTGAGAATTCGTTTCAATTACAGAAGAGTTTCGCTTTCGCCGTCTCACTGTGTGTTGAGCGAAAGCACGAAACAGAAGATAATGTTTGTATTAAGTATATGAGCAAACAGCGATTGAGAATTTGAAATTTGGATAATTAGAATTGAGTCAATTGAGTTTGAGTTTAAAAGTAATGAATTTTGTACTTTTGGTTTGAATTTTCGACAGTTGAACTCTTGTCTTTGGTAACGTGTTGTTGGATTGTGGGTTATTGGATTAAGGTGAATAAATTATAAAAAATAAAAAAATAAATAATGACAAATTCGGTTCTAATTGCACCCACGGGCCACGGCTCTAGTTCACAAACCAAGAATCGACCCGAACCCAGTCGGTTTTCGATACTCAATTCCAATTCATAATTTTATTTTTTTGAAAAAGAAACCAAAATCAAAACTTTTGATTCCGATTAAAATGTCCATCCCTACTTATACTCTTTCTCCAAGTTTGTTGGGTCCTCTGTTTTGTTCCACATTATCCAATTAAGTGTTTGAACGTTTCAAAAAAAAAAGATTTTCTTCTTGTGGTGCATTTAATGTGGCATACACCCCAAAATTGGCAGATTTCCAATTGCTATCGTATTTATTGCATATGGAAGGACACAATCGAGGGTAATTACGATGCTCAGTTCAGTCTAGTGACAAAGTCAAGACTCGATATCAGTGACAATGATCCCACTGGCCCCTACCTCCCTTCGCCACCACTTAATACTGAACTATACACAATTCAAAATTTTGCAAAATAAAATATTACTCTTCTTTTTCATAAAAATAAATTTAATTTCTTTATTTATCTATTTCAAATTATAATTCATTTTTATTCGTATTTGGTATATTAAAAAAAATATAAATAAAATTTATTGTTCTAATTATAATAATTAAATTTTCTTAAATTATGTGAAAATAAAATGAAGTTTATCTTTGTAGAACAAATAGAGTATAATTGAATAGGTCAATTCAACAAAATCTGATGCAGGGAAATTTAAAGTAGATTACAAGAGTAGAAAACAAAATGAACAACCTTGTAATTTTGGATTAACTTTAGTTAACAGTATCAAAGGACAAAAAGTCAAAAATTCGTTGATTCAACGTTTGGAAAGTTGGAGAAAAGGAATTCAGGAACTGTATTAGAATGTTGACTCATAATTAATTTAAGTCAAAACATTAACCCTCCTTATTAGTCATTTCAATTTTACGGACAATTCTATTTCTATTTCTATCCATTAATTAGACTGCGATTGCCTAAAAAGACAGCCAACACATTTCGTGTTAGGCACGATAAAGGTCCAATTTATTCTTTAAATAATTGACAAATGCCTAATTTCAAATTAGGCGTTCTGCCTACAAATTTACGAAAATATACAGATACAATATAAAAGGCATTGCACCTTCTTTCCTTGTTTTTTTGTTTTTTGTTTTTTGTTTTTTGTTTTTTGTTTTTACACAACCTTTTAATTGTATTAGATGTTAATAATTTTTATTTATTATTGCACTTATATACCTATTTTTTATTTTTTTTTATTATTATTGCATTCGTATCGATCGACCATTATTTAACCTCTTTTTCATTCACAAGAGAATCCAGAACATTTTCATGTTATCGTGACTCGTGAACTAATGAATATCCACAATACAGAAAATCAACCTTGAAGAACTTAAAGATCAAATTCCATTTGCAACAAAATATAATAGATACATTATCGGTTGTCACGGGTTCTTTCATATTAGCACCAAAATGAAGAAAAAAACACAAAATAAAATAGAACACCCAGCAGAATGGTGAAATAATCTAAATCAGTTTGTGGGACATTAATATGACTGCCCATAAAGAAAGTATGCACAGCACAAAATGTGAAGCAATCACGAAATTTATACATTCTTGGCATGTTTGATAGCGTGAATTGGATACTACTTGGACAATATTAAAGAAGAATTAAAATCTTGTTAATAACACGGTCCAATCTAGTCCACTACTATGTATCAAACATGCACACTACGTTCCAGAGTTCAAAATGACGAATCTTCATACCACCACACACCTCAATGACAATTATACATGTCAAACTACAGCTGACAGTAAGAAAACCAACAAATCGATTTTATAAGAGAGCTCCCTAGTGCAGTCGGTCGAGACTATAACTCACAGGCTATTGCATCCTGTCAATGCATAGGAATCAGATTAACACTGAAAAAATGCGCAAGATCATCTCCTCTACTTGGCCTTTCTTTTAGAAGTCACAGTATACTGCAGGCCTTTTGACCTTTACTCTTCTTTTTCTTCTTGTGCCTCGTTGGCTGCAGAACGGCCTTAATTGCTGCATCAAAGACAGCCTTCACATTCTGCAATATTTAGAGGAAGATTACCGAGAAGTATTTAATTAAAGAAAATTTAAAGAAACTCTAAAAGGAAATGTTCCCAAAAAAAAAAAAAATTAACCTGCTGTGTCTTTGCACTGCATTCAATATAAGCAGCCGCTCCAATCAACTTCCTCAACTCCTCTCCCTTCAATGAAAGTAGGAAATTTCAAAAGAAAGTGGAGTTTTCTCTTGGAAAGAAAGAAACGAGCATGAAAATTGGATGGTCCCTATGACAACTGATTCAACATGAAATGCAACAATATACCTGTGCAGTTGTAATGGGCACTGCTCCTGGATGGTCAGCAAAGAACTGTTTATCCTCGCGGAGATCTACAAGGAAACAAATATAGTTACTTGGACCGAATAACAAAAAGAAGATAAATGTAGATGATGGAGGGGGAGGGTGGAGAAAATGAGTTGTGAAAATTCAAATATCAAAAACAGGAAAACCGATAAGCAGAGATACTTTCACGTGATGCATGCCTATAGAAAACGCTCAACTTAGAGACAGCACCCTTATTCCAATCTTGTACATAAAGATGGTGGAGCTAATTCCCGGGGCGTGATAATGAATATGATACACCAAAAAAACAAGTACACATTTTAGACAGCTTACTTTCTCTGAGAATCAGCTTATTAACAATTTTACGGGCAAAATTTGTGAACAGTAAACATTAACACATTCAAGCACACTACTTCAATTATACATGTTAAATTACATTTTGAAGTAACCACCTTTTTATTCAGTACATTCCAGCACATATTTTGTCTACTTGAAACAACTCAGAAAATCACTTGAATGCAGTATCAGTGTAAAATGGATAAGCTTGTTATGCATAGATTTTCACATATTGACAATTCCACATCAGTTGAAGCCAGTTATCAGCATGTCCTAAATTATGCTTTCAAAGGACAAACATCTATGTAGGAGACAAGATGAATGTCTTTTAAGACGTTAAGATAGGCATCAAATGAGCAATCTAAATTTTGTTTTTACTTTTTTCAGACAACATGCAATACCATTCAATCAGATAATGACAGAGAAGAAATCAGTATTACTGCACTCTAATAGAAAGGGATTGAAGGAGATTCTGACCAAGCTTTGTTCCAACAAGAATGATTGGAACACCAGGGGCGTAATGTCTCAATTCAGGAATCCACTGAACATCAAAAGAAAAGCATACAAAATACCATCAGTACCATGCCTTCTGTCTTCTTTCTTATATCCTATTTTCTATTTACTTTTTTTTTTTTTCTTTTTTTTTTTTTGGGGGGGGGTGGGGGGGGGGGGGTGGGGGGCAGTAGTTCACAAATAGGAAGTCTCCTTGGCCGTTTAGATGCCAAGAAAAATATTTGTACATGAGGAAGAACCAAAAACAGAAAATTGAAAATTTCTTGTTGGTCCCAATGCCAAAAACTATTAATGATTAATGAGCTGTAAGAAAGCTCAACCAATTTGTTCATGTCTTCCTTTTTACCTCCCTGCTCTTTACCAAATAAATGGAGCACATAGAAGAGGGAAGAATTCAACAAAGATCCAGCACCCCGGTTTTATCGTGGCAGAGGCAGCCTTACCTTTTTAGAGACATTTTCATAACTAGCTTTGCTGATAAGGGAGAATGCAAGTATAAAGATATCAGCCCCACGGTAGCTCAAAGGCCTTAATCTATTGTAATCCTCCTGACCTGCCAAATAAAATAAGAATCAACACATCTGCAATAATTGGTTTTCATGATGAATAAGTTATCAACTGATAAAAATTAATTTACCTGCAGTATCCCATAACCCTAGATTAACTGTGCTCCCATCCACAACAACATTAGCACTAAAATTGTCAAAAACAGTTGGCACATAATCCTGTTCAAGTTACAACAGAAGAATCAAAGACCAAAGTGCTTCCTAGTTATAAACGTTTTACAACATGCTATGGAGAAACCCTTCAAATTTTATCAAATTAGAAAAATAAAATCAACAGCATCGTATCGTATCGAATTAGATCATAGAAGGGGTGAATGGAGATGCTCGAAGTGAGAACTAGAGCTTAAGGTCAACACAGCCGGTGGGAACAGCTTGTGATGCCAATGAGCATCTACTTTGAATATTATTTTAATAAACTGGATTAGAACCAACTCAAGTCCTAGGCTTGAAAAACTGAGGTTTTAATTGGATAATAACACATAGATACAATGGATCTCCTACAAAGGCAAAAATGAACTAAGCAAAATGAAGAAAACAATCAAGATTACCAACAACTTATGCAGTACCGCCTCTTCAGTTTTTTTGCAGGAAGAAAGAGGCGTTTCTTTTTTATTTATTTGTCAAAGAAATATTTCATGCATTTTAGTTTAGTTAGAGAATACAGATGGAGAACAGATGGATAAAGCATTCTCCATGCCTGGGGGCATACAGTCCAGGTTAAGATGTGTTGGACCTTGACAAGGAGAAACAGGGGCTTCTGGACAGAATGTCGACCACCTTGACCACTAACATAGTAAAGTAATAAGTGATAAAAGAAGAGTTGGTGATGTGTCTCCATGTCCAACAACCAAACTTCTTCAAACCTCATCTCTCCCTCTTCAAGCACAGCCCTAGATCTCCTATCCTTCAGCTTGCACCTCAACTTTTATGCATAACAAGACACATATTGAAAGAAAAACTTAAAATACACTAGCTAACCTAATGGCCCCTAAACTTCATCGTAATCTTCGTTCACCTATCTTCCCAAAGAAGAAAAAGGCATCCTAAGACATCATGCTCTCAGGAATGAGAACAAAACTCCAACTTAATAAAGACAAATGTCGTACTGAAAACAAAAGAAAACTCAAGAATGAGGAAACAAGTTCATATTGACAGAGCATTCAATTCAAAGTTTCAAACTGGGAAAAATCTCCCATTTACCCTAGTCGTCCACGACCAAAGATTGGAGAAGGCCTTGAGAGCAAGCATCATCATTAGGTATGATGTTGGTAAAAAGAACAAAAGGAAACATTTTTGGCCCTTTTTAATCGAAACCAAAAAATACTAATCTAATTTGCCTTTGCTAGTATTTTACAGGAGCATTAAAATCCTTTAAAACAAGACTTTTCTTAATTCCATGAAATGGAAGCAAACAAAAGAAACGCTTCCGGCTTATCAACCAAATATTAATTATATCAAATATATATAAAGAAAAGAAAAGAACAAAAAAGATGACAAACCTCATTAAAGTCTTAAAGCTCTAAATTTATAAACATTAGCATTACGGATTTGTAGCGAAGATATTGCCAATTTTAGATATTCTTGCTGCGACCTCACCAAAACTTAGTTTAAGGTACCAAAAACCCCAGTTGAAAATTTTCCTTTCCTTGTGTTCTCCATTTTCCTCACCACACTTTCGATGAACCAATGACAACCAATAAAATATTATCTTTTACCTTCACAAAATGTGCCCAATCAGCTCATCTCTTCAGATCAGAAAAAATGAGTTACTTTACTTTTCCCCTAATGTTTCAGGATTGTGGTTATCATAGACCAAGAAATCCCATCACTTTCTTGCCCAAAAAACCGAGAAATTAGAGCAAGAAGCCAATAATTATCGCGCGTCCCAAAATCATAAGTATCAAATATCAAAATATCGAAAACAAAAAGAAAATGAGGGAGTACTTACAGTGGGAAAGGTGTTGCTGGTATACGATATGAGCAGGCAAGTTTTACCCACTGCTCCGTCGCCGACAGTCACGCACTTTATGAACCTCGACGCGCTCATTCTAGTCGCCGGCAACCCCAAACGACCAAAGCTCTCCTCCGGCTGGTCAAGTCACTTAAATCTCAGTAGTTCTTCTCGGATTCTTGAAATTCTTCTCTCTATGTATGCCTGGATGCGTGTTGAATTGAGTGTTCTTGGTGGTGTTTGTTAGTACAGGTAATTAACAGGAAAGATTAGATGAAGAAAAACAATAAATCTTTAAAAACAAAGTAACAAAACAAACCTAATTGTTATATTAAACCAGAAATTGGAATACAAATTGTGTATATATAGATAATTATACTTTTATACAGCACCAAACCCAACAGCCACATTCATTGTTTGTTAATGACTTGATTCACAGAGCCAACTTGCAGTAGTGAGAGAGAGAGAGATGTAAAGCGAGAGAATAATGGTTTGAACTTTGAACTTAGAAAAAAAGAGGGGGGTGCGGTGGAGTGGAGTGGGGTGGGGTGCAAGCCAAGCCAGCTATATATCGGCTTTCAGTGCCATTTCGGCTCACCCTATCATTTGCCACCAAATGAAATCTTATTTTTTTTTCATTTTTAGGAAATTCATCAAAATTCAATGTCTGATTTTCAAATTTGGTAAATTTCACACACTTTCTTCATTTGGTTCATAAAATTCACTAGTAAAATTTATTGATTTTGAAATTTACTTATATCTTGTATAGTAAGTAGGTCAAATATTTTAATTGCACAAGTAGTACAAGATGAAATTAAATTTGAGAATAAAATAAATAACATTCAAACAATTCGACTAACTAGTAACTAAAGCATTGAAAGGCTTTTGTTGAGCACCAAAATAACCTTAGACGCACCCAGCCTGGTTTAAGACATTTGTAATTTTGTATACTATTCCAGGACCAAGGTTACTATACAACATCAAGATTTTGTCTACATTTGAGTATTGGTAGATTTTGAGGTCAATAAGTGTTAATAGTCTTTTGTAAAGAATTTACATTCTTGAGTACATTTTTGTCCTAAAAGAAATGAAACGACAAGAAAAATGTAAATGCCTCGTGGTGGATTTTGTTTCAATAAATTTTGCTCTATGATTAAGTAAAACAAAAATGGGTACAATGCATGACATTTAGCTGCATCAAATGCTGCTATGCACTTTGCAAGAAAAGGAATGGACTCAGAAGCTGTTGAACTATACATACAATTTGACATCAAAATTTAATTGTTCTTCTTATTTGGATGGCTGCATCTCACTTGGACAGCGAGTGTTTTCAGAATATCTGGACAAGAATCCTTGCCTGCCTCGTCAAGAAGTCCTCTTTCTACCGGAATTAAACACTCCTTCATCCCCAAGCAATGCTGATTAATTCGAGCCCAAAAAATGCACAGACGAAACCAATCAGTATAAGTCCGTCGTGTAAGATAGTATTGGACAGTATTAATAAAGAAGTTGTTTTTACCTGTTCAGCAAGTGTAAGATAGTATTGGACAGTATTAATAAAGAAGTTGTTTTTACCTGTTCAGCAACTTTTCTGGCGATGAGGGAATCACATTTTCCAAGATAGAAGGATCCACAGGCACCATCTGGATCACCAAAACTGGCGAATTCAACAACGGTGATGACTTTGTTGTCGGGACAAGTCAGGTGTGCTCCTGTCTTGACAGGGTTGACCACTGCCCGGAATTGGTTGTCTTTCCTTTCCCATGATCTTACATGGGGTGGATGGTCCTCAGATATGGCACTGCAAATTGTATCCCTGTTAACTGTTAAGATCTCAATTTGCTCCGGATTTCCTCCTGTCTCCTCGAAAACTACCAAGAAATTGTTCTTTGGCTTCAAGAACGCTCTCGGAATGTGATATCTAAAATAAAAATGAAATTAATCTCTCAATTTTTATTTTTTATTACTGTATTTGAAGATCATTTAAAAGTACTTACTCGGATTGAGTAGGCTGTTCAAGAGGTGAAAGGAAAGAAACCCAATATCGACCGATGCTTTTACCATTGACCCACACCATGCCTTTTGCCATACTAGTCATTTTGATAGCTACTGGATCGTTACCTTCTGGGGCATCAAAGTACGCCTGCAAAACAAATGCAAATTGTCCTTAGGTAAGAGGTGTAACATGTTAACTGTTCTAATTTTTCTTTCATTCCGATGACATATTCTGTTTTGTTAGTGCCAAGTACGAGGTTTCTTACCTTGTACCAGGTAATAGGTCCTTTATTACCCTTAAATGAAGTCCAGCTAACTTTACGGGAGCCTTCTTTGGTGTACAATTCCATATTTTCTCCGGCTACACCAACCTGCATATTTCAAAGGCAATCATTTTACATAACCGACGAATTCAATCATTTTAAGAAAATATCTTATTCATATATTTACCTGCTGTCCCCAGTTATTCAAGGTGATATCAAGGGTTCCATCCATTAAACCTTGAATTGTTATACCTCGGGGTCCAGCAAACCTCCTCTCCATGTAGGCTCCGCTATTCTTCATTATCCAAAAATGTCGTTTCAATTGTTTCCTATTTTTGAATTTCTTGATGGAAAATATTGTTGAAATCCACAAATAAAGTTACCGGGAATCCAACTGTCATGGCCAACATTGAGATGTGGTTATCTCCGGGCTTCAAACTAACAGGCTTCTGGAAGAGAAAGCTTTTCTCAATGTTGTTTCCATGCCCGAATCCTAATGAAAAAGAAGATTTTTTAGGGAAGTAGCATAATTGAATGCAAATAATATCTGGAAGTCTTGCTTAATATAGTAAAAGCTTTTCATGTTAGAAATGATTGATCATTTACCTATGTATTCACCATTGACGAAGGTGAGCAATGCATGGCCAAGACTTGCAATCTGGAGGACTGGGAGGATGTCAGGCCGCATTGGCAAGTCACGCCTATCAAAGGTGATGCTGCAACGACGTATGTGTGTGTGTGTGATATTCTTTTTGACAAATATAATCGATATAGTCTATAAGGTTATATTACTCTTAACCGGGTGACTTTTAAGACGTACATACCTGGTGCTGTACCATGCGTAATCCGAGGTGTCTTTTGTGAAGGAGTACAGCTCCAGTGGCACCTTGCTCTTTATTTGCAAATCATTCATAGTTGGAATGCTTTCTTGGAACATCTCCCATTTGACAATTTTGGCATTCTTTGATGGATGGAAGTTTCTTGAATTATGTTGTGCAACAACCTGTTATCCATAATTATCAAAATAAATAAATCGAAACCTTTTATCTCCATCCTGGCAAACATTATTAGTGCTACAAAAACAAGATATTAGCACAAGAGAACACGAAAGGGTTGAATTTACCCTCTGAGTGTTGTAAACTACAGTCTTGCAATCAGGGAGAATGCTGATGGATTTCTCAGGTAAGTAATAATCCACACCCCTGAAGTTAATGGTTGCAGGTCCTTTTGAGTGATTGTTGGTCAAGAATGCAGCACATTCGCTCCCCGGAATTTCATAAGTTGTAATCTATGGGGTGGGGGGGGAAGTGTTTCGTTTATCAACTATTACTATAAAAATAATCACTTGTTTAGGTTGTATTTTTGGATGGCATTTAGCTATAATGCTTCACTAACCTCTAGATTTTGGTTAACTTTTTCAATTCGGGGAGTGCCCCAGAGCAAAGGCTTTCTGCACAATCTGAGAGCTCTGTGCATGTCTCTTAAGTGAGCCCATTTGGGGTCCCTCTTCAAACCTGAACAGACACAGGCATGTTGTATTGATCAAAGGTTTGAATAGTTTTATTTCCTCAAATCAATTGAGACAAAGCTGTAAATTTACGAACCAAATTCATCTAGCGGAGCTTCATCATAGTAACGAGTTGTAACAAATGATGAGCTTGTTCTACCAAAATTGGTTCCACCATGATACTGGAACAAAACAATACGTAATTTTAACATAAATTTGGTGCGTAATGGAATTCATCAATTTCATTAAAATTCTAAGAATATGAAAGCGTAATGACGTACCATGTAATAGTTGTTTAGGGTACCGTTCCTAGCAAAGAAACGCACAACTGCAAATGCAATGTCTTCTGCAGAACGTTGAGATGGAGGATCACCAAATACTCTATACCTGAAACCGTAATTTTCTTTTATTTTTTAGCAATCATAAAAGAAAATCAAAATTTCAATTATAGAATAATCCATGCCTAAAGACTCTACTTACTGAGCAGTCCAGTTCTCAGTCCAAAGAGAAGGCTTGTTTGCTCCATTTGGACCGCTGAAAGTATCTCCACACTGCCTTCCATTGCATGTATTGATCTGAATAGCAAATCAATAATATCAGATTTTTCCAGAATAACATATGCCATAGGCTCGACCACTTGGGACTTGGGCCAACCTTAGGCAGAAGCCCTCAAAAGTGCAATGGAGGTCACCAACCTAGGCCAAGGGCCTTCTTGATCGCCCATTGACCCCGTCTAGGTTAGTACCAGAATAACATATTACAACAACACTAAAAAGGGAAACTTACAATTGCATCAGGGGCATCCTTCTGCTTGCACATGATCCAGGGGACTCCATTGTATAGACCAACAGCCATATCTGCTGCCCACTTAACATAGTTTACACCCCTTTCTTTATATGCAAGTTGGACATTATTGTACTCATTTTCGATCTGCAATGTGTTAAATAAAAGGTTTAAACATGATAAAATGGTCTGATTTATGTAATTCTTGAAAAAACAAACCTGTGCCATAATAATAGGGCCACCTTGGTCTGCAAATAGTTTCTCCTTTTTCATCATCTTAATGACCATATCAGTATATTGTTTCATGTGATACTGCAAATCGGAAATTTTATTAATCACACTATTTAATGAAATTATTATGTCTATTGAAGAAGACTGTCTTCGACAGTTACCATGAAAGGTCCATTGTAAGAACGGAATGTGATGTTTGGAACCACTCTTAGCCAGTAAGGAAATCCTCTGCTCGAGACAATCAAATGAAAACGTTTTAGGAGAGTAAAAATTTTATTTTATTTTTTTCAAATTGCATCAGAGAAAAATATACTGAAATGTACCCCATATTCCATTCAGCTTCAATGTAAGGTCCAACCCTGAGGGTTACCCACAAGCCATGCTCCCCAATTAATTTGATGAATTTCACCACATCATAGTTTCCTTCGAAATTGAACTGGAAAGCAAGAAACACAGACATTAATACAACATATGACCTGACATTCTAACAACTGATTTAACAAAATGGAAATCTATGCAAAAGTATGTTATTTACCCGGCCTTGAACAGGCTCATGAATGTTCCAGAAAATATATGTTTGGATGACATTTAGACCTCCTTCTTTTGCCTTTTTAAGGATGTCAGGCCACATCTGGAGACAGATAGTTCATATATCAGAATCAAGACTTTCAATCAATTCGACAAAGTTCGCTTTTTGTATTCCTTTAATTAGTACTCTCCAGTACTAGCAGCGTTAAGTCCATATTACCAAACAAGCATAGGGGACTACCTCGGGAGGGCTGCGGGGATAATGGATCGAACCAGAGAAAAGTAATTCTCTGCTTCCATTGATGATGAGCGAGCGAGCATCGTAGGTCACGACTAACGGCTTCTTCTTCTCGTGGCCAAAAGCCGAGGCCACGAACAAGGAAATAAGAACCAAGAAAAGTACTGTACTCTGTTTAGCCATTTTATTTGTCGTTAGAAATGCTTCTTTTTATATATAATTAATTTTTAAATCTCAGTAGTATCGAGAGAGCTTTCTAGCAGTGGCAATGGTAGAGACAAAAGAAACCCCTTCCCGCTCTATCCGGAGGAGGCGCCAATGCTATCTTGAAAAATCCATGCAAAAAAAAATTGTCATAGAGAAAGAATCGATGAATGTAAGGCCTCAGAGTATCTCTCGGATTTAATAACTATGATTCTAATATGGCGGGAATGGACAGTTTGACTGGGTAATTATTGTATGTGGTATGCGGATGGTTTAGGATTTCTGGGTCAATTTTGATACTCTGTCTTGTCTGTTTTTAGACACGCTAATGCAACATTCATTCATAATGTTCTTTTATATAAAATAAATTCAGCGGGAGTAGAGTTAAAATAATTTTATTTTTTTCTAAACTCTTTTTCAACCAAATATTTCATGAAACCCATAATTTTTACTAACTTTTGAACCATACATTTCATCAACTTTTACCAAAAGCTCCTAAAAAACTACTTTTAAACTCGACAAGCGCATACCAATATATTAAGATCAACATTGAAGAGTTCCGTTCTAATGCCCACTGAGACATGTGTCATGCAATAATTGCATGAGTGTAACCCCTCTAATGCCCACGGGGGCATGTGTCATGCAATAATTGCATGAATGAGTGTTACACTCATGCAATTATTGCATGATACATGCCCCGGTGGGCATTATAACAATGCCCACCGAGAGCATTAGATCATTATTCCAACATTGAAATACTATTAAAAAACTGTGCAAACACTAACCCAACTTGAGCAATTTTTTTAGCGACAGGAAATCGATGACTTTTGGTTCACGAACATTTATCGAGTTAGGAAAATCTTATGTGTACATGAAAATATTATCTCATTTTGATGAATTTCGACCAAATAGACTCCTAGTTTGATTAAGAATCTTGAATTTTCATAATTCCACAACTGCAATACTTTAATGTTAACAAAAATATAACGTGTTTGATAAGTTAAACCAAAATGTACACTCTTAATTACCTCAGCAGTCCTACAACTCTCCCCACTGAAACGACGAATTCTCACAAGGCGTTCAGATTGGAAAATAAATACAGGCGTTTAGCAATCTAAAGCAAACATTTTAGTTAGAAAATAAAACTAACATTGGGGGAAATCATGTAGCTTTAAAATAAAACAAGTTAAGTTCGATTGCATCTTTACAAGTAAATAAAAATGTTGAGCTCAACTTCATAGATTAATTAGTACAAATATATATAGTAAATTTAATAACCCGAAAAATGTTCAACTAAACATGTAATTCATCATATGTTGAACTAATTACCGATTTTTCCATAAGGCACAATACTTGTAATTTCTGAATGTTTGCTTCTTCTTCCTTATTTAATCCAATCAAAAATGTTGAAGTCAACCAACAATGTCAACAGCATGTATAGTAAAAGAAACATGTAACAGCATGCTATACAGCTGAACTGAACTTGTCTGAAATCCCAGATAGCAAAAAGGTAAAAACTTATATCTAATCTAATTATTTACAAGCACCCAAAAATCCCACCTCACGAGCCTGTGCAGGAATGTGCGAAAACACATGGACCTGAAGAAGATTCAAAATTCAAGTTAGAAGCAGAAACAGTATATCACGTCTGAAAAATATAGAAAAAACGCTTTATAAAAATCTTTATTTAACATTCATAACCAATAAAATTTTCAAGTATTGGGAGGGGGGCAAAATCAATAATGAATAACACTGACTGCAATTTTTATGTAAAAGAAACTGACCTTAACAATGTCAAGGTCAAGATGGGCAGTAAGAGGACATCCTTTATTAGGTAGCCAGTTGCCGCTTCCAACAATGATTTAAGTCAAAATTCTGATAAAATTGTCTCGCAGGTCCAGCTAGTAGAATGAGAGCTCATGACAAATCAAAAGATCCCTGCCCTTCACTAATTGCATAAAGAAGTTTCTTGTACATGTTTTCCTGTTCAACAAGTACATTAAAAAAGAATTTTTATACCCATTGAGTCAGAAGCTGAACAAGCATGGACAACAGAGGGAAAGAGGAAAAGGGAAAGACAAATAAAGAGAGAGAACTAAAAAATTTCAGTATCACTTACTTAGAGCATGTATCCATGAGCTCAGAAGTAAATCAAACTTTCAAGTAAATTTTTGTTTTCATACATGAATACATATGTTACTTTTTCCTTATTAAGTAAAAAAAGCTTCTTTAAGGTAGACGATACTTTCAAAATAAATGATATATTTTCAACTTTAAACAACAAAAACATATATATTTTATAACTTACGAAGTAAATCTTTTAACCTTAACCGAACATGCACTTAACCTACCTTGGAGGAGTAGGCAGGAAGCTTCAAGTAATTCGCACATGTCATCACACTTGGCAAATCATCGTCTGCAGATTCTGATGGACCAGAACCACTGTTTGCCGTATTGCCCATGTTTGAAGAATGCTATTTTTACAGTTAGACCGTATGTTAATACTCTTAGCAATACAATTAAAAGAGACTGTATAAATCAAGACAAGAATTATACCTTTCTAACAATTGTCAACTTAGGATTCAGCACTGCCAAACCACCTGGTGGAAGCCGGGGAGCACCGGTAACAAACTGACAGAACGCCCGTTGCTGCTCAGGGGTGAACTCACCCATAATCTCAAGTAGCTAATAACATGAAAATAGCACATAACTAAATATGAAAATCCAGAAGAAGCAATTTGTAAAATGTGGTTCCGGGAACTTGGGGAAAACCACATTTAACTGATATAATTTTGCTATTTCTAGGCAAGTGGGATGGGCTAGCTTTATTTTTTTCCACTTGTGTTGCTGTGTGTGCTTGTTTGGGTGTTAGAAACAAGGAGGGGAAACGGGAGGCTGACATACATTTATGACAGCAGGACTTCTGGCTGTATATCCATGATCAAATTTTATGTGATCAGCAAGTGTCTCGGGCTGCATAAAAAGAAATGGAATTCAACAAAAGATATGTAGGAAATCCAAGTTTTAATTGAATCATAAAGATCCTTCCAAAGATAATGTTACCTTCCACATCTCTCTGCGGCCACAGAGCAGATAGTCCAACTCATGTGGAGAAAATATTTGCAGAGTCGACATATCAAAAACCTAACATAAAGCAATGTTAGCTACCACCAGCAAGACACGCATCTGATAATAATTTAAAGAACGGCTACAAAAAGATTTCAGAGTTGTGAATGTAAAAACACAGGAGAGCTAGAGGTGCAATAGAGAGCAAATCTCATAAAATCAGCAGGTAAAAGAACCTATGTAACAATTGATAGGAGGAAGACAACCGAAAGTTTTCAAGAACATAATAAAAAAGTAAACACTCCTAAGTGTAGATTGTCAGTCAGACCAGAAATATGCAGAAAAAAGGTATTTGACAACAAAAGTTGGAGGTAAATAAATCAGCGGACACCTGATTAAAGCCAGATCTAAATGCTTCCATTTGCCGCATGATACCAGTCCCTGCAGTAGCATCAACTACAAGGCTTATATAATCCCCCAAACTATTAATATTCACCTGTAAATTCAACAGAGTGGGAAGTTTAAGACAGAAACAAACGAAAAAGGCAAATAGGGGATAAAAGCAATGATGAAAGTACATAGGAACATTCATGGGGAAATAACATACATTCTCATCGCCTGATCTCAGGACATATTCAGGATAACCTGGAAGGGTGAAATCTAAACAAAGATCTTCAACTGAAGCTCCACGAAAACACAACTCATCTGAATTATAAATTCCCATTGATTCCAAATACTGTTTCCGGCAGGCAAGGGCTTGCAGTTCTTGTAAAGTAGTCCCAAGTTCCGCGTCAAAAGAAATGATATCATGCAAATCCAGATCCTGCAGTAGTTAACACAAGATCAACCATTCATTAAAGTCCATCTATATACATAGTTGATTGATAAAATATACGAGTGAAACAGCTCACTTCAGGATAAGAATGGTGCAATGAACTTACTTGACCAAGTAAAAGTTTATAAAATGCAACTGATAGTGGCAAATCCAAAAGTCTCCCATCTTGGAGAGCTTTGGCCATAACACGCCCAAGCAACCGGAAATGTTCCTTTACTTTCGAAAATTGGCTACCATCAGAAGCATCAGCACTGGGCGGCCAGGGACGTGGAAACAACCCAAGGGGTGCTTGGATCATATCTTTATCATCACCAGATGAACTGAGCCCTGTCAATTTAGTAGTTTTCCCATTCAAATGTCCATTTACATCAATTTCCATTGAAGGGGTATATGGAGACAGATTGGACCTCCACATTTCTAGTCCAGCTTTCTGAAGGTCCTGACTTAAAAGGGTATAAAATTCCAGAGTAGGCCCCAATCCAGTGCCCACCTCACCAAAATATTCAACCTCAAGAATAGCTTTTTGACTACAATACATCTCCATAACTTTTGCTGCAGAATCTAAAATCCTATTCCTGGAAACACGAACTTTCTGACGCTGTAATCTCCCAATTCTCAACTCTCTTTCACTTGCTGGTCCATGACCATCTGCACCTTGCTGTTGCTGAAGCCGGTACAATGCACGAGACAGTCCAAAAGCAGTTGAATAGAAGTACTGCCGCCGAGTTTCAAAGGGAAACAAAAATGGGCATGCTTTAGTCAGCTGGTAGCACCATGATGGAAGAGACCCACTGCAAAGTGCAAGTGTGTCCTGGATCTGCCGTGCCAATTTTGGAGTAAGCTTGCTATTGATTAAATTCTCGGGAGGAACTTTAACACCAGTGGAACCAAGTTCATCGAGACTCGAAATTTTTCCCTCAGAGAAACTGTCAATCGTTGCCAATAATCGCAAACGTGGTGCAAGCTGATTCAACCCCTCTAATACACGTAATAGTGCTAATATATTATAAGTAGGATTACTTCTTTCTAGATCACAGGGAAGTTCACCTTGCAAAATGCTATCTAAGAGTGATACGCGAAGCTGTGATGAATCCAAACTGGAACTACTAGAAGAGTAAGCTTTTGTAGACTTAGACAGAGTGTTTGAGGTCACGGTCCCAACAGAAGGCCTGTCAGCCTGGCAATCTGCCCTTTGATACATGATGGTGTAAATGTTAGTCCAAAGCCTGGTTCCATCGCTAGATACTAGATCACTGCCAGCAAATCTATCGTCGTCGTCCTCATCCAGAACAAGCTGCCGTTGGATTGACTGATAAATAGTCATGTGGCGATTAAGCTGCTTCCCACCTGCAGTAAATATTAGTCTTGGTGGATCGTTTGATCCAAACAGTGGACGTCCCTGCTGATCTCTACCTCCCGTTACACCTCTACTGTTACCAGACGCAAGTCCAGCCATAGCAGCAGCAGCAAAGGACATTGCACCTCTTGCACCGAAAGAACTCCCACCCCTCAACTCAGTATTATCAGACCCTCTCCCCAAAGTGCCTCTGCTGCCGGAACTACAAGTTGGATTATTCTGGTCGTCACTCGTACCAGGAACAGGACTATCTTCGGTAGAGTCACCTAATTTAACATCATGTACTTTGCCTGTCATGCAAACGGGAAGAGAATCTTCTTTCACTACCTGTCAACAATAAAATTATCAGTGACAGAAAAACAATTAAGAGAATGAATGCAGTCAAATGAAAAAGATATCATGTGGTGGAAATTCCTATTTTTAGAGTTTGCACCACTGTCCAATTTAAGAGTGGGTTCAAAATGTGGCGAAGGTTGACAGTGATGACTTTCCTGCGCATTGACTGAATACGGCGATAAACATAAATAAGATTTTTAAGCACAACACTTTGATCTCACTGCTAAGCAATATTCAATTATGCCACTACATCTTTCAGTGCTTGTAAATTTTGTATATTATTTAATCTGACATATTGGAACACCAACAACATTGTATTAGTGTTTGTGTTCCAGTCTTACATTCATAATGATGGGAGCTCTATTTTATTAACATGCCCACTATATTCCAGAACATGCTACAACCAAAATCGTGCCGGTAGTTCCAATGGAATCTGAGTTATAAGACCAGAAAACCCCTTGGGCCACCTAACATTACCCCAATAAATCATTTAAATTTTGAATTAGGAGATTTCAATCATAATAAGACCACGTCCCAGATCAAAAATTGTAAGAAGCTGATATCTGGCGACATACATCTTCTTCATCATCGGATAAGTCATCGTCTTCAATCACCAGACCCTCGTCAATTTCAACAGGAGAAATATCCAACTCGTCATCCTGCAAACCACACGAATAGTTATAAAATATAGAAAAACAGAAATTTCAAAGAGGAGGGTAAGAGTAAGCAACGACACAAAACAATCATAATAAAGAACAATTTAGTTCAAGAGTTAGCAGGGAAGCTAAAGTTTGCTTCCTAGGTCCATGCAATGGATGCCACCACATCTAAGAGAAAGCAGAAGAAAACTTCTGGATTTCGGTGTTCACTAAACTTACAAGGAAAATCCCACAGATAAAAAGTGGAGGATAAGCACAACAACTTCTATTGCCCTGGGAAACCAAAATTCCAGAGAGCAATTAAATATAACTAGATGTGAACAATTGGCAAGTTCACTTTAGCCATGAGAATGATTTGGGCAAGAAACAAGCTTTGGTAGTTAATATACGGTTTATATATAAATATTAAAATTAATTTAAAAAACGTTCACATTATTATGTGCACCATTAAGTGTCTGTGGAAGCCAATAAAAATATTTTAGACAATTCCACATTCAAGATATGACTCTAATACATGTCAAAGGCATGTTTTGTAGACAAAACAACTTAGAACATGTAAAGCATACCGAACAAGAGTCCCCATCCACGGGCTTCACCTTGGAATCTTCATCCAGAGTTGCTCTTCTACGAGCAGAATTTCTTGTCTGGGGTCCTCTTCTGTCATCTTGGGCTGGCTTTAGAACGCATTTCCCCTTTGCCTTTGACGAGATTGTTAATTTTTCTTTTGATGACTCTTTTTTTGCTGCGTCAGCTATGCTAACAGATGATTTGGATCGCGTTGAATGATTTCGAGTAGCAGAAGCAGGGGTAGAAATTGACAGCGAAGAAGCACTAGCCGCAACAGCAGTGGTCCCAGACTCAGATTTAACTGCAGAAGCTGAAGGCTTTTGACCAGATTCACTTCGTTGAACTCGTGGCCAGAGAAAGTCCTCAACAGCAGCCAAACTTGCTAATGGATCAATAAGTACAACATTCGAAGAGTAGTCGCGAAGAGATTTTTCTCCTTGTGCTCTGCAAAGGCGCAGCTTCAATGGCTGAGACAGAGCACTTAGACCAGAAGAAAGTCGTGCATTCCCACCGGATGATCGAGAAGTGTGGCTCAGAACGACGGGGAAACGCTCTAAAGAGGATAGGGCATTTTGAAGTTTTTGAATCAAGACACTCAAGGGAACAACACTCCCTTCATCAACATTAAGAGGAAGGGCAAGAGCAACAAAAGACTTGTATCTTCTGATGGCATGTTCACGAAGCTTAGGCAGATTAGCTTCAGAAATTCTATCCTTGCAGAAATATCCACAAGTAAAGTAGTTGAGCAGCGAGACAACAGCCCCACTACCAATAAACTCAAAAGTCGACACACCATCCCCTCTGCTAAGTTCCTCCAACATCTCCGCAATCACCTCAACCAAGTGTTCCTCTTTACTAGAGGAAATGTCAGTTATTCGAGCACTAGAAGCTTTTGATTTCCCCTTTGATTTAGTCTTTTGCTCATCGGTACCTGCGTTCAGCTTCATGCAAAGATTCTTTAATCGTAATAGATCCTCTCTGACACCAGTTTCACTGGCCTCCGGATCTGACGGGAAATACTTATCTTTGAATGCTTTTGCACACGCAGTGACAGGAACTTGATTTGGAGATGAACTAATACTTAATACTTTAGATTCTTCAGCAGGATTTGCATCTGGATTTAAATTAACCCCCCGTCGCCGATTTCGCCTAGAACGCAACGAAACTCCAGGAATAGAATCATTATTCTTTTCGCTGGAAGATGGCAGACTTGTAGATCCAGTTTGTATTAAAGAATCCACAGCATGTACAAAACCTTCCCTGACAAACATCTTGGAGAAAATAGCAGGAAGCTTTTCCATTAAAATTTCTGCTATTTGAAGGGTGGGTACCAGCACTTGAGGATCTTTCCAAGCCAAAACTCCAGCTAAGAAACTAGATCAAACAAGCAATAAATACGTAAATTTATACAGGCTAACGAAACATCCTGCAAAGAAGTCTAGTAAACCTATATACCTAGATATGTTTGTGACGCTTATCAAAGACTGAATCATTTCTGCAGTGCTGAAGTACATCAGTTTTCCAATAACCGAAAGACACTTATAGCGAACAGGACCATTAACACTGGAACCATATATCTGCATTAAAATTATGTCAAGTCATTTATTGAAACATAGAATAGTACTACACAGCTACTCTGCTGCTGAAAACTGACCGAAATTAGAACAGGAAGGAGATCCATTCCAAATTGCTGCAGAAGTTCAGGCTGATCATTCAACAATTTCTCACGAGCTGAGACCTCCTGCACATTTCCATTGGACTCTTTCTCTTTGCTGGAACTGCCTGCTGGACCTGACTCAGTAAACGAACCTTTGACAAACAGATTACTGCTGATTGGAAGAGATATGGCTCCTTGAGGAAGTGGGGGAAGAAGCTCGTTGGCTAGGTTCACAATCTCAAAAATCTGATAATATGGGGAAGAGCCTTAGTTTTATAATATGAAGGTCACGAAACAAACATGTGGCTCAGCATAAAGATAAGGGAAAATAATCAAAAGATAAGTGCAATCAAGTTATATTTGCAATCTAAACCTGCGAAATGTGTGGGAATCAGGTAAAATGAATAAAAAACCATACCTGCTCCGGTGGTCTATTTAATGCAGGTGAAACGCACATGCTTGATACAGTGCCAGACCCTGATAGGATATCTTTAAGAAACCGACTGATGCCAAGGAGAAGCAAGGACTTTGCTCCTAAAGGAGAACCGTTTGCACATGTTGAAAGCAGTCGGATCAAGCCCTGTATCTTTTTATGTCATAATGCAGCCTCCACATAACAAAATAGCTAATTGAAAATGATAGTTCAACTGACCGTGTATGTAGAAGTGCTAAGGATAGCCTGACCGCCTCCAGAATTGCTGGGCGAAATTAGGGTGGCAGCTTGTGTAACAAGTCCATGATTACAGAGCTCATCAAGCTTCTCTGGTGACGATGCAAATGCCTCAGCAATCCGCGTCAAGCAAATAGATGCATGTTCTAAAACCTATAAACAAAACAAAACACATGAAGCAGAGAAGTGAAGAGATTCAGGAATAGAAAGAGAGAGACCAGTTAGTAATTCAGAATGGATGCCATGTTATTTTAAATCTGGAGAACTATTTTCTCACCTTTGCATCATGATACTGAAGGAGGTTGGTCAGCAACGGAACAGCTTCCATTACAAAGTCAGCTGCATCTGAAGGTAGTTTCTTACAAATGTTTGCAGCAGTCGATAAGGCCACTCTCTGACACATAATTAAGATAAATTCACGATCGATCCTTTAAATAGATTTAGAGAAGACGATTTTTTTAAGGCTTCCAAAATCTACATAACCACAACTAATTGTCCCTCGATGACTGACCTGAACTCCTGTAGAGAAGAAGTCAAGATATGAAAGCACAGCCATGAGTGCACCTGCTCGCAAGCAAGCAGTGGGGTGCTCCTGAGAGATTTTTTTCAGAGCTTGCAGTGACTGTCCCAACAAAACAAGCATCAAATTACAGTTCAGAACTTAAAACATCAAAATCTCGGCAAAGATAGAAAAAGTCAGCATGTCATCATTAATTAAGGTGACAGGAACAGTCATAGTTGATAGCACATTACCAAATGAATATCATTAAAACTTTCAAGCAACACATGTTCACCTGTTCAGCCAAGTCCATGTACTCGATAGTAAGCAGCCGAGCAACCAAGCACGAGACGGCACCATAATGCACCACGGCAGCACATGAAGAAGGTAGCACGTCAACCAAATGAGTCAGCGCCCTGGCGGCCAGAAGCATGATATCAGGATTACTCTCATGATTAAGCAACCCCACGAGAACCGGTACAAAAGAATCCACCGAGAATGTACTCAAAGACTCCTCGGTTCCAATGGAAAGCATATCGCAGAGCTGCGTCAATGCCTCCACTTGCCTCCCTTCCTCGCCTTCAGCCCTCAAACTGGATAGCATCTTTTTCAGCCTCCCACCCTGGTGGGAGGATGAAGCAGACCCCATCGCAGAGCTCGGAAGCAGATCATCCAACCCAGCCCCTAGCTTTCTTAACAGCCCCTGAAAGGCACTGCTAGCAGAAGTCAAATTCTGGTGCAAAATGCCGACTCCAGCCTCACCATCATTATCGTCGTCCTCCCCGCTGTGGGAATCAATGTTAAACCCTAAGCTCCTTTCCGTTTCTCTATCCCTATCCCTAACCCTGATTCCATGTTCTTTTTCTTTGCCTTTATGGGAATTTGTATTATCACTGTTATCCGAATTTTGAGTAGTAGGGTTTTTGCCACGACGACTTCGGGTAGCGGATGCAGAGGCAGCCGAGGGATCAGCGGCGGGGTCCATTGGAGTGGATAACACTAGTGAGTCTTTGGATCGACCAGCAGAGCGGGAACGAGTGGCGATCGTAGATGGGGTGGCGGAAGTGGTTGCGGCGGTAATGGAGGTGGCAGAATGGCGAGCACGCTTGGCGGCACGGGTGGTGGGACCAGAGGAGGAAGAAGAAGGCACTGCTGGGGTGGATGCCTCCGCCCGCTTCCGGCTCCGAGTTTCCATACAAAATCCCTTCAGAACATGCTACTCCACTCGCCGATTAATCGGCGAGCAAACTATCCACCGATCTCCAATTTTTTATCATATCACTCTCGGAAGAACGACGGAATAAAAAAAAAACCGAAATTAAAAACACAGCACAACCCTAATTGTATGCAAAACCCAAATGAATTTCAATTGTAACCGAATTTTGTAGAACTGGTGACTAATCGCCGTTAAGACAAAAGGAATAGTACAGTGAAAAAATCCCTTAATTACGTGGTTTGCTGGGGAAACAAATATTTCAATAGTTTTTCTTTTTCATGCCTTTTCTTCTTAATTTTTTTTAATTGTCTGCGTAGATATATTGGAGTTTCCGTGCCTAAATAAAATTATACGAGACGTGGAATAAATTGTGGCGGTGTTTAACACAGTCATTTTTGGCTAAATTACGGCAGGTGTCCCCAACTTGATCCTATTTGCAATTATATTCCAAACTTTAATTCTTGACATATATGACTTCAACATTTCATAAAATTAGCTATTGATGTCTTTGTAAGCACATGTTTGGACATACTTAAATAGTAATTTCAGCTGGTCAAATTGATCAAACATATTTTTTATCCACATATTTTATGTGATCCATAACTTACAATTCATTTTTTATCTACACATTCACTACTAACTTATATTATAAGTACTTAAAAAAATTCAGCACTACCAAACATACACGAATTTTATCCAAAATTGCCATTAAAGTCGCATATGCGCATATGCGCGTAGACATCAATAAAGGGGTATTATCATCCATCTTCTGTTTCCACTTCAGTTTCCAATAATAAATAGATATTTTGATCTTTCAAACTTTTTCATTGCATTTCATGTCCATCTAACTTTAGTAGAATTCGTACTATTGATGTGCTATGTTGCAAAAAAATTCTCCAATCTCTAGAATTTTATTAACAAAAATATTAGTTTATTCACGTCATAATTGAAGTAAGCATCTTTCTCAGCTGACATATTTGTTGATTACACTTCATTTATTCCAAAATTTTGCATATTTGGACAGCTGAAAATGTGGAATTGCTTCCCATTATAGTATGTGTATTTGTTTAGTTTTTATTAGATTTTTGTTGTTGGATTCATAAGTGTTTTAGGTGTGTTTATTATTATTTTTTACTAAAATGTTATTAATTTATGTTCTTGGAATCATAAATAATTAAATATTAAGTTGTGTTTCCTTTTTACAGACCAAAATTCCTCTATGTTTACCATAAAATATCACTATGGATGGGGGTTCTTTTTCATAATTCGAAACGTGGTGTACTTGGGAGACAATGTGAACTAGGACATATGATCAAAGTTTGAATGGATATCTATGTGCAATTAGTGGGATATAAATTACCCGAAGGTTTGGAATTTTGGAGATCAAGAATGTGGTTCAATGATCGATTGGTACTATTAAAGATGATTCATGTGACATCGCCATAATACAAATTACTCAAAATTTAGAAATTTAGAAGATCAAGAATGTCGTTAAATAATTTATTGGTAATATTAAGAATAATCTACGTGATGCCGCCATGCCACCTAAACTCCACGTAAGCTCACGACCACATCAGCTAAGTTTGGCTCAACTACTCAGCTGCTACTTCATTATCCATTGGCTTAATATTTTATCAAGAAGATTCAATTGCACTTGATAATAGTAGTTTAGATTGTGTTGTATTTTCAAATAGTAAACAATAGGCATGAGTTTATCTTATTCTTGTTGCAGTTTTTATATAATTGTATAGATCATTGTCTCAAAGATGAACAAGAATTATTTAAGTTCATTTTATCTTATAAGAGCATGTCCAATGCATTCTATGAATTACAATCTATGTGACACAAATGTTGAAAGACTTCTAACATGTATGGTATTGATATCTAATAAATAGATATTTAAGTTCAAATTTCGTCTCCAATACATTCTGTTAGACAAAATACAATTGTAAATAAAAATTTACAACTAAATTTAGAAGCAAATTCGTAACCAATTAGGCTGAGGCGCGGGTATCTTGCTCTCTTTCAAGAGATTTAAGCCTTATGCAGTGTTAGAAATCCTCAATCACCGGTGCAACAATTAACTTCTTGACTTGTCTCATCCATAATACAATAGTCAACTAAAACTTTATTTAGTTCAACTTTTTTTGCACTAGAAAATGAATTCAAAACTCCACTATAAGTACACCCTTCTTATGGCAAATATATATTAACTTTTAAAGAAATATAAAATTGTATATTCTATCTTGTGTAAAGTTAGAAAGAAAAGAAAGGTATTTATAGGTATTAAAAGACAATAAGATTTATTAAGAAATTAAATCTCATAAATTTGTTTCTACAACTCATGATCATGATCTTCCACAACAACAACCCAAATAATTCACCATAATCATGTCATGAAACTTTCAACTTTCCATCTTCTTACAATAAAATTACATTTAAATCATAAAATGTTACAACACATTCTATGAATTGCTATTTTATTGTATTTTATTGTGTTAAAATAAAAAATAAATTATATTTAAATATGGATAAAAAAATGTAAATTTTGTTAAGTGAGCATGTCTAACGGAGCTTCTAAATTTAGACGTAGCTCTAGACATTATTAATATTTTTTTTCTGATACATCAGCTTGACATAGTTATCGACAGTTTGCATTGAAAATTAGTTTTTTAAGAGATTATTTTATTGTACTTATGTAGACGCACTACACATAAATTATGAGAATGTTGAGCATCATTTTGTGTTAGACACTTGTATAACAATTTCAAGGGTAAACATAGAAGTATGGCATTGCAAAACATTTTATAGGCTGCAGTTAAAGGATTATATAGGCTGAGTGCATAAATGAGGTAGAAAAGATGAAATTAATTGGTCAGTTTTGAAGAGTGACAAGAAAGAAAAAACTTAAAATACACTGGCTAACCTAATGGCCCCTAAACTTCATTGAAATATTTGTTCACCTATCTTCCAAAGGAGCAAAAAAAAATCCTAAGACATCATTCTCTCAAGAATGAGAACGAAACTCCAACTTAAAAAAGACGAATGCCATACCGAAAACAAAAGATAACTTAAAAACGAGAAAATAAGTTCATATTGACAAAACATTCAATTCAAACTGAGAAAATCTCCCATTTACCCTAGTCGTCCACAACCAAATATTGGAGAAGGGGTTGAGAGCAAGCATCATCATTACGTATGATGTTGGTAAAAAGAACAAAAGGAAACATTTTTTGTTCTTTTTAGTTGAAACAAAAAAATACTACTATAAATTGCCTTTGCTAGTATTTTACATGAGCGTTAAAATCCTTTAAAACAATAGTTTTATTTAATTCCACTTCCAAAATGCTGGACTTTCACGCCTAGAAAAATAGTGCAAATTTCAACTTGATAAGAAATGGAAGCGAACAAAAGAAAAGCTTCAGGCTTATCAACCAAATATTAATAATAAAATATAAATAAAAAGATGACAAACCTTAAAGCTCCAAATTTATAAACATTGGCACTACGGATTTGTAGCGAAGATATTGCCAATTTTAGATATTCTTTCTGCAAACCTCACCAAAACTTAGTTAAGGTCCCAAAAACCCCAATAGAAAATTTGCCTTTCCTAATAAGAAGATGAAACTCGAATGAGTCTAGTATAAATTGATAATGATATTTTTTTTTTTTTAGAAAAAACGCACAAGTAAATATTATTTTTCAGTATTAGCAATTTTCATTTAAAAAAACTTATTTAAGCTTCAATTGATTTTTCTTGGAAATAATAATAAATAAATAAAACATTCCTCAACTTGGAAAAGAAAAATTACGAAAATAGAAACAAGAAAGAAAATCACAATTAATATTTTTGTGGAAAAAGATGGTATTTATCAAATTTTAAGAAACTCTACTAGTTTACAATAGTTGAAAACCCCCAAGTATTTAAAAATAGGAAGAATTGCATATTTGGTTCTTAATCTTTCAAAAACGTTTGGGATATGCTCTTAACTTTTAAAAATAGCACCAGACATCTACAACATTAGAAAAAATAAGCATGGTAGGTCTTTTTATGACGAAATTGATATTCTTTTTAAATAAACAAAAAATAAATAAATAACAAGAAAAAATAAAAAATAATTGAAAACTAACCAAATGTACAAAAATAAAAATAAAATAGAAGTAACAAATATGTCATCTTCTTTATCAAACCTAAAAAAATGAGAGAAAAATCTTATTCAAAGCAAAACAGTACTAAGAATGGTAGAGTGGAATTAGAAAATCAAGAAACCCACATCATCTGCTACCGCCGCCACCAACATTATATGTCTGATATTCTGGAAACTTAAGCACATTTTTCTGAGGATTGATGGAAGCAGGAAGAAGATTGAGAAGGTGATTTTACATCAGTTATTGGTTGGTGGGTTTTGGGATCAATACCAGATCGAAGAAGCATTTTCCTGAGGTTTGTATTGCAGAAATTCTTGATTTCACTGTCTGTGCGCCCTAAAAAATTTAGATGTAATCGTTGACCACCTACATACACAAGTTGTATCTTTGTTGATTACACTGCTTGAAAAATTAACTCAATGGCAAAATAGCTTGATGCAAAATGTACTCAATCGCAAATTAAATGTACAAAAATGAAGAGAATAAAATATATACTTGTTCCCATGAAGTGAGTGGAGGTCGATAATGGTTTGTTTCTCATAAGGCGAAAAGTTGCCTCGCTTAATATCAGGCTTGCGATAATTAGTCCATCGTAGTCTGCAACTCTCCCCCGTATCTGTTTATGCATGATTTTTTAGAAATTAAACACGAGGAAGTACAGTAAGGCAGACTGTTGTGGTGGTGGCAGCGGTGGCGGTGGCGGCAGCGGTGGCAGCCGATGATGTGGGTTTCTTGATATTCTAATTCTACTCTACTATTTTTAGTACTGATTTACTTTGAATAAGATTTTCCTCTCATTTTTTTAGATTTGATAAAGAAGTTTTTTTTTTTTTGGTACATTTGGTTAGTTTTTAATTTTTTTTTTCTTGTTTTTAATTTTTTTGTTTATTTAAAGGGAATGGCGATTTCGTCATCATGCCTATTTTTTCAAATATTGGAGATATCTGGTGCTATTTTTAAAAGTTAAGGGCATATCCCCAACGTTTTTAAAAAATTAAAGACTAAATATGCAATTATTCCTTAAAAATAATACAGAGATTTTTTATCGTATAATTTTAATTTGAATAACCAATAACGATTGTAACTAAAAAATAAGGGGGTTGATAACATAACCAACGTTATACAACTATATAATCTTGCTCTAATATGTTATTTTTGATAATTAAATTTTCTCTCTCCAACTTTATATGTTTTTCGATATCTTCGTATTATAATAGGGGTGGGCGTTGGGTGGTTCGGTTCGGATGGTAGAAGAACCGAAACCATTCGTTTATGTTCTGGTATATTGTAAAAGGAACCTTCCACTTTCAACCGGAACCGAACCGGATCCGGAACCATCGGTTCCGTTCCTACCCAATTTTTTTGAAAATGGGCAATGCAAATGATTTATTGGGCTTGGGTAATGGACTAATCACTAATGGGACATGAGTAGATTAATGAGTTTTTTTTTTGGGCTTTGGGGGTAACGAGTAATGGGTTAATTTGGTAAAGAAAAATATGAAAAGTAAAAAAAAAATATTTAATTTTAGGTTCTTAATCGGGTATCCGGAACCGGTTCCTAAGAACCGAGAACCGGTCCAGAACCGCCGGTTCTCAGTTCTTTAGAACCGGATCCAAATATTTAGTGATAGGAACTGGACCAGATCCACCGGTTCCGGTTCGAGAACTTCAGTTCCGAATAAAATGCCCATACCTAGATTACAATATCAACAATTCCATCTCTGTCAAATTGTCAGAATAAACAAATTTTTACATGTTTTTGATGCCTATGGTCACGTATAAAATCAGGCGCATAATTTTTTGGCTGTTAAATAAATGTATCTAGCAGACAATGAACGTGACTTTAGTCCCGTGCTTGAAGTAGTAGAAATGTGTATAATACTTCTAGTATGTAACCTCATGAATTACTATAGATGTGATTATTAATGAGGTGACGTGGATCTCAAATTTGGTGTGGCTTATAATTACTTGAATTTGACTTTTAATAGCAATTTGATTATGACGGTCACTTATCAAAATCGCACTCCCATACATTTTGATATACTTAACAAATGTGACTTAAAATTTGATAATTGCAAATTAATTGTGACTTGATTAAAGTGGACTTGCATAAGTATGACTAGCTGTCTTGATTTGTTAAATAATTGATTAATTGTGACTGTTATTTTTTATCAATGTTTTATTGAGATATATCTTAAAACGAGACTTTATGAATTGGGATGATATATAAATACTTTATTTTGACCCTCTTTATAAATATGATGTTAGAGTGACCTATAAAGTTTCATTCACATACATTTTGAGTAATGAAATAATTGTGACTGGCAAATTTTGTATATTACTTCATTTCCCGTGCTTCAAGATAGAAGTTGCAAATGTAAATTACATGAATGTGACCCCATAGGTAAACAGAAATGTGACATTTAATTTGAGTTGTGGATCCAAAATTTTGATAATTGCATCATGAGTGTTTCATGCAATGTGAAGCACGCGTCCTTGAACGAGTGCATTTGCTCATCCGTCAACTTCCCAATCAAGTTTGATCACGTTGTTGGTCGGGCACATGGTTATTTTCCTGAAAAACATTTCGAGCTATAATAAATTGCCAATCATGTACAGCAAATAGTGAAATAAATATACATTCAACTATCAAAACAAAACGGAAGAAAATATATCGAGTGGAAATAGAGATGTCCTACTCCACAATCAGTTAAATAAAATATGCAATATAATGTAGTCCAAAAATATCATGAAAAACTATCTAATGATATTAAGATATAATTGAACTAGTACGGTCACAACCATAATTAAAAAATCAGGTAGACTAGCACGGGAAGTCATGGCTACTTAAAAGACAACTTCCTAAATACTAATGCACAAAATTAAATGAATTAATGTTGGTCACAACCATAACTCATAATCACATATAAATCCACAAAAATGTCGAGGCTGCTTAGAAACAAAATCTGATTAAAATCACACAAGCAGGCACAAACACTGGACTACCAATGGACACAAATTTGAACTAACATTCATAATAATGCAATTGCAATGGTCAAAAAACTAATTCAAAATCACATATGCAAGCGTAAAATGTATGGCTTGTTAGATGACAATTCCAATTACTCAATTGTAAATCTACACACACTTAATTAGTTTATCAGAATTTTATTAAACGCTATTTACTTTGGGATGTACCAGCTTCAACGACTGCATTTCTTCCCTTCCCCAATCTAGTCTTTTCATCGTTTAATTCTCGTTTCCTTTTAATATTTTTCTGATTTGAAGCTTCAGACTTTGATTTTTTGGGTCGATCAACAATGAGTTGTTGATGGTAGGGTTTTGATTTCACACTTTCACCGCCCGTGAAAAATGGGTTTTTTGGGTTGAAAAATAGCGTCTTGATGGTTTCTTCTTGATTGAGATTGCGTGTTGTTAAGTTTTGTATTGCGTAAATTTAAAAACATTATAGAGACATGTTGGAAAATATATAGGAGGAAAATAGATTTTCACTAATGAAGTGAAATTGAATCCCACATTGCTTGAGAAGTGGGATTGGGAGATGAGTCTTAAAAGGGATTACAATCCCACATCGGTTACAAATGGAATAGTGGGAATTTATGGGGAATATAAATATTCCATCCCACATTGAAAAATGGATAAAATATGAAAATGTGTGGAAAACTTAAATAGTTGTCCCACATCAGAAAAAAACAAGATTGTGGACCAATTTATATATGGTTAACAATTTGTAAGGTGTAACCATTTGTTGCATAGAGAATCCTCCGTGGCCTACGCGCCCGCAGGGGGGGTGCAAATCTTGGACCGACTTGGCCTTCGAGCCTTGAACTTGTGTGCGGGCGCGACACGAATGTCAGACCGAATGAACCAAAAATTGGCCACAAGGTGCAAGCTACGTTTTGAAATTTTATTTTACGTTTTTAAAACTTATATCCATTTATTCTGTAACTCCAAAACGTCTGGAGTAAAGGCAGTGTACTGAATGCATAAGGCTCCTCCTCTCCTATATATACAGCAACAATCTTCAGTCCAAAACACAACAATTCTTACTCCATGAAATCTCTCTGCATTCTCATTCCTGACTACTTCCAGTCGCTTGGTGATTCTGTTCCGGCATTTTCTCAGTTCGACTGCTCAGTTGCAGTTCAAGCCGCTGTATCCTGGGAAGCAAGCCCTTGCGTTACTTCGGTAAGGGGCGAATATTGCTTTAAGGACACTGTGTTGAACACAGGCCCCGGCTCCAAGACGTTGGTTTTATTTGCCTATCCATCGCTGTTATTTTTACTGCTTAAGCATACTGTAAATCTGCTTTAGGTCCTGGTTTGTTTTGTTCGCTGTTTAACAGATTATTTGTAACAATCTTAAAGCAATACTTTTTTTTGTTAAACAGTTTACAAAACTGGTTTTAAAAACAGCTTTCTTACTGTTTCAAATCAGAGTCCTTACTATTTTCAAAACAGATTCCTTATTGTTTTAAAAACAGTTTTCTTAAACTGCATTTGATTTATTCTATTTCTTTTGTACTAATATTCTGATTGTTTCAGAAATGGAAAATACAAGTACCAATAATGTTGTGGCATCCGGAAATGAAAATGTGCCTCCAATGGTGCCGAATCTACCGAATGTGGCTCAGGCTGTGGCTATGCCAAGTTCTGATGTGGCTCAAGTAATGGCTCCAGTAACACAGACTGTGGCTATGCCAAGTCTAGCTGTTGGCCCAAGTGGAACTAAGACTGTGGCTATGCCAGGTCTGGCTACTGGTCCAACTGTGACAGTCCCGGTTAATCACGGGGAAAAGCCGGAGAAGTTCAATGGTTCGAATTTCAAGAGGTGGCAACAGAAAATGTTGTTTTACCTCACGACCTTGAATCTTGCGAGATTCTTGACTGAGAATGCTCCAGTGCTCCAAGAGGGTCAAGGAGACATTCAAGCAATCAGTGCAGTGGATGCTTGGAAGCATTCTGATTTCTTGTGCCGAAATTATGTTATGAACGGTTTGGCCGATTCATTGTATAATGTGCACTGTGCAATAAAAACGGCTAAGGAATTATGGGAGTCTTTGGACAAAAAGTACAAAACCGAGGATGCCGGTGCCAAGAAGTTTCTTGTTGGCCGCTTCTTGGAATACAAAATGGTGGACTCCAAATCTGTAATCAGTCAAGTACAAGAATTACAAGTGATCTTGCATGAAATTCATTCCGAGGGAATGGTTGTGAGTGAATCCTTCCAAGTGGCATGTATAATTGAAAAGCTACCTCCTGCATGGAAGGATTTCAAAAACTACCTAAAGCACAAACGAAAGGAAATGAACGTTGAGGAACTAATTGTGCGACTTCGAATTGAAGAAGACAACAAAAGTTCTGAAAGAGGGTTCAATCCGGTTGTGGCCAAAGCCAATGTTGTGGAGCATGGTCAAAGCTCCAAGACCTACAAGAACAAGTATGGGCCATCTGGTGGAAAAGGGCCCAAGTTGGGACCTAAAGGTGGAATCTCTAAATAGAAGTTTTCTGGAAAATGCTTCAATTGTGACAAGATTGGTCACAAGTCAACGGAGTGCCGTTTGTCGAAGAAGAAAAAAGAAGCAAACATGGTTGAAGATACATCTGTCATGAACCTTGCAGCTGTCATTTCTGAAGTGAACCTGGTGGGTTCAAATCCGAGAGAATGGTAGATAGACACCGGTGCCACCCGACATGTTTGCTCCGACAAGGAGATGTTTAGTGGTTTTGAAGAAGCAGATGGAGAAAAGCTGTAAATGGGAAATTCAGCAACCTCTGAAATCAAGGGCCATGGAAATGTGGTTCTAAAGATGACGTCTGGGAAAGAGCTGACTCTAAACAATGTGCTATATGTACCAGAAATTCGCAAGAATTTGGTGTCTGGCTCGCTGTTGAACAAACATGGATTTCGTATAGTGTTTGAGTCAGACAAAGTTATTTTGTCAAAGTCTGGAATGTTTGTAGGAAAGGGTTATGTAAGTGACGGGCTTTTTAAGCTCAATGTTATGGCTATTAAGCCAAAAATGAATAAAATGAAAAATTCTTCCGTTTACTTGCTTGAGTCTTCCAATTTGTGGTATGGTAGACTAGGACATGTTAATTACGATACTTTGCGTAGACTAATTAACTTGAATTGCATACCTACATTCCAAATTGATAATAAACATAAGTGTGAAACTTGAGTTGAGGCAAAATTGACAAGGTCATCATTTCAATCTGTTCAAAGGAAAACTGAACCACTTGATTTAATTCACACTGATGTATGTGATTTAAAATCTATACAAACAAGGGGAGGTAACAAATATTTTATTACTTTTATTGACGATAGCACAAAATATTGTTTTGTGTATTTGCTTAAAAGTAAAGATGAAGCTATAGAGAAATTTGTTCTCTATAAGAATGAAATTGAAAACCAACTCAACAAGAAGATCAAAGTGTTGAGAAGTGATAGAGGTGGTGAATATGAATCACCATTTGCTGAATTCTGTGCACAACACGGAATTAAACATGAAACAACAGCACCTTATTCACCTCAACAAAATGGTGTTGCTGAACGGAAAAATAGAACATTGAAAGAAATGATGAATGCAATGTTGTTAAGTTCTGGATTACCTCAGAACATGTGGGGAGAAGCTGTGTTATCAGCTAATTACCTTTTAAATAAGGTGCCCCGGAAGAAAGAAGATAAGAGCCCCTACGAGTTATTGAAAGGAAGAAAGCCTTCCTACAAATACTTACGAGTGTGGGGTTGTCTTGCCAAAGTGGCGGTACCTACACCAAAGAAGGTGAAAATAGGACCAAAAACTGTTGATTGCATATTTATCAGATATGCACATAATAGCAGTGCTTATCGATTTCTTGTGTATGATTCAAAAATTTCTGTTATACACAAAAATATGATAATGGAATCAAGAAATGCATCATTCTTTGAACATATATTTCCATACAAGTCCAAAGAAGAAGCGAGCTCTTCTAAACGAACATATGAGACTATGATTGAGAATAGTCAAGATCAAGAAGTAGAAGATGAAGTTGAGATTGAACCAAGACGAAGCAAACGAGAAAGGACAGAAAAATCTTATGGTCCTGATTTTCTGACTTATATGTTAGAAACTGAACCTCAAAGCTTCAAAGAAGCTGTAAACTCTTCAGAAGGACCTCAATGGAAAGAGGCCATTAAAAATGAAATAGATTCCATTTTGCAAAACCATACATAGGAGCTGGTGGATCTTCTCCGGGAAGCAAACCACTAGGCTACAAATAGATTTTCAAAAGAAAAATGAAAGCAGATGGAACTATTGATAAGTACAAGGCCAGACGTGTAATTAAAGGTTACAAGCAACGAGAAGGCCTTGACTACTTTGACACTTATTCTCCGGTAACGAGAATAACTTCCATTCGGATGATATTAGCGATTGCAGCTTTACACAATCTCGAAAGTACATCAAATGGATGTCAAAACTGCCTTTCTAAATGGAGATTTAGAAGAAGAAATTTACATGGAACAACCTGAGGGGTTTTCTGCACCAGGACAAGAAAACAAGGTGTGTAAATTGATGAAGTCATTATATGGCTTAAAACAAGCACCAAAACAGTGGCATGCAAAATTTGACAATGCCATGATAGAAAGTGGATTTAAAATCAATGAATGTGACAAATGCGTCTACATCAAAGACACGGAACATGGTTATGTCATTTTATGTCTTTATGTTGACGACATGCTCATCGTTGGTAGCAACGATAAGATGATTAAATCTACTAAAAATATGTTGAATTCAAAATTCGACATGAAGGATATGGGTTTAGCTGATGTGATTCTTGGGGTTAAAATTTCAAGAACATCAGATGGACTCGTTCTAAGTCAGTCACATTATGTGGGCAAAATTTTGAAAAAATTCAATAATGATGATACTGGCGTGGCTAGAACACCGATAGATACAAGTCAACATCTATCGAAAAATAGAGGCAATGGTATTTCTCAAGTTGAGTACTCTAGAATAATCGGAAGTCTTATGTACTTAATGAGTTATACAAGACTAGATATAGCTTACGCAGTTAGCAAACTGAGTAGATATACCAGTAATCCAGGGTCTGACCACTGGAAAGGAATAGTAAGAGTACTGAGATACTTGAGATATACGCGTGATTATGGACTGCACTATACCAGACATCCCGCAGTTATTGAAGGATATACCGACGCTAATTGGATATCTGATATCAAGGACTCAAAGTCTACCAGTGGATTTGTATTCACTTTGGGAGGTGCAGCGATATCGTGGAAATCCTCTAAACAAACAGTTATTGCGAGATCTACCATGGAATTCGAGTTTATAGCTCTGGATAAATGTGGTGAAGAGGCTGAATGGCTACGCAATTTCTTAGAGGATATTCCAAGATGGTCAAAACCTGTGCCAGCAATTTGCATACATTGTGATAGTCAATCTGCAATTGGAAGGGCACAAAGCAACATGTACAATGGTAAGTCTAGACACATACGTCGTAGACATAATACCATCAGACAGTTACTCTCAACTGGAGTTATCTCTATTGACTATGTAAAGTCTAAAGATAACATTGCGGATCCGCTAACCAAATGGTTAAATAGAGAGTTAGTTGCAAATTCATCTAGAGGAATGGGACTTAAGCCTCTGAAAGAATAAGTTATTGTAATGGAAACTCAACCTAACTGACTGGAGATCCCAAGATCTAGGTTCAATGAGAAAACCTAATTACAAATACTTAATAGGATCACTGTGGGGGTTAACTCCTGTCCATTCCTGTAATAACAGTGATGCCCGTGGAAAGAGGATAAGCAATAGGCTTTTAATGATTCTTATGCGTCGAAAATTCGAGCAGAGTAATACGGGTTACTCTTAATTAAGAAATCACCTATGTGAAAGAGAAGTGGGGCCGCTTCGAAGGGAATTGTGAGGCTCAATTCTTAATAACTCTCACTGAACCAAGCATATGTTTATGGCCACAAACGAACATACCAATGAGAACTGAAATGTGTTAGGAAGAATCCTGTGTGAGGTACATCATCGTTTACACAAAAGGCAGAATAGTTCAAAGACATCGTGTCTACTAATAAGCTAGTAAAGTAAATGTACTTTAACAAGGGAAGGTTCAAAGGTAACTCCTACCTATCCTATGCAGGTTTCAACTATGGAACTTTATCATCAAGTATTCCGTGTCTCTGTCAATTTCCTTTCATGTGGGGGATTGTTGGAAAATATATTGGAGGAAAATAGATTTTCACTAATGAAGTGAAATTGAATCCCACATTGCTTGAGAAGTGGGATTGGGAGAGGAGCCTTAAAAGGGATTACAATCCCACATCGGTTACAAATGGAATAGTGGGAATTTATGGGGAATATAAATATTTCATCCCACATTGGAAAATGGATAAAATATGAAAATGTGTGGAAAACTTAAATAGTTGTCCCACATCGGAAAAAAACAAGATTGTGGACCAATTTATATATGGTTAACAATTTGTAAGGTGTAACCATTTGTTGCATAGAGAATCCTCCGTGGCCTACGCGCCCGCAGGGGGGGTGCAAATCTTGGACCGACTTGGCCTTCGAGCCTTGAACTTGTGTGCGGGCGCGACCTGCGTACACGAATGTCGGACCGAATGAACCAAAAATTGGCCACAAAGTGCAAGCTACGTTTTGGAATTTTATTTTACGTTTTTTCATTTAAAAACGTAACTCCAAAACTTATATCCATTTATTCTGTAACATCAAAACGTTTTGTAACTCCAAAACGTCTGGAGTCAAGGCAGTGTACTAAATGCATAAGGCTCCTCCTCTCCTATATATACAGCAACAATCTTCAGTCCAAAACACAACAATTCTTACTCCACGAAATCTCTCTGCATTCTCATTCCTGACTACTTCCAGTCGCTTGGTGATTCTGTTCCGACATTTTCTCAGTTCGACTGCTCGGTTGCAGTTCAAGCCGCTGTATCCTGGGAAGCAAGCGCTTGCGTTACTTCGGTAAGGGGGCGAATATTGCTTTAAGGACACTGTGTTGAACACAGGCCCCGGCTCCAAGACGTTGGTTTTATTTGCCTATCCATCGCTGTTATTTTTACTGCTTAAGCATACTGTAAATCTGCTTTAGGTCCTGCTTTGTTTTGTTCGCTGTTTAACAGATTATTTGTAACAAGACATTACGTGGAATATGATGCTATATAAGATAATAACAATAAAATTCAAATATTTTAATTAATTAATTTCCATTGAGTGACTTTTGAAATTAATTCTCAATGACATGATTTTTCAGTGAAGAAAATAAATTAAGGGTTAGGCCTAATTTTCTCTTAGTCTTCAATACCAATTGGATGTCATACGGCCCAATCTCTTGCCAATGGGCTTACTTCGGCAACCCACAAATTTTTATCCGGCCACAATTCCAGTTCCACTTTCTTCTTCAGTTTTTCCGTGTTTAGCCAAGCTTTGAAAAAAAGTAAAATTATTTCAAGTTCTTTATTGCGCTTTCATCTCCAACAAGGTTGATTTTCTCCTTTTATCTATAAATTTTCCACGTTTGCCTTCTTCTTCTTCTACTTTTTTTTTTTTTTTTAATTTTTAAATTTGAAAAATAGTTGAAAAAATTATCAGGTCATTTGATTATTTCCTTTTGTTCTTATTGAATTTACAGTTGAACGGTAATTTATGACGGGAAAAGAAGACCGGACTATCCAATGGTTCGATTCGCATTGAGGAGGGTACACTCATGGCGCCAATGTTGGCTTGAAAATGATCTCGATTTTGCGGTTAGTTTTTTCTTCATATTCACTTTTAACACTGGGTGACTTTAAAAAAATCTATATAACTAGTATACCACTTACCCGGTGGAATCAGATCGTTGACGCTTGCTCGTGTTGAAAGATTATGTGGAGGAACAAGATTGAGTGGAGAGATATGAAGAATGGTGAAGAAAAATGCGAACAAGTTTATCTATTCTTTTTCAAAATTGAAGAGAGAGGTATATGTTTTTTTGTGTGTGAGTGGGTGAAAACTCTTTTACGGTCGGTGAATATAGTAGTAGCTTTATATCTTCATCAATTTAGGGAAGCGTTTATTGCAATAACTAGTCTTATAACTTGGAGTACTATTTTCACCATGTGAAGTATTTGCTTGACTAAATTATGAGTTGAAATGTTGTTGTCTGGAGAATTTTTATTAGTTCTATACGTTTGGACGATAACTTGACAAATTTCGTGTTTGTATGCATCCAAGCAGGGGCAGAACTTGGGTTAATTTTATTGCCTAAAGTAGTTTAGTGTAACTCGCAGCAAGAATGTACAGTTTATGTAGCTTGAGAAATGAACTTTCTGGAAGCACATTTGGTTTCATGGACCTCAATTAGTGTGTGGCAATGTCTCAGTTTATGAACTTGGTGTTGTCAAACAACTATTTTCTTGACAAACACATAAATTAAACATCATGAACTTAAGGCGTCAATTAATTGCAGATGACAATTGTTGTGGTTTTATGTAAGGATTGATACTGTGTTTCTTGAAATTGTCATTCTTGATACTCTAGTTATGCTTGCCTGTTGAGGAAACTCTAGGCCAAAAAATAAAGGAAGAGGAAGTTTAGAGCTTGTTTGATATAGATTATAAACTAATTTTTCAACCAAAATGGTTTATTACCAAGAATGGTCAACAATGTCATGCTATAAAGGCCAATTTTTTAGTCAAATAAACTATTTTGGTCAAATAAACTAGTTTATAAACTACACCAAACAGGCTCTAAGCTAAGCTGTTTGGGGATAATGAATGAGTTCATTTAATCACTTATAGTAGTGGTGATTATGCTACTTATTATCTAGTGGTATCAGTTTAAGTGTGCGGAAACAACTAGAAGAAGCTAATCCTTACACCCAATAAACTTGGGGTTGGATATAGAAATCGTTTTTCATGACTCCACTTGATCCAACTTCATATCCGTGGAAGAAGAATTTTAGATGCAGGTGATTTTTTCCATGTTAGCTGTCTCCTTGAACAATAATTGCTATAGAAGCGCTGATTACATGCTCACCTTTTGTTATATGACAGTAGCTAAACATGGGTGAATTGGATGGGCAAAATTCTGAATTGTAGGAAACATGGATATTTGGATATAATCACAATTGTCCTATTGGCATCGGAATTTAATTTTGAAAACTTCGTTGGTGAAAAATTAATCGGAAATAATTATAAATATTGGTCCAATTTTCATAAACCACACTTTTATATTGAAGGAAATAAATCTGTTGAAGACTATATCGTAGTAAGCAAAATAAATATTATTATGACATGATCATGCATCATCAATGTTAAGACACTTGTCTTGACGTAAATACAAGTCATAGTTTGAACTAAGAATCTAGTCTTGACAATTACCAACAAAAAGCAAACATGAAAGTATACGAAACAAAGTCATCAAAACACAAGCAAGTTTGAGAATGGAAAAAAAAGGAGTCACACAAAGATGGCAAAAACTGAAAATATTAAATAGGATGCGTTCCATACATGATCAAGTCTTATTCCCAAAACTTGTGGTCCACTACATAAATCAATTTTTACCACTATGTTCAATTTAGACCTACATCTGCTAAAAGGTCCAGCGTAATTAGATCTTTTTCAGTTCAATCATATCATGCCATGTTAATTTGGGACCATGTCTCCCTCATCTAAGTTGTTCTACTGCGATCACACCATTATTGTGAATTTGAGTTTCTATGCAAGACGTACCTTTACCCATTAAGTCACCTTGTACCGATTTATCGTTAATTATTACTGCCTCCACTTGGTGTATATTCGTACTTCTTATTTTTGTATTCTAGTATTACCACAAATCTATCTCGACGTACTCATTTCTGCTATATTTATTTTACGGCTATTTTCAAATCCTTTTAAGGGTCCAACAATCTGCACAAGAAGGGCAACTTCCATGTGCTAAAAGGGTTTTGACTGCATTTCTTTAAACAAATATCTCGAAACTGTCAAATTTTTTTCATCCTTCCCCCCTATTAGCTGGATTTCTAAGGGATCATATTTATTCACTAACAAAGTATAAATGTTTTTACTCACATTGAAGCTTTTGCATTGGAATTTGGTATTCTTTGTTTCCTCTTAAGAATTTTGGAATTTTTATCCTTTTACTTGCTCTATCTGGCATTTCTTTCCTGTAGTTGGCATTTCGAATGGAATGGAACCACTGTCTTTGTCATTGTACACGCAGTTTGGTCTGGAGTCGCTGTTCATTTACATCTCAAGATGTACTTACACAGTATACTTATGTTCGCAGTGTATAATGTTGAAAGGTATGTTGACTGGGTTAAACATTCAGTTATATATATTTCTCTTTCAAGGACATTTCTTTTTCATGCCCTTATTCATCTCTCAGTTCCAAGTCTCTGAATCAGGTCACTTGTGACACTTTGAGAACAGAGTACTTGCTGGACCAACTTGAGATTTTGTAAACCTTTTTCTGCCGAGTGAATGCTGAACTTCATTTTGATCTTTCACGTACATTTGTATACGATGGTAGGTGTGCCACACTTGAGTCAGATAATCAATCAATTGGGTTTATCTGATAAAGGCTTCACGACACTATCAGGTGGCTACATCTTAGTAATCCCCATTTTTTTGTATTTTTTTTTTTTACATGAATGCCTTTTCCTATAATGAAAGTTCATTTTTTTTTTTTAAATCTTATCTCTTGTAAACAAATCAATCTTTTTAAGTATACTAAGTGAAGTACGCCTTTGCACCATCACAAGTGTGTGAATCGAGTTATAAAGTTTATGACATTGTACTCACAATAAAGATACATTCAGTTCATCCACATTTGCACATCCATGCAGGCAGACAGCCGCACACACGAAGACCTTTTAGTTGCGTCTGGTATTCTCATAGCTAATTATATAGCTATTTCTGCCTGCCTGCATAGCTTTGCCCTTAAAGCCTAGATGCGGCAACAGCATCAACCACACAGGAAAAAAAATAAAAATCTGTATCTCCACCAGGCAGAAATCGACGTTAAAAAATAGGAGATGCTTTGATCAAAATGTTTAGAAATGGAATCGAAAATGAAGTGAAACCTAACTTCAGTTGGATTAGGCATCCAACTCATGCTATTCCATGTTCATCATGTTATTTTGGTCTTAAAAATTATTGAGATCTGACACGAAAGGTTTTAGAAGACCAATTTTCAGATCTACACTTTTTTAAGTCTGGCATTATCCCTCTATTGTTGCAGTTATTCAGATCATACTTAATTATACTATATTTAATATTATTAAATTGCAGCTGGTGTTTGAAATGAATAAAAATATAATATTTTGAACTTCTTTTCTTTCAACCTCATCCCATGCAATAGTGATATTGGAAGAGAAGAAAATTTGAATTCAAATAATTTCCAGCTATGTTGTAGAGCTGATTACAAGCAGTAAAAATATTTTCTTTGATGACATGCAGTATTTTGAATGAAAAAAGAAAAGGGGAAAAACTTGCAGACACCAGGAGTTGGGGTCATTGGATGTGCCAAACTTCTTAATAGTGCCAGATATATTAAAACTGAGATGCCTGAGCTATTGAATCTAACCAACCACAAATGATTTTGTCAAGTGCATTTCACTGCTTGAAGTTCGTAACTGAGTTTTCTTCTGTCGTTTCGATTGAAAAATGAACTTCTCTTTGTGCTAAAATTTCCACCTGGAGGGTTAAAATATGGGTTGTAGTAGAGGATTTTCTGGGAAATTCACTTACTAGTGCGCTTATTGTGAATTTATGCTTTATGGTATCAAGTGCATCCTCTAGTTTGAACCACTTAATCTGTGTTAATTGGGCAGTTCGTTTCTTTTCTTTGCAGATGCTTGTCTTCATTACGATCTTACTTGAAAAGGCGATTTTCCTCATCGTTTATTAATTCTGTGACTCATATAGGTAATGCCCAATCTTGGCATACACAGGATGAAGATGTCTTCTTTGAAAATTATGTTGAACCTCATAAGAACTCTTAGAGCTTGGTTTCTCTAGCTCCCTCGGCTTCGAAAGTGAAAGATGGTAAAAACTTGCACAAGATGCTGTTGGACTTGCTGCTGCAATGTTGATTCCAAGTTACATGTACGAAATCTGGAACAAGAGAAAATACTCTGGCTTATCGTTTCGTGTTCATTATGCATTGACTATGAAATGTAGCTTGTCAATAGATCATATGCATACTATGCCACACGTTGAAGCAAAACACAGAAGCTCTATGTACCAACTCGATAAATTAGTAGAAAATTGCATAAACTTGTTTGCCCATGTTGGAGTAAATAATATATTGATGGGATGGAATTTAGGTTGGCTTATGATTACTCCTTACCCTATAGAAAATTCTCTTAAAGGAAATTCAGTTCAGATTGGAGAAACAAGGGGTGGCGATTTTAAAGGTGTTTGTTTGTCTTGATATGAATTCCATAACATGGGGGTCATGGACAAACGACATTCTCTGTGTGCGCGCGCGCGCGCGTAGACCCAATACACATATTTTTTAATACTCGTCCCTAATGCAAATAATTGAGCCAAGGACTTCCCCATTTTACCTGAATTATATGACCACACAGTTGTCTTTTACCTACTATAAGTTTTGTAATAAAATGTCTTCAAATTTGTTTGCTTGTATACGTGGTCTCTTGTTTTAAAAATGACAAAAATTTGTCTTGGTTTTCCAAAATAGTGGGATCATAATATGACGCTTAGTTTTCATGTTTTGGTACTGAGAAGCAAACAAATTTTAGTTCTGGCCTATTCAGGATGGACACAGGACAACCTACAAAGGAGCTCGAACCAAACAAAGTTTGGGCAATTGTTGACTGTAGGGTGGTAATTACGAAAGAGTTTAGGGTTCGTTCTTAGTGTTCGGTTGTTTAGGTATAAACAAGGCCATATTGGAGGAGACAAAGGTATTCGATTAAACTCTTTTTGGTATCCATTTATGAACTTTGCACACGTGAGGGTCGCTTAAACTTTTAGAAGAAGTGATTCAGCATGTATATGATGTCTATGTTTGTACAAAGTTGTTAAGAATTTAAATCTTGGCCATTAACTGGAGTTTTATCCACCGAATGTGGACAGTTGGCACATACCTTAATATCTTTAAGGTTGAGGGGCTCACATGGGATAGGTGCTTATATGATGTCTTTGTACATACAAAGTTGTTAAGAATTTAAATCTTGGCCATTAACTGGAGCTTAATCCACCAAATGTGGGACAGTTGACACATACCTTAATTTCTTTAAGGTTGAGGGGCTCACATGGGAGAGGAACTACCAAAGAGTAGGTAAGAGTTTTTTACGACAGCCCCACACAAGAGTCTTGTTCTATACCTAAGCACATGACATCCATGAGCTTATGAGTTGGCTGTCACCTTACCATCCAGATTACTGCCTACAGTGTTTAGATATGATTATAAGTTTCTTAACCAATTCCACTCTATATATTTCAAACTTTGCCCAAATTAATCTATATTTCCCTTTTCATTATCTTCCATTTGTGGGTCTAATTAATGTGCATTTAGGACAGATCAAGTTGGGATTAAATACTTCAAAAATCCCAATTTACCTAACTATTTGTTGTGACAAGTCCCAATCCAAAGTGAAATAAGAGAGAATTGATAGCACAAGAATTAAATACTACAAGTTAGGTGTAATATAAATTTAAAGTTGTATACATCTCTCTCTCTCTCTCTCTCTCTCTCTCTCTCTCTCTCTTCATACACACACATATTATTGAATATGATATAGATAGGTTTTGAATATTTTTGCATATTTGAGTTGATTTTTAATTGTGATCATATGGATAAGCTTAGCCGGAGTATACTTTTCATTTTTTTTTTTTCTTTTTTTGGGATGGGAAGATAATGTACGTGTGGAAATGAAATCATAAACTGTGGCAATTATTCAACATCAAAGGTGGAGCCATTTTTGGACCGTAACAGTAGGAAAAAGGTGAAAAGGTAGGTAAATAAATACATGTGGATGCCTGTCCTCTCTGAAATTATCAAAACAAAACTGATGGCGTCAGTCAAGGTTCGAGATTCATAGGTACAAGAAGTTTCAAATGTTATTGTCGGGACAAGGTATATAGAGATATTTCAAAGTTTAAATCTATACATATGGACGAAGTGGCTTAATATGATATTAGGACACATGTGAAATGAGAGTTTAAGTAACTTGTATTAGGAATTTGATAAAAATGAATCAAAAACGCGTTGAACCTTAATTTAAATAAATAAATTTATTATCTCTTTAAAGATGGATAGAATGTTAAGTGGTGGTGGGTAACAAACTTTCCAAGCCTAACCCTATAATATAGTGCCTAAACTTGCACCACAAGGTTGGGGAGGTGAGAGAAATTAGAGAGAGAGAGAGAGAGAGAGAGAGAGAGAGAGAGAGAGTGGAAGGTGAAGAAAAGTTAAAATACAAGTATAACCACAACCACACTCATTTTCCTTGGCTCTACTTGTTGTCTTTAATTTACTTTTTATCATCTCCTATCTTGCACCCAACTCTCAACCCTTCTAGAAGCCCTAATATTATGCATGTTGGTGCACCAATAGAATAAAGTAAGTATGCTCTACACTTGGGAAAATAGAACCTGCCAAATCCCAACCACAAACTAACTTAATTTTCAAAATATCAGATTATTTGATATTTCCTTATGAAAGCAATATTCCCACTCGGTTGATACTAAAGTTGAATCTACTTTTTAAGTCCACTTTTCATTTTTTTCACTATTTTATGATCAAACTTTCATTTAAGAAAATTAAGACAAAAATAAATAATAAAAAATTATAAATTATAAATTATAGGTGTTAATTAAAAATATTAAGGATGTTAGTTGAAATGATTCCGGTATACATCGTACATCAGGTTGGGCAGATTTATATGAAAGAGGGAAGGTAAGAGATGTCACATTGTCTTTAATTTAATACCTTACTTTGCACCTACCTAAAGGTTACCACCTATATATAATAATATAATTATATATATAGTTACTTATTTTCACTTTTACTTATTTTTATTTTTATGATATTTCTGTAAATTAATTAATGATGATGCTATAATCATCAAGAGATGCCACCAGCCACACACACTCTCTCTCTCTCTCATACCCGTCTCACCAACTCGCATCTAGAAGAAACTCTCTCTCTCTCTCTCTCTCTCTCTATCTCGATATTATATATATATAGATATATATGTGAGTCAAATAAAAGGTTATATAACCCCAATCAAGTCCTTTGAGGACCAGCCTTGATGCTCAAGAACACAAAGGCTTGATTTTCACATCCACTGTCAAGAGACCCCAAAAGAAAAGAATCAAGAAAAAACAAAAACAAAAAAAAAAAAAAACAAAACAAAAAAAGCTATTATAGCTACTGAATAGTTTTCACTTATTTTGGTTTCTGCTCAATGGGAAGGTCTCCTTGCTGTGAGAAAGCTCATACAAATAAAGGAGCATGGACTAAAGAAGAAGATGATCGTCTCATCGCATATATAAGGGCTCACGGTGAAGGCTGCTGGCGGTCTCTTCCCAAGGCCGCCGGCCTTCTCCGCTGTGGCAAGAGCTGCCGCCTTCGGTGGATCAATTACTTGAGGCCTGACCTCAAACGTGGCAATTTCACTGAAGAAGAAGATGAACTCATTATAAAACTCCACAGTCTTCTTGGTAACAAGTAAGTCTATAGATCAACCTAATATTCATAGATGTATAAAGGATTTTCTGTGAGATCACCATTGTAACACGTGTCTTGTGATTGATTTCATTTTGCTTGATATTGTTCTTTTTTTTTTTATTAAATTGTCATTGCTGATGTGATTTTAATGTCATTTTGTATAGATGGTCTCTTATAGCTGGAAGATTACCAGGAAGAACAGATAATGAGATAAAGAATTATTGGAATACTCATATAAGAAGGAAGCTTTTGAGCCGGGGTATTGATCCTACAACCCACAGGGCAATCAATGAGCCTGCAGCAGCCCGAGAAGTTACAACCATTTCATTTGCTGGTTCAACAACAAAAGAAGAAACAGAAAAGTGTATCACTGCAGGGATTAATTCGAACAACAAAGAAGAAAACAGTCCGATTTCAGAACGGTGTCCCGATTTGAATCTTGAACTCAGAATAAGCCCTCCTTATCAACAACAGGCGCTAGAGCCATTGAAAACTGGAGGGAGGACTTCCTCTCTGTGCTTTGCGTGCAGTTTGGGAGCACAAAACAAAGGTTGCAGTTGTAATGAAGGTGGCAGTAGCAGCAATTCTGGATATGATTTTCTAGGGTTAAAAACTGGAGTTTTGGACTACAGAAGCCTGGAAATGAAATGAAATTTGATCTGGGGTTGACTTTTTTTATTTTATATGTATTAAAGATTTAAGACTTTTAAATAGACGAAATATTTTAATTAAGAGAAATGTAAAAGAGAGTGGTATTTAGTTAATGATCTTTCTAAATTTCTCTTGCTTTGTACAAGTGATTAACTTCTTATTAATTTTTAATGCATAGAATTTACTACACATTTTCCTGATTTGTTCAAGAACATGATAATTAACATCAGTCTTGAAATTTGGCAGTTTGTTTGTTCTTTTAGACTTTTTGCGTTCTTGAAATATATATAAAATATTCAAGAAATTAAGTTTAATTTTTATTTACTCCATCCTTATCTTTGGTATATATAAATATGGTGAATCATGTGAAATGGAGAATTTCAAGAGCTCTGATCACTTGGATCATCTTTCTGTTTATTACTTTTTCTTTTTCTAAATTTAGATTCCTTTTTTATTTGTCTTTTTCAGAGAAGAAGGATATGAATGAGGATGCAATGGATAAGCTGTGAGAGGATGAGAAGAAAAGGAGAAGAAGTTGGTAACCTATCCCTTCTAAAATAATAAATAAATAATTATTATATATATATAATGTGTGCAAAATTAGCACCTCTTTTAGCCGTGATCTACCAACCTATTCATACTTGAAAACTCATGACTAGGTGAGATATTCGTTTTTTTACGACGGTTGAAAATTTTCGATGAATTTATGACGGTTAAAATTGTCAGGTTAAATTTTATTATATAATTCAATATAATATTTTATTCGATAAATAATATGTTTTTAATTTAACGTCTAAATAATAATAGTTGAATTATTTATAAATAATGGAAACTCGACCTAATTATGAATTTTGTTTGGTATACGCATTGTTGTGACCGTTGTTAATAGTTTGGCATTTCTGTCTTCAAATTGGAGGGATTGTACATCCAACAACATAAGACTAGTAGAGGGTTCTTCAAAACCAGACACATTAGTCTAATTTAATCATTTTGTTTCATTGTCTAATTTGACTAAATGCCTTAATTGAGCAAGTTTCTAAAACTTTCTCTTATTTTTCTTCCTTTTAATCCAATAAAACAAACCAGTATTTGAATTTATTCCAACATTATTAAGTGGACAAATATAATTTATTGGTTGTCATCATCTAATGAATAATTTATTTTCAGTGAATAAAAAATGAAAAAATAATTAAGTAATATAAGATATTATTTTGTAGCTTAAAACTTTAAGAGAAGACTAAATATAAATATTGCCGATAAGAACATGTATGATTAATAGAAAATTAATTAATTGAAAAGATAGTTGCAAGAGAGAAGAAAAATTATTTTTTTTAATGAAAGAGTAATAAAAATTAAAATTTTGAAGAAGAATAAAATGGTATGTAAAGTGTTAATGTAAAAATGAAAAATGAAAAAAATTATTTTTTTCAATTATGGTATTTTGGTTTGTTTAGCTATTTATAAATGACAAATTTGTAAATATTTCTATTTTTTCTTGCAAATTGTGTTTTTTTTGTTACCAATAAACAAAATACAGTATGCAATTTGTACATACAACCAAAATGTAAGGTGTATTATGTAATTTTTTTCCTATATTATTCAATAGTATCTAGTCACTTACAGGGATAGGAACAGAGCGGAATGAGACAAGATTTACATATTTATTTTTACCGTTCCATATTTTTTATTTTTAAAATTCAATTTTAATATAAAAATATAAATATTCAAAACGTTCGAGAACTTCAGGATAGGGGCCATGTTCTCCGTCCCTACTTCAATTACCTAACAAGGTGAGACTATACATAGTAGGGTATTTTAACATCTTTAATCAGTTATACCAATCATGCTTATAAATATTTACTTTATTAGAGAGAGAGAAGGGATCCCAACAAACAAAGAAAAGAAAAAGAAAAAGAAAACTTGGAAGTCTTGAAAAGGCAATGAGTCCAAAGGCACACTAAGCAAAAGGACAGAAGATAAAGATTTGAAACAAGAAAGCATAAAAATTATGGACCTTTTCTATTATGGAAAAAGTGAATAACTTTTTCAACATTGCACTCTTTATTTTTATTTATTTTTGCCATTTTTCAATTGTGTTAGGTAGAAACAATAGAAGCTTCCACCAGATATTTTATCACCAATTAAATTATTTAACTGGATTAGGGCTAGGGTTATTACAATAATAATAATTAATAAATTTTTCCTATCACATCAATGGGTTAATTATTGTTTTTTTGTTTCTTAGCTTAAGAGTATAACTTAAGAGTCCAACTCCCACCAACATCACATGCAGTGATGCAGATGTAGAGAGGACCCCAGGTTGTGGGCTCCATACTCCCATTTATCAAATTGTCAGCACAATGACTTTCACTAGGAGAGAACAATTATTTCATTGTGGGTAGTCAAAAGAGTTGTGTGTCTGACTCACTGACTGTATGTGTTATTTACATTGTTATTAGAATCGATCGAGCTCGGTCGGCTCAACTAGTAAAATTGAAGATTTGAATTAAAATCGAATTAGTTATGAAAGTAAATTTTTTATTTAAAAACTCGTCCAAAAATTTGTCGACCTATCCAATTTTGACGAACCCGTTAAAACATTCTCAGTTTCACTAGTTTTAAAAATTATTTATTTTCACAATTAATTGTAATCGAATATTGAAATTGATATCTCTCCCTTACACAAAATGGGTCAAAAGAATTAAAAGTAAAAAATTTACTTTTGAGCAAATTTTGTGATTTCTAAAAACTTGTTTTTTATTTTTTTATTTTTAAATTTTAATTCTTTTGACTCTCTGTGTGAGTCTGAGTGTCAGACTCTCTGTGTTATTTAAGGGGAATAATGATATATTTGCAGTTTATTAGATAATTAATTTGAATGAATTGATATATTATTTTAAATGATGGATATGGTTTCCATTTAAAATGATATATCTATTAATATTATTTAATTGTCATTTAAATCAAGTGATGCTTAACAATTGTAATAAGTAACATTACTGGGGTTAGAACATACCTTTACACTTATATGGTACACTTCTTCTTTAGTGTACCCTCCACAAAATTGGAAATGAAAATTGACCCTACTCAAACTATGCTATTCATTTTTCCCCTTCCATTGTTACAATGATACAATCCTAATGTTTTGTTATTTTCTAGGTATAAAAATGGGCCATATGAGACTTTTTCAGCTCTCCTAATCTGGGATGTAAAACAAGAGGTCTTGTATTGTACTAGTAGAAGCGTCTCGTCACTCATACCAACTTGTTACTTTTTACTTATTTGTGTTGAACCTTGATTTTAGAAATGTCTCGTCACTCATATCGACTTGTCACTTTTTTCTTATTTGTGTTGAACCTTGATTTTAGAAGCGTCTCGTCACTCATACCGACTTGCCACTTTTTACTTATTTGTGTTGAACCTTGATTTTAGAAGCGTCTCGTCACTCATACCGACTTGCCACTTTTTACTTATTTGTGTTGAACTTTGATTTTAGAAGTGTCTCGTCACTCATACTGACTTGTCACTTTTTTCTTATTTGTGTTGAACTTTGATTTTAGAAACGTCTCGTCACTCATACCGACTTGTCACTTTTTTCTTATTTGTGTTGAACTTTAATTTTTGTGCCCACGACAATTTATACATACATACTGGACGTAGAACTTTTATGATGTTTCTTTTGAATTTAAAATCAGAGAAATTATATATTTTTAAAAAATAAGTTATATTTTTAATATGGCCCAGCCCGGCCCCACATGAGCCTCTAGCCCCTATATCCAAGTTCGACACGGCACGATGTATAAGTGAGTCGGGGCCATGGACATCCCATGACATACTCGGGTCGTGCTTTCATATATCGAGCTGCTCAAGCTAGTAGAGTAGTTCACGGAGTCCGAAATAGACCAAAGATTGATATTTATTGTTTTATGTTATTGTTTCTTATTTTAATTTATTTCTTGCATTTCAGTTATTGTGGGCGTTTACGTCTTTACCTAGATTTTAGGTGTTCTATTTGAGCACTTCTTTCCTTTTTGGTTTGTTGTTATTGGATATTAAAAAAATATAGATTGGAGTTCTCCAATTTCTTTAATTTCCAGGTATTTTTTTAATATCAAATTAACGAATATTTGATATCTAGTTTTCTCGTATTTTGGAGGAATCGACATAATCTAGAAGATCGATGTATCACATTATTCATTTAGAATTAACAAGACCTTGATCGCGTGTTTATTTTTCTATTGATATACTGAGTGAATCGTCGCTATTACAATGCATCAGATGAAGTGCAAGATTTGAGGACAAATATTCTCTAACCTATAGAGAATGATGCAATACAAAACGTGATAAAAGGGCATTGTCCTTATATCATCGTAGTTGTTTTGTAATTAATCGTAATCTTTTTCAGTTTTATGCAGAGCGAATAGAATTAGATCAAGGCGTTGTTCTTCATTCTTGACCCATGTGGAAAAGACCATGAATACTGGAAATAATCTCCTATCTACTTATGTTACCTACCTATATTGTCCACGCTGAGGTGGCATCACATGATTGGTAAAAATAATTAGTGTGGGACAATAAACTATCAAACATGTGATGTGACCTCAGCGTGGACAACATAGATGGATAATATAAGTGGGTAGGAGATCATTTTCCATTACTATTAACCAGTTTCAAGCAAAAATGATACGGAAATTTTGACATTAAGGGTGTGTTTGATTTGCACATTTTAAATAGAAAATGTCAAATCCATGGAAAATGTTGTCAAATCCAAAAAATTTCTTTTCCACTTTTCTTGTTTAATTGCACATGAAAAATAATTTTGATTTTCAAGGTACATGTATTTAAAGAACTATTTTTCTAACTTTCTTGGAAAACAATTTCTCACATATTTGGTGAATTGTATTTTCCACCTTAGATGGAAAAGATTTTCATTTTCCACCATTTTTCATGTTAACCAATCAAACAGACCCTAATATTCTAATTTCTTCATTTAATTTCATTGGACTTCAATTTTTAATCACAAATGACATTAATATCTATTAATGAGAACCAATTACGTTCTCCAAGTTGAAGTAACCAAATACAAACTATTCAAAACTTTACAATATAGAGTCGTGTCTTATATGTAATGACTATAAGTTAAATAGACTTATCAAGTTGATGTCACTTTTCTTTTTTATTACAAACTTCAAACTTATGTGGATATAAATATTTATAATTAGAACACACGTACCAAGTGGTATTAGCTTAAATAGATATTCAATTACCTACGAAGCAAATCAACGAAATGAGAATGTATTATATGGGGAAAAAATACGTATCTTATAATACTTCTTACATGTATGAGTATAATTTTTTTATTTTTTTTTATTTTGTGATTGTATAATTTTTTTTATTTTTTTTAATTGGATGCTTAATTTGTTATATTTAGAACAAGTCTGTTAGTGTTTATAAGTATTTATAAAATTATCAGATATTATTTTTATTTACATATTTAATAGAACTCACAATTTTTATTTATTTTTTATTTTCACATTCCGTAAAATTCAGTATTTATAATCTTTAAAAAAAAAAAAATTACCAAACATTCATTTAAATCCCAATCTGGTTAATGTTAGAAGTTCAAAAAGGTTAATAAAGTTCAGAGTTTTGTACTTTGAAAAGTTTAATTTGTTTACATCAAGTTTGAATATTCGATCCAACAATTATTAAATTAGTCAAATCTCGTAATGGCATAGTTGTGAATTGAAAGACAACAAGGGGCGTTTGAAGGAAATCAGTGTCACACTCAGTCACGGTACCAACTCCGCTCTTTTTGGGCGGCAGTTGGCAGCCGCCCGACGTAGGCATCATGTGCTCCATTTCGGCAGCGGGTCCCACTAATGTCCAGCTCAAACTCAACGCTACTCCAGTATGGGTCCCACTTTATTTTAGTGGAAAATTTTCTTTCAAACCCCCTATTATTTACCCATTGCCATGGGAAAAACTGCATCATTGGTCCTCATTGGTCCTCAAAGAACAAGTTGATCCTCAATCTTTAAATATAATTGCATAACCAGTCCTAATGATGGAAATTATTCAAAACTTGATCAAATCATCACGAATCCTAACATGACTAATTTATAGAAAGAAAAATAGTTATGACAAAATTGTTTCGATAAAACTCTAATGAATTTACCTTTCATAAAGCTGGTCGCGTGAAGGTCACATGATGTTTTAATAAATTGATTATGCAAATAAGTTGAAAGGTTATGGATCAACTTGAATCTTTTTATTGCTTGGAAAAAATATTGCAACTTAGATGAGGACCAATGACACAATTTTCCCTATTACCATTTTTAGCAGTCATATTATTTTAATATTTTTCTTACGCCCATACATTATTAATTTTTAATTAAATATGATTAACTGACTTGTAGCCGATAATGTGGTTCAACAAGCAAATTATGTGTCTGGTCGACCAAGGATTTGAATTACATTCACTTAATCACACGATTAAACAATTCTACTTATGACCAAATATGTTTTTTTATTACTTTTCAACTTGTGGGTATCAGCCTTTAGCAATAAAGTTACATTAATGACATACAAGAAAATATATTTAGTACCGAGTATGTTTTAAAAAAAAAAACACGCAATAAATTTTTTACGAATGACAAAAAAAAAAAAAATTATGTAATTGATTCTAAATATATTAATAATAGTCGATTGTCAACAATTTTGATAAGTAGTCACATTCAGACAGAGCCGAGACGAGTGAAGCAACCGCCTCGGACACAAAACCAAATGAGGCTTATTTTCTTTTAAAAAAATACAAAAATTATTTGTAATTAGTGAAGTTACAAAAAAATTATTTGTACAAAAGCTTGAAATCCAACAAAGCAAAGCAAAGTAAAGTAAGTCGTATTCAATGAGTACCATGACTATTATTAAGTAGTGTCCCAAAATTAGAAGAGCCCAATTAAAAAAAATAAAAATATTGAAGCCCATTCCACCAATACTTCTTCTACCCATCACTTATTAGAGATTGCTTTGGGGGTCTAATTTTTAGACTTCACTTCGAACCTCGAAAATATCAGAAGCGGTCCAACCATCCAAATATTGAATTGAATCCATCAAATGCGGGGGTGTCGAGAACATGCACAATATTTTATGACTTAAAAAATGTTTTAAGAAAGAGTAATGCATTTTTAATGTAAAATATAGATCCCAAGCACCTGGGTAATGTTACTCTTATTTTGGTCCACAAAAACCAAGTTGATAAAATGTACAATTCCCATCCTACTCAACTACTAGCAAACAAGTTCAATGTACTGTACCCCATTATCCATTATTTCAAACTTCATATTTCAATTCAATCTGCAAATGGACATTAATGCATTAATTGTCCCTACCAAACACACACAAATACAAAATACATGATTTGACTAGGGTTTTACTTGAGTGACATGATTTTTTAAATTCAAATTATTTTTCGACAAATCGGTGTTTCGAATTTATTTATGTTTACACTTGCCGATCTTATAAATTTGGTAAAATGACGTGAATCTTATAAATAAATTGAAAACTTGAAACGTTATACATGCTATATTAAAAAAATAATAAACATGTGATATTGTACAAGTAGTTGTCGAAGTCAATAAACAAACGTTTTAAAATAAACAATTAATTAACCAATTTGACAAAATGGCTTCATATGCCCTACCAAAGGGTTATTTCCTGCACAACTCTCATGTCATTAATTGGTACTTCTTTAGTAGCAAATTGTAAAATATTGTTGAACCAAAATACAAGTGTGTATATTAAAATCGAAAAAAACAATCTTTATCCAGATAATGGCATTTTGGAATTATATATCGAGTAAGTTGTAGGTCTTATCGAATGTGTAGATAGTAAATTATAGATCTTATAAAATATATGAATAAAAAATATATTTAATTAATTTAACTAGTTTAAATTATAATTTAAGCTTAACCAAACAAGCACCTAATATTATATAGGATACACTGTTATGTAGCAAGACTTATTTTTGGAAAAATAATTAAAATAACTTCAAATTCAACAATCTATCATTATGGTCAAATAATTTGATTATTAACTGGTTGTTTTGGTTTTCAGCCCTTGTCGGCTTTATTTATTATTTATAGAATTAACTAAAAAAATTTAAAAACTGTTATACCTTTTGAACCACCCAACCCGATAAAGGAACGAATGTAGGGGAACTCTCCTTTGTTGAAATCCTTTTAGTCCATTTTTTTTTTGAAAAACAATTTTTTATATGATTTTTTTTTTTTATATATGTTAATTTGGTCTGAAAATTTTTTAACCTCCGTTTGAATCTACTCCTATCCAACATGGCCTAGGTCCAACACAACTGTGCCGATGGTTTATTTTTCCATGTCAAACCTTGTTTTTCTCTTTGAAAAAGTTAATTCAAAGCAATTTATTTTACGCCTTAACGTGATATAGCTTAAAAACCTTGTCACTGAGCACGTATGGCTAATTTTAAAAAAAGTAAAGATACTTTTATGTTACGTTTTCTCTAAATAGTAATTATATTTAAATAAATTATTTTTTAAATAAGTAAAAAAACCTTATTTTTTTTAAATAAGTAAATCGATAAAAGGCAAACCTTTTAATCTTTAACCAAACATTTTGTCGTTTTCCTTTTTTTTTCCATCTTTTCGTTAGTGTGTCGGGGTGGGGGGAGAGGAGGAGTGGGTGTGGGGGGGGGGGGGGGGGGTTTAGATATGCTTGGTGCGTAAGATAGCAAAAGCATGGCTGGTAAAGGAAGTTAACAAGTTTGGTGAGATATGATGAAAGGGGTTGGCCCACAAATACCGAAATTGGGTGGTAGAGTAGGGTAGGGGTAGATAAGCATTATAATGGGGGACTTATTGAGCCGTAAGTCGTGATAGATATGTCCACCGGTCACACCCATGGCGAGTTTGGCTTCCTCTGTGAACATGATTTATGAGACAATAATTTACCTAAAATCCAATCTTTTTTAGTCAACTTTATGTCTCTTTCATTTCCCAATTCCGTTCTTCATGCCCTACTCTTCTCATTTTCTAGCATTATCTTCTCAACTATTGTGCATTTCATCCCTATCTAACTTCTCATTTTCATTTTCATTTTCATTTTTTTTTTTATAAATACACACGACTAATCAAATTCAAGTCTACATATCTATCTTCTCATTTTCCTTTTTCATTTTTTATGAATGCGTGCAATAAATCAATTTCACGTCTACACCCATGCCATAATATTATGACCAATAAATAAGAAAAACTTATATAAAATTGTAATACTTTCACTCTCACCTAGTTTATATTACTTTGACTAAAATTTATATATACGGTGTTCTTATCATATTAAAACGTGTCTCGTATTTCCATGATGTTAAAAATATCGATACAAAAATGTAAATTATAGCATGATAGATACACATATATATATGTTTCTCGCAACTTGCTATGTAATTTTTGTTTTTTTTAAAATATATCTTAGAGCACATTGAAACACCACAATTAATGTCTCTTCACCGTAGGCTGTGTACATGTGAAAACATAGTTAGGTGAACTACTCGTAGCTACTAGTAATACTTTTTGGATAATTTTATATCAAAATTTTTTATCTTATTTTAAGAATATATATGTAATAATTATAATGTTTTGGCAATAGTATTAGTGATATCAATAGTAAAATTCGAAGTTGAACTCCCACATCTCAAAATCCTCAAGATTTTGTAAATATAATTGGATTTCCCCAAGTAATGGGATCTTGGAATTTCTTTGAAAGAGTCATTCTAACAAGACATTTTCTCTAATCAAAATTTATTTAATGAACGAAAGTAACCCAAAACTGAGAATCAAATTTCAACATCAAGTACGAACACATTAATTGCTCCAAAAGGCAGAAAGAGGCAACACTTTTGCCAGTGGACTCCATTGACTGACTCCCCATTGGTAGGAAGGTTAAGTAGGTGGTGGTTTTATTAGCACAACTCACGAATTTACTGTTTCTACGGATGCAATTGTGTACTGCTGCATTTGGTTGGGGCCGGGGGTATAAAGAGAAAGGAAAATTGCACGTTAGTGTCGTTTCATCATTAATTAATTGTGACCATCCAATGAATCGCAAAATTCAGTGTCATCTAAATAGTCACCTAAGTAATGATAAGTACTAATGATAAGTAACATTGCTCTTAGAATATCTCTAAAGAAAATTCTATTTATAAAGAACATTTTTTGTATTTTAGAAAACATATATTAATTTAAATTTCCAACTGCCTATTTATTTTGAACACTTCATTATAATTCTCTCAATAAGTATTTATTATTTTTTTTGACATGCTTTCAATAATTCATTCTAATTATTATACAAATTTCCTCTATTTTATTTTTTATATACTTTTCAATTTAGTCAATATATGAGTATTATAAATTAGAATTCTTTAAATGCATTTAATTATGAAGAATGGGTTTGACTCTAACATACTCTCTATCTTTAAAATTTAATTTGAAGCATAATTTAAAGAGTTAAGACTTTCTATTTTAGAGAGGATATTATGTTTAAATATCCTCTTAGAGATGCTTTCAAGTTTTAACGTATGAGGCTTGAAACTTTTAAGTTGGAACATTTTGGCCTCAACTTTTATTGTTGTTGCCCATATAGTCCTAGAACGACAAAAATAATCAATTTGACCCACAAGGTCGATATTTAGTTGAAGACATTGTTCTCTTATCTTTAATTAAAACAAAAAACTGAAATACAATAAACAAGAAAAATTGAATTGTTTTTGACCGGGGGTGCCCTTTAATTGAAAAATTGGACTATTTTTACTCATGATCTGAAACTATTTCTACAACAACAATGAAAGATTGGGAAGCAAAATACACTGATGTAAAAGTCATAGATTAACTTGCAAAGGGAACTACAATGGCATCTATTTCAGCTTCTCAGTCCATGCTCTTTAGTTATTACAGCTACTTCAATGTTCTTTCCATGTCAAGAAATACAGGATGCAAATCAACATATTGTTCCTCATTAAAATTAAACCTCGGTCATTAATCATTACTGTCAAGCACTAAATTACTCATTTACATTTCACAAACTTATCACAATCAATCACTACATGACTTGTGCAAAAAACCACGATATTAATAAACAATGCAAACAAATTAGTAAGATACGTGGTTTATGATGATATCTAGTCCGTATTGGAAAACCATAACACTCTTGTCATGATTCAACTTTTCAAATTTGCACAATGAAACATGAACCCATCAAATTTCGACCACTTGGTTCTTGACCATTAAAGACACTGTAACGGCTCCTAGTATTAGTAAGTAGTAACTCAGACTGTGCTATTGCTCATCCATATTAGGGTCTCCTGACAAGGTTCCAAAAAGAACAGAATGAGCAAGTTCTACTGTCAACCAAAGCTATCATAATGTAGTTCTAATGCCAACTCCATGAAAATATCATTCCATGCTTAGCATTAGCTTAACTAATCAGAAAGGATTGCGGGTTGCTTGCACGCAGAAATAGTCTCCGTACGAAATTCTCTAGCAAATTGTGCATTTCTTGTACTCTTCTCCAAGGAGAATCACGACATGCAGCATCAGTTTAACACAATTCCATGTTGGTAAACAAAATGGCTATATGACTCAATCCTTCGGATCCTCTCTGATATGGTCATGCAAGCACTAAAACACAAGTTTGTTATAGCATTGCTAAAGCTCAATCAGTTTAGGAGTTATGTAACTTAGTGCCTGTTTGTAGGAGTTTAAAAATAGTTTTTTTGGAGATTTTAATAAAAATGATGAAATGTGTAGTTGAAAAGTTGATAAAAGATGTGGGTCCCATGAAATATGCGGTTAAAAATGAGTGTGAGAAAAAACAGAGTTCATTTTAAACTCCACCAAACATGTTCTTATGTTTCTAGGACAATTAAGACACGAGGCATCGCAACGGTCAAACTGGAAATTTTAGAGGGAAATATTCAAATCAGCATGTTAACAACCATGTGATTATCAAACCTTAGTGGTCCTCAGGGATATCTATTTATGCCCAAGGGTTTGTTCACATAAAGGCTGGTAGTTTGCCACAAAACATTTGTGCACCTCACTAATGAAGGAAAGAGGAAACTACCACCTTGGGGACATTCTACTTGGGTCAGACTCCAATTCATTGCCCTTTACCCCGTTGTACATAAATCAATATCATCATCCAAGAAATTCAATGGACCTTCATGAATTAAGCACTTAGTTATGAATGTGGGTGACATGTCCACAGCCAAGCTTTTAAGGTAGCTATCCCCACCATGTGACAGTTTAAGTACCTTGCTTGCCAAATAATTTTAGAGAAGGTCAAAACTTGGCACCTCAAGAAAACTCATAATAACTATCAGTGCGAATAAAGGGAAGTGCAGTTGGTCAAACTCATAAAAATGCTGTTTAGTGCATGAAAGCACATGGATTACAATTTATAATACAAGCACTCTGTTGGATTCCAATTCCAATTAAAAGATGCAATATTGCATACAAATCCACAAAAGGGAAGTGCCTTTTTATTGAACCTTTTAATGGATGTGAACTGGCACATTGAATAGGGATAAAATTTCACAAACCTAAAGGCTGTTTCCAGTTAAGTCATTCATCCATGAACTGATTTGAGACTGTCCAATTTCAGGTTAAACAAACAGTTTTGATATTAATTGACATATAAAACCATTGCGAAGAAATGCATTTGATAAAGCAACAATAAGAATTGAGCAGGAAGATTCATACAGGCTGGAAGCAATGACAAAGGATCAAGCAAGTTTCCATGTTCTGCAAATCTGTAGAAAGTCAAACTAAAAGAATTTGTATCCAAGCAGTGCACTGATTTTTAATAAATAAATGAATGAATAGGTAGTTCAGAATGCGTACCAACAGGTGAGAAAAAATAGTTATGACCTATGATAAGAGTAACTTTCACAACATTCAGGGTAATAACAAATAAAAGATTTTCTCTGCATGAGCCAAAAACATTATTTAATGACAGAAAACTGTAAAAAAAAATGTGTTGCATCCACATGGACAATTTACCTCGAGCAAAGAACTTGTGGCTAACATCACAGTTTCTTGGCCTGATGTTTCCTTGTAATTCTTCTCCTGAAACACCCGGATTGAGTTTGAGTTTCTCCCAGTACCATTGGCTTCCAAGCTGAAAATGTCCCTGATGGATCTGTCTGATAAAGTGAAAGAATACTCTTGTGGATTAAAACCAATAACCAAGGTTGAAAGGCCAAAAGGACTCACACGGCCACTCTGCATGTACTTCTGCTGAAGACCAGCAATATGGCGAGTAATATATTCAAAGTCACGGGACGGGATCCTCAACTGTAAGCTTATGACTCTGGCATTCAATGCGCGGTTTATTTATAATGACACGTGCATCTGCTTTCAGCCCAGCACAGGCCACTGCAATGGGATCATCTAAATTGATGATCTTCCTCACCGACCTGGATAAAAGTAAAGCAGACAAGATATTGTGCACATTATAGAACAGAAAGCTGAACCCAATCACATCCAGACCAGTGTCTGTTAGTGAAGCCTTGATTGTTATTTGGAGGAAAATAGAACTGACAATTTTTTATGTACTAATACACCCTCAAAACTATTCCATAAATAAGAAGAAAATAATTGACAAGTATAATAAACAGAACCGTCTAAGCTCAAGCTCTCCACTGGTTTCTTGAGATTCTCCAGTTCCAGATAACCGATCCACAAAACAGTTTCATCGTCCTTGTAACAATTATCAATCTGTGAATGTAACGACTGTCCCTTGTAGGTAAATAGTAGCCTACATATGAAAGAGAGCTCAAGCTAGCATTCTAAAGTCAATAGGGTTACCCCTTACATTCGGCGTAATAGACAGCCTCAGTATAATATCACGCAAAAAACATGAAACTTAATCGTCTTACAATTATATAAAAGGAGTAAATAATTGATTCAATCATCTTATAACAACAAATAAATCAATAAATCAATCCTAAAAATCAGTCGATCAGCTAAATTAAAAATTACATCCAGAAACCTAAAATCCTTCAATTAATCATAAAATGAAAAATAAAAGATCCAAAAAATCCTAGACAAATTCATTTGATTACCGCGGACGACAGTAAAATGAGCGGCAATGAAAATTATAACTTAGATTAAACAGAATGATATACGAATACCTAAAAACATATAAGTATCGAATACTTGATTAAATAGATGACCTGGATTCTTGGAGCTTGGGGGCAGGCTTCTTCTCGACGGCGAGGACTACAGTGTCAGTGCCGCGTACTCCGGCGTTGCCCTTGCGAAGGGCATCGAGGGTGTATTGCACCTGGAACAGGTGACCGTCCGGCGAGAACACCGTGATTGCTCTGTCATATCGTGCCATTTCTTATTCTTTTTGTATCCTACTATACTAAAAGACTCCATCGCTCACCCATCGTTTTGATGTCTGTTTTTATCTTCTTTTTTTCCTTTTTATGACACTACCACCATACCAATGCAGAGTTCGGTGACCCATTGGACCAATTCAAAATGTTTGCGACTGTGAAATTAAAATTATGAGAAAAAAATAAGAATATATGACTGTAAAATTATGAGAAAAAAATAAGAATATATGATAGTAGTAGACGAATCAAACTTTTATAAGATTCTTCCCACCCGAGTATATATATTATATATTTTAGGATTAGTAGATGAACTCTTCTTTGTAATAATCTTTGATATATATATTATTTTCTCTTCTGTTCGTGAATTTTTATTTATGTTATAAGTTTTTTCACGTAAATCAATTGTATTCTTGTTCTATTTTATTGTTTATATTTGCTCATATTATAACAATGCCCACCCACTCTAGTATAGACTTCTCCAGCCTTTCACCAATCGCACCTCTTTCTGCCACGAGTCTCTCTCCAATGTATGCCAACCCCACCCACCAAGTCGCGTATCTTTCCTATAAATTGTGACCCTCATTCAACATTTTTTTCAAAATCATACACTAAGAAATTCTCTTCTTAATGGCATAAAATTGGCATAAAATTATAACATATTATGAAGTGCACTTCTCTTTTCTTTTTTTCATTAGACAAATTTGATTATAAATTGCTATACTTTGTAGTCAAATTATGAAGTCGAACATATGTAATACTAGTATACCGCTTATTGTGTAGTATGACCGTAGAATAATAAAAATTGAGTGGATATGCTCACGTTGAAGATGGATTAATAGAGATTGATAAAAGTTGGTGAGTTATCGATAATTAATGACAGAGAAAGAGAGTTGAGAAAGTGAGATTTGAAGAACAACATGAATGACGAAGAGAAATAAAGTTAAAAATAATAGATTTGAGGATATGAGAAATTGTTATTCAAAATGTTGAAGAGAGACACGTATATTCTTTTTTATAGTGAGTGTGGGTGAAATTCCATACGATTATTGACTGGTTGTATTTAGTATTTTTTAGTAAAGCTTTTCCAATTTTCTGTTTATAATGCAGCTATATGTATAATCAAGTAGTACGATTTTTGTAAAATTTCTGGAGGTAAATTTCCATTTTCCATATACGAAGTTATTATTTTTGAAATATTCTCATTAACATTTTGAGTAGTATCTTAAACTATGCTTTAAATTCTATTATTAAATCTAAACACTATTATAGTTTTGCATTAGATTTTAGTACCTAAAAGATTGTTGCGGTTCCGTTTTTATTAATTTCATCCTGTTTAGAGGCCATAATTCAAAATAAGGATACATATTAACTAGTGAAATCATACAATGTTATTAGTACTAACACAATTCCTCCTTTTTCTTCCTCGACAAGTTAATGATCAATTACTACAATAAGTAAGGACTGTGGCCCGAGGGAGTAAAAAGGAGAGAAGACGCACGCTGGTGGAGCCATGTGAAGTCCAGTGCACGCAGATGCGTGCACTGGATTTTGAGAGGCTTCATTTTTATTATGCATGTGGGATATTTTTTTTTCCCACTCATTGTTCATAGAACTTCTTTCTGTGGTGTGCTTTTTGCAAATTGGCTTATGTATTTATTATTGTAGTGTTGTTCGGCTAGTTTTACTTATATTTAGTGGTTTATATATTTATTTTTTGTGTGTGCTTTGGCGATTTGTCCTGGTTGGATGAGTATTAATACGTGTTTTCTGAATAAACCTGAGTTATATTGGATTGTATGTGAAAATTCCATTGATGAGTTTCCTGATTTTATTTTTCCGTTCAAGGATTTTGATCATTTGTTGCTTGATAGAATGCTCCCATTTCCTATTTCTGCCACAAAGGCTCACGCTCTAGGTTTATTCTTGTTTGAGTTGACTTTGTTAATTTTTAAGTATGATTCTCGGCAAACTCACATTCTAGACACTTCAATCCTTTGCTAGTGGTTGGAGTATAGTATAGAAAATCACTGGATAAAATTCTTGGCTCCGTCCTCATACGCGACTTAGAGCATTTCCAGTGCTGTCTTCCATTATTAATGTCTAGTTGATATGATAATAAGTGGAGATGACAAAACTCATATAATAGTATTTATTGCAGAAGGCGGTCTAACATGCTGTCCATTTTTAGACAGCTTGCTAGACACCCTTCCACCCATTTGTTTATATTATGTCTCTCTCTCGTTTATTTTTTCATTCCACACTCTCTCTCCCCGTCTCTTTTATCTCTCTTGTTACATTTATTTTTTAAGAGGTGTACAAAATTGGAGATGCTCTTAGTTTAACCTCAAATTACATTTTGATATCCAAGCATTTAACCCCACAATTCATCCTTAATGAGAAAAATTGAAGAAAAACTTCAACAAAATAAAATTTCACCTTCAATATGAAAGCTAAACACAAAAGAAGCAAGTATACGTTCAAAATAATTAAAAGAGACGCTTCATTTAAATATTTATTTCTCAGAATTAATAGTAATTTCTACCCGGATTTCTGACATATAGTTTCTTTCAATTTTACTAAACAGAATTCTCTATATATTTATTTGCCATTAATTCTGTGATATAAATTCCCCTTAGTAGCTAGTTTTGAAGGGCTTGTACGTTTTAAGATCAAGTACAACACCAGCCACAGAACCAACAGCAGCTGATACAGAAACGAAGAGACAAGCCATACTTAGCATCTTCAGTCCAATCCACCTGTTCGTCCACCGTCCGATCTTGTTTTGAGCAATGTACATTTCCACAGGAAAATATACTGTCAGCGGCCAAAATCCTAGGGCTCCAAGAATTCCCACCACATCATTGAAAAATGGCATGAGCATGGCTATTAGGGTTGTTAATATTACAAATAAACTTCTCCATATTAGGCGGAAAAAGTTCAGCTGATAGACACCATAAAACGGAATGGGAATGTCATGTTCTGCTGTCACAAAGTCACTTTTACTCCATTTTTGCGCACTCAATTTCTCAACAAATGCAAACAAGGGCTGGCAATACACCTGCATTTTGTTATGGATTAGGCCCATGATCCTGATTTTCAAGAGTAATAACGAACAAAACAAGCAATTAGGGAACGCAGATTTATAGTGTTTCACCCTCGACGTCCCTTCACAAAGAAATGTTACCTGGTAAGCACCAACAAGATGAACAACAATAGCTATGTTGGCTATATCAAGTAACCAGTATGGATCATAAAATCCGAACCCAGTAAGAAGATTTCCAGGAGCCTCATCCCCAAAGGCAGCATAACCCATGCATCCACATAGTAGATAAAATATTGTTGTGATGGCAATGCTCAAAGAAGTGGCTTTCTTCATAGTTTTGTGCTCTGCTGGTGGAGATTTTATTGTATCCTGAAGTTAATTTTTCATGGAAATTATTAGTCCGATTCTTGGATTTTCCAGGAAAATTTGTTTAGCCCAATAATAGAACTGTTTGTTGTGAGTGGTGTCTCACCTGAATCTCTATGAGGATAATTGAGTAAGAATATGCAAAGGCAATAGCTCCCAGAGCTTGTAAACTCCTCCATAACTTCTGTGTGGGAGTAACTGTCCCAGCATGTGTAATTGCCCCAATCCTGATGCCCGTCAGGCTTCCTTTGAAGCTTTTATTTTCTAACAAAATCCAGTTTTAGGCTTTTATTAGTAGCATGTATTGTACTGGACAAGATAAGAAAAAAGAAAAAGAAGTTAAAATCTCATCTCCGGCACATTACTACTTACCTGCAACTTTGGCCACTCCGAGAGCAAGACCGACAGCCGAGTATGTGAAAGACATGATTGCAGCAACTATGGAAAGCCACCATACTTGGTCAAAATCAGGTATTTGAGAGAATAAAATTTCTATGATTCCAAATGTTATCATATAACCATTGCTTGACATATGACATGGATTTTTCCCGTGGCTCTCGTGGAAACAATTAGATCTTTTTATAGCCCTGTAACAAGAACAAGGATAATTTCAGTTGCCCTTTAATTATATTACACATTTATTTCGATAGTTTTGAAATACAATTTTATGTGACCAACTTACATCATGCTAACTGATGCTGCAATTGTGTAGCCAATGGCCACACCGAACAAATTGATGTACTGGATGATGCCGCAAACTTTCACCTTTCGCCCTCCTGCACCACGAACCCCAAAAAAGAAACAAAAACAAATTTTGATTAATCAACAAGAAGATGCCAACAATAAAGAAATTGAGAAGAGAAGTGATGACTACCTAAATTAGCCTTGACAGCATCCATGTAAGTGTAGTTTCGTTGTCCGGTAACAGGGTCTCCTGATCTGTAGCACTTGGAGAGGAGGTTTGAGGTATAAAGATTGACCAAAGCGAAGAGAGACAACACACTAGGTCCTGCAACCCATCCAAGTTGCGCTACTGCCCATGCCAAAGACAGCACGCCGGACCCGATTACAGCAGTGATAATATGTGATGTTGAAGTCCACAAAGTTCCTGCATAATAAAGATATTGATAGTGTCATGTAGCAAATATATAGCCGTTTAAACGACAATGGCATGTTTGGCAGATAAGATTGGATAAGCATGTTATTAAAAGTAAGAGAACAAGCTAAATCATGTTCATTATAGTTTTGATTACTGCTATCAAACATGTACTAAAGGGCTTTTTCCAATAATCTTAAATGTGTGCTGATGCTTTCAAGTCTAGCACTTCTTTACTATGTCTAACACGGAGAGTCTTTAGCCCGGCTGAAGATTCATTAACTTCTACATGTGAAGTACATTTTCATATAAACTATTCGAAATCATGAGTATAATCATTCTGATGCTACAGCCGATTCAATCTTTATAACGATTACCTGTTCGCTTCAGGCGGCCATCATCATCAAAGCACTTGGAGTAGTTGGCCTGAAGGTTTATTGCTTCACTCTCAGTATTTCGTGCCTTAGGCTGCGCTTCCACCTGCAAGTAGTGTCTTATATCCTGCCTTTCTTCAACCTAAAACAAGATGCATATACAAATTCATTAGAGGAAGCAAAAGTGCAATATGTAATAGGTTTGAGAAGATTAAGGTTCTAAGAAATGATCTTACAACTCCATTATAGATTCTAGAAGGAAGGGTTCGACTCCTTGGCAACATGATGAGAAGAATATTATAGAGGTATACTGGTTGTGATCAGTGACAGAGGAAGGATACAAAGGAACAATATGGGAAAAAACTTTAAGAAGATGAAGGGGTGCTAAATGCAAATCTTAGCAAAGAAAGGATGTCTCTCCTTCAAAAGGTGTAGTGGGGTTTTATAGCACAAGGTTATGATATTTTTTGAGTTGTTTGGAAGCCTAGAACCAGTTCAAGGCAATACAATACTAGTGGAAATGTGTTTCAAAAACATACCCACATTTTACTATTCATATCAACGCTACAATATAATTTAAAAAATTGACATATATTTTTGGAATATAGTTAGTCATTGAGAGGATGATTAGGGTTACACCATTAAAAAATATCAAGAATCTAAAAAAAAAAAAAAAAGATTAATCTTTAGAAGACAAATGAATTTCAATTATGTAACATCCAAAAAATATCAAAGGCATGTTTGGTGTAGTTTTTTTTGGGAAAAAATAGATTTTTTTGGGTAAGTTATTGATTTTTCTAACTTTTTTGTAGTGTAAAAAGTTTGAAAAGTCAAAAATTGTAGGAAAAAACATAGGTTTTTTTGAGAAAAAAAAATGGCTACCGAACATGGCCCAAGAATCTAAAAAAAAAAAAAAAAGATTAATCTTTGGAAGACAAATGAAGTTCAATTATGTAACATCCTGAATCTTAAAGACTATGCTTGAAAGTTGAAACATATATATATTTTATTTACAAAATACTTGACATGCAGAAAATAATTTAAACAGAACAATTTTTCAAACTAAATATTTTAAATGGAAATTAGTGCAAATGATCTTTAACCTTTGCCTTCAGTGTAGAAATGGTCCCCAACATTTATTTTTTGGTACATAAATTCCTAACTTGTGTGTTTTAGTGCGCAATTAATCCTTATTTAATGAAACATACAAATATTGAAATATATCCTTAGTTTTAATTAGAGAAAAATAAAACTCGATTCCTAACTTTTGCAAAAAGTACAAATGGGTCCTGACTTTTGCCAAGTCTTCCTCCGAATTAGCAAGCATCGAACTAGTGAAAACATTTAACGAAATGGAGTAAACCTTTAAAACTAGTGATCTTAAGTTTTGATGCTAAACGTTAATTGCTTATCCCATATCATGTACTTGAGAAACATTGGGATACACATCTCAACTTAACTTTTATTAACATAACCAAATATCCCTCAATATCAACTTTAATATGAAATTCATTTTCATAATTCTTAATTGAAAACAAGAATCTTAACAACATAACGATAAACTTAATTACAATCCACAAATCAACATAAAACTTTGTTCAAATACGACAATGTAAGTATCTAAAGGAAGAAAATGACTTTACAACCACAAATCATCGATACTTCCATAAATTAAATCACACGCCATTATCACGTCACCACCATCCATGACCATCATTTACCCTGTTAACCAAACAGTTGGAAGAAGTGAGCATAAACATTCTTAATAAGAACAATTCATAGTGCACCCGAAACCGTTTATATTGTAACTTTTAAGGACTACTAACATAGTCCACGTTTCGAATAACTCATTGTGGATCCCGAGGAATCTATTTTAGTTCCGAATAACACATTTCTTACCAATTGGGCGAACATATAAACAATTCCTTGTGGGAATTTCATTATACAAATTAGCCAAACACGAGAACATATTATTTAATCAACGATAGGTAAAAAACTACTGCACATGTTCTTACCTTACTCCTTGAAGCCAAAAATAAAAAATAAAAAAAATTACAGATTTCTTCAACCAACTCAAATACAACAACCAATCCTTAATTTTTCCTTATTGACAAACCAAAACTTTATTAAGACTTGGTTCCCGCTTAAAAGGTCAATCCTATCGAGAGGAGTAGCCCAAGCTCTTATATGTTGATTAATATTTCGATATTTAATTTAACTGACGTGGGATTCATCCCTTAACGTGGGTTACATTTTAAAAGGTTAACCTTATTGAGAGGAGTAGTCCAAACTCTTATACATTAGTTAATATTTCAGTATTTAACTGATGTGAGATTTATTTTTTAACATGCTCCCGCAAGATGGTGGCTCATTTGAGAACACCAATCTTGAAATCCGCGTGCTCCTTTTTTAGTCTTAGTCGGATCGAATTGCTCGCTTGAGTTTAATGGGCTCTCATATCATATTAAAACTTGAGTTCTACCTTAAAAAATAAACTTTAATAAGAGAAATGTCTCAAACTCTTATATATTGATTAATATTTTGGTATTTCACCCCTTAATAAACTTGAGAAATTTGGAAGAGGAAAGAGAGAAAATTGGCCCTTTTTTTCTTGAGAAAATAACTTATTTGTTTTGTAACTCTCCTCTCAGTTGATGAAATACTAAATTAAAAATTCTTTTTAAAAAACATCTGCATAGATATTCAAACTAGGTTAAACCTTACGATGAGCATTATATATTCTAACAACCCGGTTAATTATTAAAAAATTAAAATAAAATTCTTTTGAAATGAAAACAACTTAACCTTTCGACATAAATCAAACTTATAATTTGAACTTCCATTCTTTACGTTGGTCGAGCTTTCAAAGCTCGTCTCTCGAATGAACTAGATATACCAACTTATGAAATAAAATTCGGATACCTTACAAATCCTTTACATAGGCAAGGTAAATTTGTGACCTTTTCAATTTATCATAATTCGACCTTTTATAGGGATTATAAAGAAAAAAAGTAATAGATATTTTGTTCTTTTATGCTAATGCTAGTGGTGCATAGGGTTGGTTATGAAATGAAATTTTCCACTATAACAAAATGACACAAAACAGCTTATCTCCAATCCTTATTGTGCACCATTTTCACAAACAAATCAATCAATGCTAATTTCAGCAAGAAAGTGGAGTCTCCTCTATCACGTCTCCATTTTTGGAAAAGACAAGCCTGCAGTTACTGTACCAGCCTGCTCTTGAAATTGCTTGCTGACTCTTTTGCCACAATATAAAGATACCTAAATCAGTGAATCGTGTTGATTCTAACTCTCATGTGGTTGACTTGGAGTCAAATATGTCAACTTGAAAAAGGACTCGCAAGTCAACTACTCAAACTAAGGATTTATATATGGCAATTTATCTTGAAACCTAATGATTTTAACTGAAAAAATAGGTCGTCAGAATAAGTTTTGATGACCTGAAAAAGGGTTCGAACTCTATTCGTTGTCACTCTAGCGTAATAATAGTACATGAAAAAAGGTAAAAAAAAAAAAAAAGAGTCTATTTAAAGACATTTCTATTAGATGATAAAGTTTGTCAAGGGAGGTAGGATGATCTCGTGGGGTGAATCATTTGGTAATTATTTGGAGAAAATGGGCACGTGGCGTGATCTTGTGAAGTGGATCATGTGGTAATACTCTTTTCTAGTAGTCAAATAACGATAATCTTCAGGTAATTTTTTATATTTATAATTGAGTAGTATCACCTTTCTTCTAAGTCATAAAAGTAGAAGAACTCTTTATGTTATTTAATCATAAAATATCTACTTTTCTATATATATATATTAAATGTGCTCTTTTTAATTCTTTGTTTATAAGTACTTATAAGTAGTAGATCTTACGAAATATGTAGATAAAAAGTGAATAAAAAATGACGAGTTTTAAAAAAAAAAAATATTTGATCAGCTTAATACTGATTAACAAAACCAAACATACACTAATAAAGGCAAAATGTGGAACACATTGAAGCAGCACTGTTTAATATTCCAGACACGGATGTTTAATGGAGGGGACGTTAATCCACTACATAATGATTTTTTTAAAACATTATTCAGATAAAAATCATTGGTTTGAGGAAAGGAAACAACAAATGGAACTAACTTTTTTTCTGGGTGCGTATGTTAATGTCATCGTCATCGCCTTCATCATTCGGTTCTTATCTATCGAACTGCTTGCACGAATAGGGCGTATTAGTTATTACCCGCGTTCGCGGGTGCAGTGCCACTCGGTCTCACTGCAAATCAATCTTAATTTTTAGTTATACTTGTACGTAATCTATAATTAGTAATAATAATAAAGTGGTGGCTTGCAAGTGTTGGCCAGTAAATTTTTATGGTTTAAGACGGTTCAACCAACTATTGCCAACTTTATAGGCAAAAAGGAAGAATGATAATTAAAAATTTGTTCCCCAACATGGTGAATGATTTATATTTTATATGATCTTTTTGGGTTGTCCTGTTCAAGTTAATAAAATATGGGACACAAAAACTCCAAGGTAAGATATAGTACGATTAATTGACACGGAGTGTGACCAAAAGTTTGGTCGAGAAAATGAGAAATGCTCTCCCTCAATTTGTGCGTCAACAGTAGACTAGGATGTCCATCTCTTATATTATAGGGATAATTAGGTCCATATTTTTAACATTTAGGTCGCAGTATTATTCCTGCATAGATAAAAGGATTTCTAAAGGGTTGTTTTTTGTGTGAGAGTGGCATGATCGAATTGTAGTCTGATGTTGTTCTAAAAGTAATAATTTTTAAGTACAATTTTGTTTAAGTAATTGTCTGGTTTTGAAATGGAGCAAAAGTAAAATAACTTAATCATACGTGTGATTTATTGAGATATACAAGATGTATAGTTTAACTCTATTTAAGAGAGATGTCCACGTACTATCATAGTTGCTCTTGGATAATAACGAGAAAGATCGAATGGTTGGAACTGATGAATTTTTTCGTGGGATCCAATTGAAGAAATCTAAGAGAAAGTGTAAAAAAAATTCGTGTTCATCATATGATTGCTTGAAGAATCGAAAAGAAATAATAAACGAGAAATAATTTAATTACCGCATTATTTAGATTTACACAACATACTACATTATTGAACTTAACTATGTATTTTTTATTGAAAGATAATCTAAAAACAAATTTTCAAAACCTATACTTCCTTATGTTTAATTTTTTATTTGAAGAACGGTTTTCGAAACCAACATTTTAATCTTCAATTACGAGAACCTCGATTTTGTTGCTTTCAACGATGTTTTTGTTGTTTCCTTCTCATAGTTGCATCTTTTCCTTGGAGGGTCTTCAACCGTCGTCATTCGAGCTTGAAAGCTTAAAAAGCAGGTCCAATAGATATGGGCTTGGGGCTATAAGCCCGCTGTACAACCACAAAAAAATTAGGAAAAATTGTCCATAATTCAATGGTAGTGATTTGTTCTAAATTATGTCACAATATTTTTTAAAATTGTCATTAAGTCATACTATTTCAACTATATTGTAATTAATTCTATAATTACCCCTTTAACCAATATTAATTAGAATTTAATCCGATTTAAACATCAATACATCAACGCACGTGGCTACCACAATCCCACCGACTATTGCACCTCGCCACCGTTCACCCAAATCTTTTCCACTGTTTTCGTGAGAGATAATAGTAGATTTACAATTATTTTCTGTTCTTCTTCTTCTCAATTATGTAGAATATAACATTTTAAACTTTAATAGCTTGCTATTGTTATCAGATAATAACGATGATTTTTCGAAGTATTGGACAGTATCTGGATTGCAAAATTTTGTAAACAAATTGATTTCTGAATGTTATTTGGTAAGTGGATTCAGTTTTTAGGAAAATTGGTACAAATGGTCCCTAACATTTGTCCTTAACATTTATTTTTTGGCACAGAAATCGTTAACCTATTTGTTTTAGTGCGCAATTGGTCTTTATTTGGTGAAAAAGACAATTATGTTATTAGTTTTAATTATAAAAAATTGTAATTAGATTCATAACAATTGCAAAAGGTACAAATGAGTCCCATACATTTATTAAATAATACTTAATTTAGCATATTAAAGATATCGCTATGTCATGATGATTAAATATTTTATAAGAGAAAAATATGGAATTATTGTGTTTTAAGTATATGTAATTGTTATGTGATGTGAAAAATTTAAATAAAAATTAAGTTAAATAAATAACAAAATGGCGTATATAAACCTGGCCAAACATGTTATAATATAACAAAAATTAGTGTACAATATTAAAAGTAAAACAATATCAAATATTTTTCATAAAACATCATAGAAAACAATATGTTAATAAATATCATAAAAAACAGTATTTTAATAAAACAATATCATACAAAAAAAAGTATTTTAATAAAACAATCGTGTTTGAATTAACGATTTTTGTAATTGCAGGGGCATGTTAGTGTTTTGGCGCTCAAATATATAACTTTAATTGAATTAAGTTTGGGCCATATAACTTTAGAACCCATAAGCACATGATCAGTGACGAATCCTGAATTTTCTTGCAGAAATTAGGTCATTTACGTCATTTTTCCAAAAAAATTGTAAAATACGTCAACAAGATCTTCACAAGCCAAAATCTTTGAATAAGTTTGGGGTGGATAAGATCTTCACGAGCCAAAACATTGTAAAATATGTCATTTTCTCCAAAAATTAGGCTCTTGAATAAGTTTGGGGGTGGATTTTAAAAATGTAAACAAGATCTTCATGAGCCAAAATCTTAGCCAAGCATACTACGTCAAATAAGTCAAAATAAACATAATGTGACTTTTTGCATTAAAAAAAAAAAAAGTCACCTAGTATGTAACTTTGTGGTGCATCGTTCTATTTCCAAGACAACATGACAAAACATACAAATACAGCTAGATATCATCTTAAACTGTCTTATATTCACACTTTAAACTTAGCCAATCATACTATGTCAAATAAATCAAAATAAATTTATGTGACTTTTTAAAGAAAAAGTTACAATGTATGTGATTTTTTGACTATTACTTTGCTTCACATGGGCATGACAAAACATAAAAATTACAGTTAAATATCATCTAAAAGTCATATAATCACACTTAAACTTGGCCAAATATGCTTAGTTGCTATGTCAAATAAGTCAAAGTAAATATTATGTGACTTTTTAATTCATTACCTTATATTACAAGTAACGTGACAAAATAGAAAAGATATTTCTAAATTTCGTCTAAAGGGATTCCAATAATCATAATTTAAGCTTAGCCAATCATTCTATTTTAAATAAGTCTAGACAAATATTATGTGAGTAATTAAAAAATTTGTTATGTGACTCTTTCGTCCAGAAGGGATTCCAATAATCACAATTTAAGCTTAGTCAAACATTCTATTTTAAATAAGTCAAAACAAATATTTTGTGAGTAATTAAAACAAATGTTATGCGACTCCTTAAAGAGAAAGTTACACTAACAAACTTTTCTCTACCTTGTAAATCAATTTTCACCTGGTCTTTCTAAAGATTTCTAATTCTATGGATATTTGTCTAATTACCACCACTTAATATCAATCCTCTTTCTTCTTTAGTGGTAGCTTCCGCTCCACTGCTTTACAACTTTACGAGGAAATTATGAGTGAATTATTATGACATGTTTGGTAAGAACGTTTACATAATATTATAAAAATAAAGATGTTAAAAGTACAAAATGATTTGCGATCGTGTTGTTTGATATTATACGTTTCGAAAAAAATATTTGACAAAAACCATTTATGTGAGAAGCTGTTTTGGGATAAATAAAAATAATAGCTTAGAATTAAAGCGATATTTAAAAGGCGGACCATTGAGTCAATACGATTTCATTTATATTTAAAAAAAAAATTGCAAATTGTTAAGTATAGTGTAAAATTAATAGTTTCATGCTTTTTGTTTCAAACTACAAAAGTGTAATTACTATGAAAAATCTTTTACATTCATATAAAATTAAGTTGAAAGTTTATTTAAGCAAGAGTTGTGATTGTGTTTTAACCCTAGTAGATGTGAGCAGACGGTGATTGATGACAGATTTATGCGAGGGTTTGGGATTGTGGGTGGTGGCAGTGCATATCGATATCGTTGGTAGTAGTAATGGTGAAACATGTGGCGGCGGTGGCATTTCTAGCATGGTGTGGTGGTGGTTTTAGCGGCGGCGCTTTCGACATTGATGGTGGCGATGATAGTGGTGGAAATAAGTGACAGAATGTAACATACAGAATACAGTGTGTTATACATATTACGATTTTTTGAAAAAATGTTACAAATGTTAAACAAGCTAGTTACAAAAAGTATAACATTTCTATTTAAAAAAAAAGGGTGAAACCGTGGTATAGGAAATACAAATGAATCCAACCATTTGGGGATAAAAGTCCTCCCGGCTCCCCTAGTCATATTGGAAGATGAATTTATTCAAAAAGATGACTGAATTTGTCCACATACACAGGCATTTTCAGATTGGACATTGAATAGTGAATACTTCTCAGCCGATTATCCAACCATAGTGGGCCTAATTTCCTCAGTTCCACTAAGCCCAAGGTTGTCAGCCCATTAGAACTGCTTGTGGGAATTAAAAAGTGCGAGCACCGATGCTTCCATTCACCGCCATTCGTTCGCCTCGATCGGGAGTAGGAAATTACGAATTCAATCGCACTGTCAGTTTGTTTTGATTCTTCTATGTATACAAAATATCGTTCTACTGTAATGATAAAAGAAATTGCCGAAAACGTGCATTTATGAAATTGAATTTATGCTTTACAAATGATCAACTCAATGTAAAATCGAGATTGATTTGATGGATATTTTTGTTACAACAATTCGATTTGGAGATTTGCTGCAAAAGAAGGATAAAAGAAAAAATGTTGCTCAATAGCAAAAAATGAAAATTGAGTTGCCAAGCCCGACTAAGTCTTTAACACTAGAAATGAGAATTAGATGATTGGTGGTTTGGAAAAAATTAAAATAGAAATAACGAATCATTAACTCTCTAAGCATTCACTTCACACGGTTGGAAAAGAATGGAAAGGATTCGGGAACTAAGATAAACTTCATTTGGTGATAGGACAACCTTGGGATTTGAAAGTATATATTAATTAAGGAATAGTTGAACGGCACGAAACTCTGTTGAGTCAAATAGACCACATATACAAGTATGATTCTACTATTACAACATAACAGAAAACAGATGATTCTCTAAAGTCAGAACATCTCCATACTTCCAACCAACAGTTGAAGGTGTTAGGGCTCAGTTTTCAACCAACCACACAGAACAAAGCACTTTGCCGTCCAAAGAATAGGCACCGGTTTCCCCAGATCATTAGAATCACCTCTAACCCTAAAACCTAAGGTCAATCAAACCCACAGCACGTCTAACCCCATTGTTAGAGTTACTGTTCACTAACCCGAGTGAAATCCAGACCTTGTTCCAACCAGATTACTGTTCACTCTTTTACCCGGCTGTTAAGCCAACAACCCACTCAATATCCACAAAGGATCAAACCAAAAGAAGGAGTAGAAATCAGAGATGAACCAGAAAACCCAAGAAGGAGATGAGAGAGTTTTCAGATAGAGAGAGGAAAAAATCAAGGGACTCAGCAAAACCAACTAACCGTCTGAGATTCCCAAGGCAGTGGGTGGGTGTGTATCAATCCAAGAATCAGTTACATCCATTGGATGAAATCCAATGGTTGCCATTGATCAAGAGAAAGCACAATCCCCTTCACTCGCATTGGACCAATAACAAGCAGCCACGTAACTTCGTTTAAAACAGAAGACTTAGGCGCTTTTGTAACCCTTTAGAAGAAACGGGTTTGTGAAACACAACATCAACATTCTTCACCTTGGATCACTAACCCGTACCCATACTCTTGGTTGCAAAGTGCTATCTATATTTTTGTGGTTTTGGTTTTTCATCATTGCCCTATGCTCCTCACTTCATGACCCTGCAAACATTGAAATTCAACCTGTATCAATTAACAATTTAGCTAAACATGAATTGAATTTACTTACCGGGAGCACTTTGGTACCCATGTCAGTTGGATTTACAGAAGTATCAATTTTTAACAATGTTAATTCACCAGAAGATAATTATTCTCTAACAAAATGATACTTCACCTCTATATGCTTTGATCTTTCATGATAAACAGAGTTTTTGCAAAGCATTAAGGCACTTTGGCTATCAGTGTAAAGGATAATTTCATTTTTCAGGATGTCAATTTCAGAAAGTAAACCTTTTAACCATAAGCTTTCCTTTACAGCCTCAGTGATAGCAACATACTCAGCTTCAGTGCTTGAAAGAGCCACTAAAGACTGAAGTTGTGATTTCCATGAAATGCAATTTTTTCCAAGTGTAAAAAAGAAAGCAGTTGTGGATTTTCGTTGGTCTCTATCTCCAGCAAAGTCAAAATCCACATAACCAGTTAAAGACAAAGTATCACGGCATTTCACATACACAAGACCAGTGTTTAAGGAACCAGCTATATACCTTAAAAGCCACTTTAGACTAGCCCAGTGAGGCTTACCAGGGTTGGCCATGAACCTGCTAAGAAGACTAATGGCAAAGGCAAGGTCAGGTCTTGTAGTCAACATGGAGTACATCACAGATCCTATAGCATTGGCATAGGGAATGTGCTCTATTTCCTTTCTTTCATCATTATTAGTAGGAGACTGAGGCCAGCTAAGGGCACAATGACAGATTTAGCATCTTTCATGCCAAACTTAGAGACTACCTTATTCAAGTACGACCCCTGAGTTATGGTCAGCCTATTTTCAAGTCTCTCTCTCTTGATTACCATGCCTAAAATCTTTCTAGCACTGCCTAAATCTTTCATATCAAACTCAGACGTAAGAAGAACCTTCAGTTTCTCAATCTCACCCTTACTGCTACTGGCTAAGAGCATATCATCTACGTAAAGAAGGAGTTACACTACACAGTCCCTAGACTTAGTGTTGAAATAGAAGCAAGCATCATACTCACTTCTCCTAAAGCCAATTCTTATAACAAACAAATCAAATCGTTTGTACCATTGCCTAGGAAATTGCTTAAGACCATACAGGGACTTCCTAAGATGGCAGACATGATCAGACTTCCCTTTAGCTTCAAAGCCTAAAGGTTGAGACATGTAAATAGACTCTTCTAGCTCACCATGAAGGAAAGCAGTTTTGACATCTAATTGCTCTAATTCCCAGTTAAACTGGACAACTAGAGCAAGGACCAATCTAATAGTCTTATACTTAACAACAGGAGAGAACACTTCATTGTAATCTATGCCTTCTCTTTGAGAGAAGCCCTTAGCAACTAGTCTGGCCTTATATCTAGGGGGATCAATGTCATTGTTTCCCTCTTTTAGTTTATAAAGCCATTTGCACTGGATTAGCCTCTGATTTTTAGGCTTGATAACCAATTTCTAGGTATCATTCCAAATTAAGGCTTGCATTTCATCCTTCATTGCTTCTACCCACTGTCTAGACTTAGAACAGCTCACTGCTTCCTCACAGGTCAAGGGTTCTAAGCTTTCTAAGGCTTCACCTGAAACTAGAGCATACTCAACCATATTTAAAGAAATATACTTGGGATTGGGCCTAATCTGTCTTCTATCTCTGTCCCTAACCAACTGATAGTTTTGAATATCAGTTTGATCACTAGCATCAGGTTGAGTATTAACAGTGGGACTTGCAGGAGGTTCAGATTGATTGGGGTTATCAGGGGTATCAATGTCAGACAGGTGGTCATTGGGTTGGACTCTTTCAGAGACACCTTTTTCTAACTCTCTCATTCTGATCTCAGTTACAACCTTAGTGGTCTGATCAGTTTTGGAATCATCAATTTTCTTATACTTAGGCATTTATGTCTCATTAAAAATGACATCCCTACTATTGATGATCTTAATTCCCCTCTCTTCACTTACCCATAACCTTTACCCTTTAACACCTGTAGGATATCCTAACATCACACACTTGGATGCCCTAGCATCCAATTTCCCTTGGTTCTGGTGTGCATACGCAGCACGCCCAAACACCCTCAAATGTGAGAGGTCAGGGGGTTTTCCTCCCCACATTTCCTCAGGAGTTTTGAAGTTAACAGCACTAGATGGGGATCTGTTAATAAGGTAAACAGCAGTGCAAGCTGCTTCACCCCAAAAACCTTTAGAAAGACCAGAACTAATTAACATACACCTAACCTTATCCATAATGGTTCTATTGTATCTTTCTGCAACCCCATTTTGCTGAGGTGTGTGCCTAACGGTTCTATGCCTCTGAATTCCTATTTCTCTACAGAAAAGGTCAAATTCTTGATTACAGAATTCAAGGCCATTGTCAGTCCTTAAGGTCTTGACCTTGGTTTCTTTTTGGTTTTCAACTAAAGTCAGCCAACTTTTAAAATTTTCAAAGGCTTTATCTTTAGTTCTCAGCAAAAAGATCCAAAGTTTCCTACTGTAATCATCTACCAGAGAGAGGAAATACCTCTTGTCTCCATGAGTGGGGTGTTTCTCAGGCCCCCACAGATCAGCATGGATATAAGCTAAAGGCTTAAGAGAATTGTGAGACCTCTTACCAAAGCTAAGTCTATGGGACTTTCCTAAGACACAGGTTTCACAAAAAGAGAGGGTTGAAATCTGATCTTTTCCTAAAAGTTGCTGATCATTTAGGAACTTTAAGCCTTTATTTCCCATATGCCCAAATCTCTTATGCCAAAGCTCTGTCCTGTCCTCATTTACAGAAAGAGAGTCAGAGCTATTAGCTAAAAGGGCTTCACCCTGAAGGTAGTAAAGACCACTTTTCTTTGGTCCTTTCATTACTACCAGAGAGCCCTTCCCAATTTTCAAGACATTACCATCAGACTTAAACCAATAACCTTCATCTTCTAAAACCCCTAGAGCTATAAGATTTCTCTTAAGGTTAGGAACATATCTCACATTATGAATGGTTCTAGTTATCCCATCATGCATTCTAATGGCAATGTCCCCAACACCCTCAACAACCTGAGAGTTGTTGTCCCCCATATACACCTTTCTTGGTTCAATATCCTTATAGTTATTGAACCAAGATTTCATAGGACTCATATGGAAAGTACAGCCAGAGTCAAGAATCCACTCTTGACTGTAATTGTCCAGACACATTCATAACATGCAGGCTATCTAACTCATTTTCAAGAGCAGCATTGTTCTGATGTTCTACAGATTGGTGTTTCTGTTTCCTCTTAATATCAGAACAATCTCTCTTAAAATGACCTAGCTTACTACAGTGGTAACATTTCTTGTTACTCTTATCCCTGGACTTAGACCTACCTTTGGATTTGCTCTTAGCCTTCTTAAAGTTGTTGTTACCCTCTCTTTTTTCAGACCTCCCCCTAACAAAGTGACTTTCCTCTCTTGTCCCTCCCCTGTACTCTTTCTTGACCTCAAGCTCTCTAGACCTAAGAGCATCTATAACAATTGTTTGAGTCAAAGTATCCCTTGAGTACTTAATAGCATTTTTCACATCTTTGTAGGAGTCAGATAGAAAATTCAACAAAATCACAGCAAGATCTTCATCAGTAAAGGTTTTCCCATTGTGGGACAAACTTTTAACAATTATACTAAAATCAGATAGATTTAGTTCCAGATCCTTACTTGTATCCATTTTAAAACTAAACAATTTTTCAAGGAGGTAGATTTTGTTAGGCAAAGTTTTTGTCAAAAATAAGGCATCTAAAGTAGACCACAATTCTCTAGCAGTTTTTGAATCATCAACTTGTCTCACAATGTTATCAGACAAATGCAGAATAATAGAGCTATATGCTATTTCATTCATATCAGCAATTTCAATAGTTTTTTCTTTTAATTCATCAGGATAATCTTCTGGGTCATCAAGAGCTTTAGCCACTTTTTGTTGAACCAGGATGGCTCTCATCTTTTGTTTCCACATAGAGTAATCATCATTTCCATCGAATATAGATAATTCGACCCTCGAACCCATACCAGATTCTAAAAAATGAGTGATTTCTCTAGACTGCATTTACTAATTCTTTTCAGTAAAGTGCAAGGAACAAATGATGGTTTTCGAAGACAGCAAATAGCACACAAACAGATATATATTCAAAGAAAACTTCAATATATCCTAACAAGTTCTAAAACTTCACTGGATTATATACTTCAAGAATTGGAAAAACAAGACTCAAGTAATTCACATAATACACATTGTACAGATAAGAGTGATGAAATTAACATTCAGGTCAAACATTAGGGATTTTCAGTTAGACACTAATCAGGATATTCAACGGTCAGAAAACCTTACCAGATAATGTTGTCAAAACAGTATATCAAGTTCTTCAGTACTTGTTATATTATTTCAGAATACCAGATGTGAGGATTATGAGCGATTTGACAAACCTATCATCACTTTGATAGGGCTGTCTTCGCACACCTTTAAGAACACAAGAAACACAGCCTCAACCCTTCAAAGAATGGCTCTGATACCGATTGTTGAGTCAAATAGACCACATATACAAGTATGATTCTACTATTACAACATAACAGAAAACAGATGATTCTCTAAAGTCAGAACATCTCCATACTTCCAACCAACAGTTGAAGGTGTTAGGGCTCAGTTTTCAACCAACCACACAGAACAAAGCACTTTGCCGTCCAAAGAATAGGCACCGGTTTCCCCAGATCATTAGAATCACCTCTAACCCTAAAACCCAAGGTCAATCAAACCCACAGCACGTCTAACCCCATTGTTAGAGTTACTGTTCACTAACCCGAGTGAAATCCAGACCTTGTTCCAACCAGATTACTGTTCACTCTTTTACCCGGCTGTTAAGCCAACAACCCCACTCAATATCCACAAAGGATCAAACCAAAAGAAGGAGTAGAAATCAGAGATAAACTAGAAAACCCAAGGAGGAGATGAGAGAGTTTTCAGAGAGAGAGAGAGAGGAAAAAATCAAGGGACTCAGCAAAACCAACTAACCGTCTGAGATTCTCAAGGCAGTGGGTGGGTGTGTATCAATCCAAGAATCAGTTACATCCATTGGATGAAATCCAATGGTTGCCATTGATCAAGAGAAAGTACAATCCCCTTCACTCGTATTGGACCAATCACAAGCAGCCACGTAACTTCGTTTAAAACAGAAGACTTAGGTGCGTTTGTAATCCTTTAGAAGAAACGGGTTTGTGAAACACAACATCAACAAACTCGATAGTCTACTTATTTAGGGCATGTTCGGTATCTACTTTTTTGTCTACAATTTTTGACTTTTCAACTATTTTACACTACAAAAATATTTGAAAAGTCAATAAAATACCTAGATTTACAGAAGTATCAATTTTTGATCGTGCAAGCACAGATTTATTCCTATATATGGTCTCAAGCAATTGTCTCTAATATTCTCGTTTTGACAGATGCAGAAACCAGCGAACAAAACTGTCTTTATCGCTCAACATTGACACGAACACACTGTTGATTGATTGACATGCCTTGTGGTCTATGATTCAGCTAGTGTTCCATGGTACAGTCTTTGAGCACTTTGTGGATGATGCCAATCGCAAAGAGATTAAAGAGTTGCACAGCAACATCCCTGCAACCCAAATTTGTCGTACACATATGACTTTTAACGACTCCCAACTACTTCGATGAGGATTTAAGCTGCACCACCAAATTGCATAGTTCCATAAGCTAAATTTTGAGACTACACAGCAAGATCTGTCCCAGACTAGGTAATATTACTCATGTTAGCCACATAAATTCTTAATTTTATGAACAAAATTAAGTACTGGGCCCCGGATTGAAAGGGTAACCAACATGTCTCCTCATGCACGTTTATTAGATAGACATTGTTAGATTTTAGTGTTTGTAGAAACTCTAATTTTTCTTGATGCTCTTTATTATATCTTGCTGTTCATGGTCCATGGTATGGTTACATCAAAAATTATAATGAATCTAATCTGACACATTATTTAATAATTATAAGATAAACATTAAAATAAATCTCTTTACCTACATTCCTTTGGGACAATTTTATGGGAAAACTCAAGTTTGGGATTTGAAATGTTGAATTGATTTGCATAAAGTATTAAGGGGATGAACCATTGCTTCCCCTTTGCTTCTACGCCAAGACTATTGACGAAATTCAAGAGAGTGATATTGGGGATTCAGGTGTACGATCCGAGATGGGACCACTGTGCTACTACTGCATCCCAATGCAAAAGATTATTGCAATTTAAGCTTATTTTTTGTTCTTGTTAATGCCACAGAATTTGTAAATCTATATTTTGGTGGGAAGAGCTTGGTTGGAAAAGATGAAATGTTTATTTTTTTTACTTTTTTTATTTTTTTGTGTAAATATGTATTAAATTGTTTTAAGTAAACTTTCTAAAAAGTTATAGCACTTTTTTTGCATTTTTGTTGTTTTGTTTTATTGTTTTCTTTCATTTTTGCTTTGTTTATTTAAAGACAAAGACAAATCAGTCATTTAATAACTAATATGGAGGGAATTGTGAATTTTGTTACATAATTGAAAGGTTGGAGATGAATTATGCTAAAAAAAAAAATTATTATATTTTATAAAGATTGAGATTGAAAAATATAAATTTTCCTATTATTTTAGTTGATAAATTAAGTTCCTGAGTGCCCATACATGTGTGCACAAGCACAACATTCTTTTACTGTCAAAATTCCAAGTTTTATCCATTAGACTTGCTCCCAAGACTATTAGGGCCTACTAAGTGTTATTGGCTGGTTTTAGACATCTATTGGATCTGGGGTATGGCCGACATGTGCATTACGACTCGACACATGTTTAATATATTAAATTGAATAATATTAATATTATAAATATGTTATAAATCGAGTATACTAATAATCTCGAGAAATATGAGAATAATTTGGTTTTTTTGTAAAAATGGTCGCTATTATTTGTCTATGTTGCGGGTTGATGACCTATTTTTTTATTTTTAGCAATGACATCCCTATCTCAACCTTTCGTAATGCAAATAGTCATCGTTGTCTATTTCCATTCATTTTCTCTGTTAAAGACGTGCGTGCAGAGCACATGATTTTTTTCACAATAGTAATTCGTCCTTGTACTATTTTGAGTATTAAAAATAAATACAAAGATCCCAAACTTAAATAATAATAATAATAATAATTATAAAAAAATTAGTATTCTTCTCAACACCAATCCCAATCCCAATCCCAACCGCACTCTTCCAAAACTTAAACATCAGAGCACATCAATCAATATTTTCAATCAAAATAATGGATCGATTAGTAGTCGTAAGTAAAGTCATCTTCAATGCAATCAATATCTAATGATTTCTCGAATTTTTTTGACAAAAAACGTTTAGACACGAGAAGAAATCCGTTGACGAAAACACATAAAGAAATTCAAATGATTTTTGTACAATTTCTTTTACAACCTATCTGGTTTGATGATGCAATAGCACAAAATTGAACATAACCCGATTTCTGATGTTAATTTGATTGGGAGATCCTGTATAATTGGTAACCAATAATTCTCGCCATGCGATTTCCATGGAAGAAGGCAAAGAGCTCAAGGAATTTCACAATTGGTGAATGATTATTTGCAAAAGAGGCGAGAAGACTCTTCTCTTGTGGTGGAGACCGGTTTCTCGACCTCTCTTGTAGATTTTGCAATCAAGAATGGGGACAAATTGAAAAAGTAATCCAAGAAAAAAGCGGGCAAAGCCACCCCTAATTCCATTAGAAAACAAAAATAGAGATAAGGTGATCCTGCAATCCTCATGCATTTTGTATAGTCCTTCATTTAAGCCTTCGCCTTCACGCTTTCCTTTGCCTCCAACGACTAGAGATTTTGATGAAGTTGCTGTGGGTGCCAGTGAGAGTGGTGTTGGGAGGCGGGTTGTGTGTGCAACATGGCGGTTGCGAAGAGTTTTGGTGGTAGTTTTGGCTCTGGGGATGAAGAAATTCGTCGTGGAGATCACCATTTCGGCATTCTTGTTGATTTTCTTGGAGTATGTTGGTAAAATTACTTGTAGAATGTTGAATCCGTGTTCAGATGCTGGGTGAGATGGGATGAGGAAGAAAACTATTTTTTTTTTTTTTTAAGTTTGAGATATCTGCTGCAAATTTTTATTTATTTTTAATGCCCAAAATAGTACAAGGATGAAATTAGCCTTGTGAAATAAATCATATGCAATGCACTCACGCCTTTAACAGAGAAAATGAATGGAATGGCAAGGACCATTTGAGCCATGAAAAGTTGAAATATGGATGTTACTGTCAAAAATAGAAAGATCGGCCATCAACCCACAACATAGGTAAATGATAGAAACCATTTGTACAAAAAAATCCAGGGTATTTTGGTCATTCTGATACACATTATTCTAAATAATTTGGATTTATATGGATGAAGTCGTAATATATAGCAATTTGAGTGGCATTTCAATAACGAAATCTTATATAACTTGATGTGCAATTCAGCATCATACCATCATCCAACGCAATCATAAATATTTCCCTGAGAAGTGATCCCTATTCTTAGCAAAGAAAATTGACCACCATCCTAATTTGCAATCACCATGGCTATGGCTTTCAAGATGGTATAAACACACACACACACATAGATATAGATATAGATATAGCTATATATAAGCTGATGATATATCATGGTTTTGTTGTGTAGGCGACGACCGGCATGTGGGTGACGGAGGAATGCAAGAACTCATTTATGGAGATGAAGTGGAAGAAGGTTCACAGGTACATCGTTTTCAAGATTGACGAGGGATCCAAGCTGGTGACGGTGGACAAAGTCGGTGGCGCCGGTGAAGGTTACGATGATTTAGCTGCATCCCTGCCGGATGATGATTGCCGATATGCTGTGTTTGATTTCGACTTTGTTACTGTCGATAATTGCCGTAAGAGCAAGATCTTCTTCATTGCTTGGTCCGTCAAACTCACTCCAACCTCATTATAATTAATTAACTTCTTAATTTTGTTTAAATATAATAACATCATAAATTAATTTCAGGGCACCGACAGCATCAAGAATTAGAGCCAAAATGCTGTACGCAACGTCGAAAGATGGTCTAAGGAGGGCACTGGATGGGATCCACTATGAAGTGCAAGCTACGGATCCAACCGAGATGGGATTCGATGTCATCAAGGACAGAGCCAAATAATTGAGATGATAAATTAATTATTAAATCAAATCTTGTTTTGGCATCTTAATTACTTTAGTTTAATTTAATTTAATAACTCCACTTAGTGATGCTTTCTTGTCACTAGTCAATGCCATCACCTTTTCTACAATCTTGATGGTAAATTGGTAATATTGTAATCATCCTCTTGTGTCCTTTTTAAGCTAATTTAACTTTGTGTGGTTATATTCATACTACAATTTATTATAAGTGCACTATATTTTAATTGTATTTAAGATCCTCAATTTTTGTTCATTATTATAATTATGTTCTTAACTTTTTGTCATCGAATTCTTATCTTCAACTTTCATTAATTAGCACATTTCATCATTGATGATGGTTTCTGTCGAGATATTTTATTTACGTACTTTAAAATGAGGAAAAAATATTTTATCATACTTTTGTATCTATTGTTTTTTAAAAATATGACAGACAAATAAATTTTTTTACGAATTCTCAACAAATATTTTTTACAGAAATCGTTATCAAATACAAAATGTGCTAATTAATGAAAAGTTGAAAATAAAAATGTGACAAAAAAAAAGTTGGAGACATGAGTGCTATAATATTAAAAGATTAAAGATGTTAAATGTAATTAAAATATGGTGCAAAAAATAAAAAGTATTATGTGAATATAATTACCCTTTTACTTTTTATTTTCTCTTCCTCTCTATTTTTTTTTTTTTTTTCAATTTCAGTTATATGTGAGTAGCATTTTGATCCTTTTCACTTGGAATATTTGAGTGTTAGTTTAGATAAATACTTGACTTAATTAGAGAGTATTAGAGAATTAGAATCCTTAAAATAATGTATTATATGATGATACTTAAATCATGGTAAAAATCCTAAACTTGAAAATAAGAAGGGTTAATTCTAAGATCATCTCTAATGCATTGTATGCGTCTACGTGACAATGAGTTGTATCTACAATTCAATAATGGTGTCCAAGCGTCTTTTATTTTTTTTAAATAAAAATAAAATTAGTATACTGTTTCCTTGCGGTGGGATTTGACCATAAACTCTATTATGATGATGGACTGAGACTGTGAACAGATTTTGAAGATGGTCGGTGGAGGGAGATGATCGATTAAGAAGATAAACAGATTTTGAAAATGATCGGTTGAGAGAGATGATCGAATCAGGGAGATGGATTGAAGCGGTCAACAAATTTTGAATGAGGTGATTTTGTGATAGGAGAAATTAAAGACGTAGTGATACACGGACGTTCAAATACTTTTTTTTTCTCGTAGCGGAGAAAACTTCATATCTTCCTACGGTCGTGATTATATCTAAATCTATACAAAAAATATAAATTTTATTTAGCTAGTATGTCAGAGCTTCTAAATCTAGATAAAATTTTAAACAATTTTTTTTTTCTTTTACCATTTTAACTTGACAAAATCTCTGTCAAGTTGTATTGAAAATAATTTTTTTTTAGCATATTGTATATTTTACTTGCGTGACAAATTTTTTTTAGACGATTCACTAAATCATTAGAGATGCTAATTGTCTAATGCAATAATACTAACTATTCATAAATACGCATAATTAATATATATGTATAGTATGAATATTTGGTAATTATGTTTGTAAAGCACTTTTGATGAAAGAATTTTAGTTGTTGCACCCACATATGTTGAATATTTCATTTATGACATATTTGGTAAAGTAAATTACCTAATATTAAGAAAAATAAATAAATCACTATTTTTTGTAGGTACCAAACTTGATTTAGGCTTTAAACAGGAAAATTAGGCAAACAAACCTATAATATATATGTGGACAATATCAATAAAACATGTGGGCAAAAAAGAGTTGATTTCCAAATTTATAATCATTTTTTTAGTTAATTTTTGGCACGTCATATCTGAATTTTAGGAATATGTTTTTCTTACTCATTACTTTTATTTCTAATTATGACAAACTAATAATGCCACAACAAAGTCAAAGCTAAAAAGAGAGAAAAACAATTGCTTGAATTACAAAATTAAACTAATCAATAATTAGTAAAGTTAAAATGTTTTTTATAGTATTAATTGTTCTAATAGAAATATGATTGTCACGTTTCTAGTACTTATTTAACTACGAGTTACATGTTCCAAACCTTTTTGCTTTGCATCATTGGCGCAAGAAGATAAAGACGAGTGAAACTCTCAATCAAGAAAGTAATTAGTTCCTAAGACACCAAAATAAAATAGCATTTCGACTATAGTTAATAGTTGGGCTTCAATTCAATGTGAAGAACATTAACTGCTTAGTAACGGGAAATTATATAAATTTTGTTGGGATTGACTCAAAATATAATTAAGTTAAAGGACCAAAGTAGTAGTTTTTAAAAGTTCTTATTAAACAATTAAGTTTTGGGTGAATAATATAATTAGGAACGAGCAATAAGATAATAAATAAGATTTCTATACAATCTTTCCATAATTAAGAAAGGAAAATAAAGAGGGGGGTTATATTGCCACAACATTTTTTTATAAATACACTACATTTTAATTGTATTAAAAGTCTTTGAATTTTATTCATTGTCTCATTTTGGTCTTTAATTTTTTTCTATCGAATTCTTAGTATTAACCTTCCATTAATTATTACATCTTGTTTCTAATGATGATTTCTATCCAATTATTCTATTAGCGTACTATAAAATGAGGAATAAATATTTTGTTTTAATTTTGCATTTATTTAATTTTTTACTTATGTAAAAATATGAGGGACAAGTAAGTCATTTTATTCTTTTTTTCACGAAATTTTTGGACGAAACTCATCATCAGGAACAAGATATACTGGTTAATAGAAGATTGATGACAAGAATGTGATGAAAAATAGTTGAGAATATAAATGTAATAATGAGTAAAGTTTATGGACTTTTCAAACAATTAAATTGTTGTGCAATTATAAAAAATTGTAGTATGAATATATTTAGTCAAATAAAAATAAGGCACATGTACTATAAATATTATATCAACGCATAAGCGAATTGGGGTGAGAAGTGGCGGACAAAAGAAGAAGAATCCACGGCCACCAAAGTGTGAGAAGAGATAAAGAGAGATTCAAAAGAAATAGAAGCAGACGTGTATTTTAATCTCAAAAGTCATTTTTAATTTTTCAAAAACCATGCTAAACGCATGTTGTCTATTGAAATTTACGTAGTAGATAAAATAGATAGACTTCGAATATATGTGGCACTACGTCTATTATATGGACGATTAAATTAAAAATTTATCTTCGATGGATTACGTCTAAAATTAATATTACCGTTTATATATCATTAATTTTTTAAAAAAATAATAAAAAACCCCATAATCAATTTTTTTTAAAATAAAATACAGAGTTGGATTTAAATTTGCTGAGTCACTCTATCTAGAAACCCGTCTAAATTTAAACGGACTTCTAAACAGAATCTATTTTTTGGTATGTCACATAAGCTAACGAAGTCCTCGTTAGTATGTATTGGAGATGATTTTTTATAACTCCATTTATTTGTGTTTATATGACACGTCTAAAAAGTAATAGACGGAATGCATTAAAGATGCTCTTAGTTTGTGTCACGAATCTCATAAAATAGTACTAAAATTGAAAATCTACAAAAGATGCTCGTTTTCAACTTCCCAATTTCAAACTAGACTAAATCAATGGGTAATATAACAAGCCAGAGCCTCAAATTTCGTGTTCATTAAGCGGCTGATGGCCCAAGCCCCTATCTATTTCGCCTAGTACGAGAAAGTACAAGTCTCAGAAAATAGTACTACAATTGAAAGTCTACAAAAGATTGCTCGTTTTCAACTTCCCAATTTCAAACTAGACTAAGTCAATGGGTAATATAACGGGATCTTTTCATAAATAAACCACTTTTTAAAAATAATTCTAATTTTATCAACTTAACAAATTTATTCTAAAAATACTACATTCTTAAAATTATATTAATTAATAAAATAATAAATTAAAATTAAATCTATACTACAAAATATATATTTCCACGTGAATTTACTTAAATTTGCATTTGAGTCCTTAATTATTTGCACAATAAGTCCTTCATCTTTATAAAATTTTTACTTTAGTCCCTATATTTCATCTTTCATTTCAATTTCGTCCTTTTTTATTTGCAACCCAAGTCCTTCAATTTTTAAATTTGTACAAATTGATCCCCATATTTATACTTTTATATCAATTTAGTCCTTTATAGTATCACTATTTGATACATATGTTACAAATGATATTGTGCATCAATGTTTGATACAAATGTTACAAATGATATTTTGTAACAATCTGTGTTACAAATTGAAATATAAAATATCAGTGATACAAAATATTAATTCATGTAACATGTATTGTGTAAAATAACATAATATAATCTGTAACATATTCAGTGATACAAAATATTATTTGTAATATTTGTATCAAACAATGATACACAATAAGATTTGTAACATTTGTAACAGATTGCGATATTAAACAGAAATTGTTACAACTGCAAAATCAACTCTAAACTTCAATAAGTTCGTTATAGTATGATATAGATATGAAACACAATGTTAAATTTAACAAATAAAACTATTGATTTCATCATTTGTAACATACGTAACATCAGTGATACAAAATACCAATTCATGTAACATGTGATATGTAAAATAACATAATATAATATGTAACATATTCAATGATACAAAATATCATTTGTAACATCTGTATCAAATAGTGATACAAAGGACTAAATTGATATAAAAGTATAAATATGGAGACCAACTTGTACAAATTTAAAAGTTGAAGGACTTGGGTTGCAAATAAAAAAGGACAAAATTGAAATGAAAGACGAAGTATAGGGACTAAAGTGAAAATTTTATAAAGATAAAGGACTTATTGTGCAAATAATCAAGGACTCAGAAACAAATTTGAGTGAATTCACGTTGAAATAGTTATTTAATTTTAATTCATTATTTTATTATTTAATATAATATTAATTATGTAGTATTTTTGAAATAAATAAGTTAAGTTGTTAAATTTAGAATTATTTTAATATTTGTAAGTAGTGGGTGTAAATATCCCTAATATAACAAGCCGGAGCCTCAAATTTCGTGTTCATTAAGCGGCTGATGGCCCAAGCCCATATCTATTGTGCCTAGCACGATAAAGTACAAGTCAGTAGATGGTTAACACTCCATCGAAAAGAGAGAGAAATTTACATATCTATGCACTAAATTGTAACTTGAAATTGAAAATTTAAGTATTACATATTAATTGAAAGATGCCAATAAATGATTATATCAATTAAAAAATACATTAAATTTTAATATAATATTATTTATGAAAGTTTTCCATTCAAAAAATATATGCAACTGTTGTTGTTAAACAATCTAATCCCTAAAAATTCTTCTCATATTCAAATTCAATTGGTTATTTATGTACACACCAAAATTCTGGTAGGTTTTCGCCAACAATCAAGTGACCTTCCAAGAAGATTTCTCGACTAAGGAAAAATAAACGAAACAAAACCTCAATATCCGTTTTTCATTTTTCAACTTCAAATGTGATCACGATAGTCCCATTCTTGAAAATGTGATTAATAGTTATATCATTCTTCACATAATCTCCATTAACCATAAGCAATAACAATCATTAACAATTATGCATTATATACATTCATTAATAGTTAGCATTCTTCCGTTACAATACTGAGTATGTACATTGTACACATTTCGTTAATGTTTTAAGTTATCAATATAATTTGTAGAATAAAAATAACTACTAATTTTCAATTTTTAAAATGTGAAAAAAGGATGGAGATTTGAATTTAAGAGAAGTGCTAAATTTTATAATGATTTAAATTAAGAGATAATTAGATCAAAAATTATTCTTAACTTGAGGGGGCAATGGGCTCAGCTCGTCTCTATAATTGAGGCTCAGTTCGGCCCCGTTGGTTAGTGGGCCGAACGAGCCGAGATGAGTGGCCCACTAGCTCGACTCGATTTTTTTTTTAATATTGTTTCAGATAATTTAAAAGTAAAAAAGAAATAAAATATGAGAAATTTTCTGTTAAAACTTAAAAGTTGAAACCCCTTTCATTTTTCTGCGCTTGGGACCGATTACTTTGAACGTAAGCGAAGTTAAAATTGTACACGAACAAGTTGTTATACAATTTTTTGTTAAAATAAGAAGAGTGAAATACCAAATATTTACGCAAACGATACTTACAACAAGTTCAAGTATTATGTATTCAAATCTTCAAGTTCTTCAAACATCATTTTGTCCACTTTATCTTGAATCTGAAATTCAGTATCCTCCCAATCCTTGACCTGAAATCAAACAGATGCCTGCCACATGTACTAAAAGCAAACTCCGGTGCTACAGTTGATATGAGGTGTTAGTAGATCACGTGCTATAATTGAAAAAATTGGATATTGACGTTAATTTCGTCTCCACTAACGTAGTATATAAAAAAAAATTATCTTTCCATCATCTAAAATACTTAGCATGTCATGCGCAAAATAGTTAGCTAACTCTAAAGGTATATATAATTAGAACAGGAAAGAAAATGAGTAGAAGAAGAACTACTATCATGTTGACTACCACGCTAGTGTATTCTATTGCTGCAATTGAGAACAATTCGAAAGCCATAATAACTTATAAGAGTAACAAATTCATTCATTTTCAAAGTAAACCAATGTAATTCCCAACCACACTTCTAAGTCACACTTAATTTTTAACAATCACAAAAATATAACCCCCAAACACATACGTAAGTCACAGAACATTATAGCACTTGGACTCCACTACCATATTAAATACTCTTTTGTAATCATATGCAATACATACAAAGACATACATTACTTGCCACAGTTGTGTAATTTAGACTACACAATATTTTTATGATAACTTAAGTAAATTGGGAAATATTACATTAACAAAGTCACAACAAAAGAACATAAGTTACAACATACATATAATGTTATTACAACAGTCACAACATACACCTATTCTAATTCTCAAATACACATGTAAGTCACAGATCATTATATCATTCTAACTTCAGTAGTCACACTAAAAAATATTTTGTGATCACATTTTTTTACATACGAAACCAGATAGGTCACAATCGTCTAAATTCAGACCACGTGATGTTTTATGATAAATAAAGTACAATGACACTTAACATGAAAGTAAGGTCACGTCCACATAACATGATTCACAAACTTAATCATCAAATACTCGGCCATAGCCACAGTCATAGCCACAACCACAACAGACACAAACTAAATCACCAAATAACCAGTCACAACCACATAATGACTATAGCATAATTAATCACCAAATACCAGTCGCATGCATTATTTTCTTCATAAATTCATATATTTTTAAAGAAATCACCAGATGATGATAAAGAACTAACACATTCAAATCATAGAATGTAGCACTGGTATATATATTATGAAATAATGAATTTTTTTAAAACATAAAAAAAACTAAAAGATTACCTTTAATTGGATGACTAACATTGTCGATGTGGTTACGAATTGACAAATGCTCGATTGTGTTATAAATTTTTTTGAAATCATGAAAACATAATCAACGGTATTATATAAAATTCAATTATAAAAATTTGAATTCAAAACAAATAAGATTCAAAATTATGGTATTATCACATTTACATACCAAAATTTGTGTCCTACCTTATACACGTAGACAACTGGACAACAGTTTCAATTCCCAGAATGCTATGCTTGTTGGTAACACTTTTAAATTCGAATAACAATTTCATTCGTCAGTCACATACTTATTATCTTTTTTCTTCATTAAGAAATATTTTATTTAATTGTAAAACAAGATACTAACTAATTTTAAATTTTAAGAATATACAACGATGAGAGACAATATAGTTATATATGTATATCACATAAGTCGCATTCAAAATTCGGTTACAGAATCTTATTTTTTATTTAAATAGTTTTTTTAATTACAATTTTAAAATAAATTTTGAAGATAAATATTGGAGCAGACTAACCCTGATTTTTACAATTTATACCTAATTTTCTCAATTTGTTGAAAATTTTGTGATTTATCAAAATATAAACTTAAATATTTCTATTCATCAAATTCTCCCTTCAATTAAACATTTACACTGATAACTGACAGGCTTTTATTTTTAATTTAGCCAAGAATTCCAATTTAGTTTGGGCCTTACGTAAGGAAAAATGCAGGGCATGGAAAAAGACGAATGGGAACACACGCCTCGGCTCAAACCTAAAGCCCACTAAAGCAGTTGAAATATACTCTTATTTTTTAAATATTAATATTTACCCTCTTTTAATAAAACTTAATGAATTTGACCCTACTAATTATAAGGGCAAAAGTGACAAAATCCAACAAACCCCACTTATTTCTAACACTCACGCCACCAGTTTTCCCAAAACCCAAATTTCCCAAAACCCCTTTTCTCAAAACCAAAACTTCTCCTTCATCATCAATTTCGTTGATCAATTTCTACAATAGAGTTTGAAAATGGTAAGAACACGTAGCAAATTGTTAAACATCGAGTTTGAAATAGATATTAATCCTATAAGGTCGAAGAGGAAGGCTTATGAGTCTACAAATCAAAGCAAGATGAAGAAAAAATTTAAAAATTTGGTTGATGAAGATGTTAAAGAACGTTCATATGTACGAAACGTATGCCCAATATTGCTTTCTCTATTGCTTTGTCAAATATTTTTTTGAATGTGTTTTTGTGAATTTTTTTGTTAGGGTTTTTTATTATTAATTTATTTCTTTACTCTTTTATATTTTGGCCTTAATTTTCTTCCTCTTCATTTTTGGCTTTGGATAGTAAACTCTGTTTGATTCTATTATTTTTTAAGGAATTTAACAAGTACATGAGAATTCTGAGGAATGTCTTGTTTATATTGAAGATTGCATAATAGAACATGGTCCATTTGATGGCCTTTTTGGCTTCTCTCACGTATATATAACCTATACTTTTTATGAATGTAAATCATACAAGAGAATAAAAATGGGACCTCCATAAGCCACTGCAGTTTCTAATATTTTAAAAAGAAACTTGATCCTCCGTTTTTTGTTATTTGATTTATCCATTTCTATATCTTGTGGTAATGTTCGATGGCAAAAATGTGGTGATTTGGTGGCGATGAATTTAATAGAGGTGGTTGAGCTTGATGATGGTAGTTTATGGCAGTTGATGTTGGTGGTGATGATTAGATTGTTGGTGGAGACCACATGTGGTAGCGGTCGAGCATAGTTGGTGGTGGTAACACGTGTTAATCTAATTTAAATTAGAGTAACATATGTGTTACTATCATTTAAATTAGTTGTGGTACAGTAGGGTAAATAGTGGTGCTAAAGCTACGTATAATGAGAGAAAATTGTGGTAGTCGTAACACAAGTGTTACTCTAAATTTTAATTATAGTAACACACGTATTACTTTAATTTAAATTAGTGGTGGTAAAGCAGTGACATTGTTGGTGGTGGTAACACTTGTGTTATCATAATTTAAAATATGGTAACACATGTGTTATCATATTTGTAGTAGGTATGATTATAGTTGTGGATGGTGGCAACGGATTTGAACCCGATGGTGGTGGTGGTGGTGGTGGTATAAGACGAGTGGTAGTAGTAGTAGAAAACAATTAATAGTAATAGTAACACATATGTTACCAGTGTAAAAATATTGTTTTCAAATGAAAAATTAATATATTGATTTAAAATTAAAATAATGTATTATTTTAAAAATTTTAAATGATTTAAATGATAAAATATTGATTTAAATGAAAATAATAAAGTGACACATATGGTAACACATATGTTACTCGTGTAAAAAAAAATTGTTTTCAAATTAAAAAATTAAAATATTTATTTGAAATAAAAATAATGTATTTTTAAAAAAATTATAAAAAGAGATTAATTGTAAAATTATTTCTTTAAATAAAAATGATGAAGTAACATATATGTTACTCGTGTAAAAATGTTGTTTTTAAATAAAAAATTGAAATATGAATTTTAAATGAAAATAATGTATTTTTTTTAAAAACTATAAAAAGAAGATAAATTATAAATTATTGATTTTAATGAAGATGATGAAGTAACATGTAGTAACACATATGTTACTCGTGTAAAAATATTATTTTTCAAATAAAAAAATTAAAATATTGATTTTATGAAAATAATATATTTTTAAAAAATTATCAAAGAAAATAAATTGTAAAATATGATTATAATTATTATTATATTTGAAATAGTATACAAATATGATAGTTGGTGATGGTAATACGTGTTAATCCAATTTCAATTAGAGTAACATATGTGTTACCATAATTTAAATTAGTTATAGATAGTGGTAGCAGATTTTAACATGATTGTGGTCGATGTAATTATAGTTGTGGATAGTGGTAGTGGATTTGAAGATGATTGTGCTGGTGGTGCTCTTATAAGACAAGTGTTCATAGTGGTAGAAGGTGATTGGTAATAGTAACACATATGTTACCAGTGTAAAAATTATTGATTTTAATGAAAATGATTAAGTAACATATATGTTACTCATAAAAATATTGTTTTCAAAAAAAATTGAAATATTAATTTTATATGAAAATAATGTATTTTATTAAAAACTATAAAAAGAAGATAAATTATAAATTATTGATTTTAATGAAGACGATGAAATAACATATAGTAATACACATGTTACCCGTGTAAATGGTGGTACTAGAGCTACGAAGCAGTGAGAGAAAATTGTGGTGGTTGTAGCACAAATGTTACTCTAATTTTAATTATAGTAACACATGTGTTACCTTAATTGAAACTAGTGGTGGTGAAACGGTAGCAGTGTTGGTGGTGGTAACACATGTGTTCTCCTAATTTAAAATATGGTAACACGTGTTATCACATTTGTGGTTGATGTGATTATAGTAATGGATAGTGGTAGCGGATATGAACATGATTATGGTGGTAGCGGTGGCGGTGGTGGTGGTGGTGGTGGTGGCAGTGGTGCTCGTATAAAATGAGTGTTAGTAGTGGTAGAAGGTGATTGATAATAGTAACACATATGTTATTATATAGTAAAAATGTTGTTTTAAAATTAAAAAAAAATTGAAATATTAATTTTAAAGAAAAATAATATATTTTTAAATAATTATAAAGTATTGATTTTATTGCAAATGAGCAAGTAACACATAGTAACATATATGTTACTAGTAAAAAAATATAACTTTAAATGAAATATTGAAATATTGATTTTAAATGAAAATAATGTATTTTTAAAAAAGTTATAAAAATAGAAAAATGGTAAAATATTGATTTTAATGAAATATAAGGAAGTAACATATATGTTACCTGTGTAAAAATGTTGTTTTAAAATAAAAAAAAATTGAAATAACGTATTTTTTAAATAATTATAAAATATTGATTTTATTGCAAATGAACAAGTAACACATAGTTAAATATATATTACTAGTATAAAAATATTTTTTTTAAATGAAAAATTGATTTTAAATGAAAAGAAAGTATTTTTAAAAATTTATAAAAATAGTGAAATGGTAAAATACTGATTTTAATGAAATATGAGGAAGTAACATATAATAACATATATGTTACCTATGTAAAAATATTGTTTTTCAATGAAAAATTAAAATATTAATTTTAAATAATAATAATATATTTTTAAAAAAATAATAAAATGAGTAAATTATAAAGTATTAATTTCAATGAAAATAATGAAATACTACACATGTTACTCGTGTAAAAATATTGTTTTTTAAATGAAAAAATAAAAATATTGCTTTTATGACAATACTGTATTTTTAAACAATTATCAAAGAAAATAAATTGTAAATTATGATTATAATTATGATTATATTTAAAATAGTATACAAATATGATTGTGTGTGGTGGTAACACGTGTTAATCTAATTTAAATTAAAGTAACATATGTGTTACTATAATTTAAAATAGTATACAAATATTTATTTGGTTCGTTTAGATGAAAATTTAAGTGTAAAGTCAAAGATTTAATTGAAATTGTATTTATTTTGACCACTAAAATTACACTTATTTTGGCCACTAAAATCAAAGATTTGAAGGACCAAACTTTGAACATGTATAAAGTTGAAGGACCTAAGATGCAATTTTTAGAGGACTTAATCGAAAGATAATTAAAAATTTGGGAACCAAAGTGTAAAGATATAAAAAGTTGAAGGACCTAAGATGCAATTTTTTGAGGACTTAACTGAAAGATAATTAAAATTTTGGGGACTAAAGTGTAAAGATGTAAAAGAGTAAGGACCTAAAATGTAATTTTTGGATGACTTAATTGAAATATAATTGAAAATATAAAGACTAAAGTGAATATTATATAAAGTACATAGACTAGTATACCACATCATCATTCCACATTATAAAATATTGTTTTTAATGAAATGAGGTATTTTTTAAATCAAACCAAGAAAATGAGGTATTTTTTGAATAATAAAAAAAAGAGGTATTTTTCAACTTTTTTACAAAAAGTAGGGCTCTCGTCAACTTTGCCCTATATTAATTGTTTCAAATTTTTTTGGACTGGACTTCAAAAAAGTTCTTCAAAAAATTTTGGCCGGGTGGGCTGGATCCGCCCATGTAGATGTCTGATTGGATCATTCTTCCTTATAGGATAAGATAATTGGTTGTCAATGCAATCTCTTAGATTTTAATCCTTATGTGATTTGGTTTCCCTTATCACGTTGCCTGATCTTTAGGAGATTGATATTTGATTTTCTTGTGAGAATCCGTGTGCCAGTCAAACACAATCTTTCTTTAAACATATATTTGATTATTTGGAATATTGTACTACTTGCTAATTACAATGGATACGAAGCTCGGCGAAGCTCCTTGAGTCGGCCATGAACGTCGAGGTCCTTCATGGACTTCGCTACACTCTGATTCAGGAGTACTAATATATTGTTGGGCCTTCGGGGCCTTCTATGAATTTTCGAGGACCTCGCTGAGTCCACGAGGCCTTCGCGATGCCTAACTTGGGCCTTCACTGAACCTTTATAGGCATTTACTGATGTAGAAGTCTTATCAAAATCTGATAGTAACAAATACAAAAGACGATAAAGAGAAGAATCAAATCAAAATTAACACAATCGTCCCCCATCAATTAGTACTAGTTAAAAGTAATGAAAATATCCCGTCTATTTGATGAGAATCCTAAAACGCGTCACACAAAGATGAAAAAGAGATCTGTTAATATAGTCCATGTTTGAGAACCAGGATCGTCTTAAACCAATTAGATCATTCTTCATTTGGATCGTAGTTAGAGCAGTAGACTATGTATCATATGCTTTAGCTCAGGTCCTATTGCAAAGTATAACCAAACTAATAAGCTATAAAAGGGCTTGCTTGGGGTTTACTTAATGAACATTATATCGCATACAAATAACAATAATAAAAAATGAATTTACATAACAAGGTTAAATTGTTATCCTGATTTATAGCATTGAAGAAAATGGCAGTAAATGTAGTAAAATAAACAAGGTAATCATGTACAAGGTAAATTTGCAAGAGATCACATGTTGACATTGCAGAGGTACCTGCAAAAATTGGCCTCTATACACAATTTAGGCTTGATTTTGGTATTGCTTTAGTTGTAAGAGAATCAATGTTTGCTGTACTTAAAAATGGTAAGAAAATTCGTCAATCCGGACCTGCCTCGCGCCGCCCCGCACCGCCCCGACTATTAGGATAATAGGGGCGGGTCCGGAGCACAAATACCCGCCCTGCAACCCGCAACTTTAAATTTTTTTTTTTTTGGTAAATCATAAAATAGAATTACAATTTACAAATCACTTTATTTAAAAAAAAAAAAATGGGTTGAACAAGAAACGAACTCGGGTTAAAGTTATGAAATCTTAACTCTTGACCACTATACCACAATTCCAATCTTGTATTTCTTTTGTTTTATTTCCTATAAATGTATAAAAAATTCCTATTTCATTTTTTTTAAATTATTTTTTTTCTGTTTTTATAAAAAAAAATAAAAAAATCCCTTAACCGGGGCAGTTGGCGGGTCAAAGCCCCGCCCCGCCCCGCGAATTCGCGGATCGAGGGGAGGCGAGGCGAGGGGAGGGGCGGGGCGGGGCGGGGCGAACCTGCCTAGGACCGGTCCCATTGTCATCCCTAGCTGTGCCTGTACTGCAGAAAGAATTAGATAAATATTTGGTAAATTATTGATTTAAAATTATTGTATGTATTAAAACAGCATTTGAGTGTTTAGTAAACAAAAGTAATTTATTGCTGTAACTACATAAAATTACTAAAATATACATTAATTATAATAATGTTCTTTTGTATTATTGTATCATAAATAGTGTAAAATTCATTTTTACTTTTATAACAATATGTAATATTATTAAATATTTTTCCAAAACAATACATTCAGAATGCGTTTGATAGAAATTATAAACAGTTTATAAACCAAAATACGTTTATTTGAGTTGAAATTGTTGACTTTTCATGTTAAAAATGGGTTGAAAAGTCAAAAATTACGGCTGAAAAAAACCAAAATGAGTTTTTAATCCCTATCAAACGCAAGCTCAGTATAATTATTTTAAAACAAAAATAATAAACATTTATTAAATCTTAAAATTTATAAAAATTAAAAAAAAAAAGCATAGCCTTATAATACAAAAATTAATTAAATTTAAAATTAAATTATTTGTAGAGATGCATTATAATTAGAATACTAATAAATATATGACATAAAATGAATTAATTTAATTAATTAAAATTAAAATTGATATTTAATAATAGATCAATAAAAAAACTAAAAACAAAATCAGAGAAACACCCATTTCACCGCTTCTTACCGAAAGATCCAAATTATTTTATAGTCACTTTTTTTAAATTTACCATTTAAAACAACTTCTTCAATCAAATTTAAAGGTCACGTCTTTTTGTTACTACCAAAAGCAAGGACCAGAGAAAAACCACCAACCACTGCTAACAGTGATTAGATAATATGAAATCTTATAATATAATCTGATTTATGTAGCAGACCTGCCTTTATTTTCATTGGTTTCTTGCACAAAAGAACATAATTAGAATCAAAACTAATATTAGGAGGCCCTACATAGGATCACAACTGTATAAAGGCTAAAGAGAGAGCAATCAATTTATAAGGGCCACCAATCCAGTCACGCTGGCATTCAAGGCTACCCAAATTGATACCTTCAAACTTCAAACATTCTAACCCCCACAAAATTGAAAAAATCGATAAAGACAAAAATAAAAAACAAAATCACAAAAGATTAAACAGCAATCAAGAGTTCACAAGAAAGTTCTAACAAGAAGACATTGAAATACATTACACAGAGCATGGGGAAGTTGGTACCGAATGTACAAAGGATCAGACGGATTCGGTGACATCCACACTTCTCTGCAGAATGCAACACTCGGCCTTGCTTCTTACGTCTTGTTCATCGCGAACTAAAATGGAGAAATGAACAATATAATGCAAACGGGTACTAAACAGATCGACTCAAAGATTAAAAACAGACTGCCTCAAACGACAAACTAGAAACCACTGGAGATGCTACATAACTTCCATAAAAACTCAAGCAACGCAGTAAGACCACTGCTCATCCTCAGCAGCCACTGAATCAGCAGCCGAAGCAAAAGTATCCTCATCGCAGTAGAAGTAACCATTATTACCATTGGCAGCAGTAAGGCTGCAAGAGGCTGAGCATAACAGATAAGGCATATTATTGAAGGACTGGGCCAGGCCACTGGCAAGCGACATGCTGCCTTTAGTATCATCATCGTCAGCAAATTCCTCTGCACGGTGCTTGAGGGTTTCGAACATCACCTCAGGCTCATGCTGCATTACCCGGAGCACATCCCCACAGGATGGGCCAGGGACAGCGCGTGTTATAGCAAAGCTGTGAGGGCCATCACTCTGCAACACGCGTATGACACTTGGGCCACCAAACAGGTTGTGAAAACCCCCGAGCGCCTCTTCATAAGCCCCGCCTAAAAACATCCCCAAATAGTACTTCCCACCATGACCACTGACACTGCCATTGCCTTCAAGTTCATGCAAAGGCAAGCTAGACTCGCCTCCAATGAACTTATCAATCTTCCCATCACTGTCGCAAGTCAAGTCAGACAAAATCCCCCTCATTGTTGGCCTCTCGTCAAGCCTGTGGATTGGAATAATGGGAAACAACTGACCAATTCCCCAAAAGTCAGGAATTGAGGTAAAAACTGACAGATTTACATGGTAAGTACGGGCATTATCGGAAACCCCAATTGCCTTTGACACTAATTCGCAAAGTCCATCAACTGCAGCAAGCTGTTCCATCCCAAAAGACCCTTCTTTGAATTGTTGAACACACCTCTGTTTCAGCTGCTCTGCGTAAACCAAACATGTATCATACTCACGGCGAATTGCAGCAGCAGACAAATTTCGGTAATCAGCAAGAGCATCATCAGTAAGTTGTTCCAATAAGTACTGAAGTCCGAGAGAAGGCATCACAGGAGACTCACAGGAACTCGCAGAAACAGCTTCGAACACCAAAACTGAGTGGTGAGACACAATGGCACGACCACTTTCACTGCAAATCACGGGATGCTTCACGCCATTACGATCACATACAGATTTTACAGCCTGAACAACAGCGTAAGCATAATCTTCAATACTGTAACCAACAGAAATTTCAGAATCCTGGGATTTTGAGCCATCATAATCGATCCCAAGACCTCCACCAATATCAATTACTTTCATACAAGCACCAAGGCGGATTAATTCACAGTAGATTTGGGAAGCCTCACGTACGCCATCAGCCAGCAAAGCTGTGGAAGGGATCTGGGATCCAATATGGAAATGCAGCAATTCAAGGGAATCAAGCATACCATGGTGTTCAAGTTTCTTCACAACACGGAGAATCTGAGTGGTTGTTAAACCAAATTTCCCTTTCTCGCCCGAAGTGGACCCAAAATGGCCAGAATGCTTGGTCCTCAGCTTGGCCCGGAGCCCAATCACAGGACGGACACGGAGTTGACGGCTGACATTAATCACGATGTCCAGCTCTTCTTCTTGTTCAAGAACAATCACAGTGTTCAGATGCAGCTTTCTAGCAACTAGCGCAAGAGAAATGTATTCTGCATCTTTAAATCCATTGCATACCAGAAGAGCCTCGGAGCTCCCTTTACAGAGGCAGCTCATGGCCAAGAGGAGCTCCGGTTTTGATCCGGCTTCCAGACCAAACCGGAAGCCCGACCCAAATTTCACAATATCCTCAACCATGAACCTGTCTTGATTGCATTTCACGGGGTAAACGCCCTGGTAATGGGCCTCATAGTCTTGTGATTGAATAGCGAAATCGAAAGCCGATTGCAGAGATTGTAGCCGGTTTTTGAGAACATCAGAGAAGCGAACGATAAGAGGGAGCTGAAGCCCAAGCCCACCAGAAGCTTTCGGGTCGGAGGCCTTCTTCACGACCTTGATGAGGTCAATCTCCTGGTGGGCCAGGGTATCCGCGCCGTAGGGACGGACAGAGACGTTTCCGGAGGAATTGACAGAAAAATAAGGGGCACCCCACCCGTCCACCCGGTAGAGCATGGATGAATGTGTGGCTGACCAGGCGTTGGCAGGAGCGGTGGTTATGGTTGTGTTTGTCGGCAGAGAGACGCCGGAGGTAGGGAATGACTCCGGCGTGGGAACAATGCCATCCCAGATGAAGGCTTGGCCGGGAGGCATAGCTACAGCGGCGTCTACGCAGCAAGCCAGGGCCGGCATCTTCCCCCGATCTGTTTTACGGCTCCGGAAGAATTAAAGAATGAAAATAAAAAGCAACTAACACAAATTCTACGTTTTTAGATCGACTTTGTATAGGTGGGGGCTTTGAAACCCGCCGAGGCCGGAGCCCCGGCTACCCCCTCAAAAGAAGCAAAAAGAGATCTGGGTCACAAAGCAATATCCAAACACACCCTTACACGACCCTGAAATCCCCACACCTACCCCTCAGAAGAAGCAAATTCTACGAGAACAAAATTGAAACGAATGCAAATATAGAATCAGACACAAATCTAAATCTCGAACACGAATCCCACCATGCAGAATCAAAATATACTAGTCGGAAAAAGAGGAAAACGAAATCCAAAAGAAGGTGATAATTTGAGAGAGGACGGAAACCTAACGGCGATAAAAATCTCCGGTTTATGCGAAGAGAGAGCTAAACGGATTAAATGAGCGAGAATTGCATGAAAGGCAAACTGCGTTTATATAGGAGGGGGACGATATTGGGCCGTGGGTCCAGCTAGGTCGAATTAATTATCTAGATTCTTTTTCTTTTTTTCTTTTTGGTTTTAGTTTCGAGAAAAAAAAAATTGATTTTTGCTTCTGTATATTCAATTTTCTTTTCCTTTATTCGGATTTCGGTGGGTGTAAGATTATTTCGCGGAGATTAATCAACATCGGGTTGCCGCGTGGCACTTTACGGGACCCACGTTCTTGGTGTTGCACTTTGGCTCTGATACCTCTCCTGTGGCTCTTCTGCCAAGCTGTAAGTCCCAACCAAACAGACCCTTCAAGTTTTTAAGGCGTAGCGATAAGTTTATCGAGATATCGTGAGAATTTGCTTTTCTTCAAAAATATTAGGTCCCCAATCTATTGCTCTTATCGGTCCCTAACCTTTCAAAATAGACATTTTGTTCCCCAAGCTTTATTTGCACCCGTCGTCACAAAAGATGATTTTTGTCCAAATTACCAGTAAAATAAGTGAACAACATGTAATGAGCATGTGCCTTATTTATTCAGTGATACTGAACACTTTTTAATTATAATTAAAAGTAGACAAAACAATGAAGAGAAATAAGAGAAACGAAACAAAAACAAAAACAAAAAATTGTCAAGCCATCAGCCGTGTGTATAATCATGTTACACAATATTTACCTTTTATAATTTTATTTTTTTTAAAAAAAATAGGACATGTCCTAGTCACATGTCATCTAATTGAGAGCAATTTAGATCAAACCTTCCTTTGAGGCTATAGAATACTACGAAAATGAAACACCAAAATACCACGTCTCACATGTCAAAGAATGAATATGTAACAAAAACAATAAATTGGTGGTAATCCAATGTTAGTTTTCTTGTTTAATACAAGTAGCTCCTAATGATCGAAATACTTCTAACTCTATTTCTATAGTGTCTCTTATACAACTTGATCTATATCTTGTCATGCACTCGTCTAACTACTTAAACGTTAATACTATCTGTCAAACAAAATCACTAGTGACATTGAGCGCATCCATTTACTTGTTGAGCCCAATTAAAAAATAAAAAATTGCTAATTGTAACTTATAACATATTAGTCAAGATAAAAAAATTATATACAGTAGAACTATAGTAATTTAAAGGGATAATTGTATCAAAGGTTCCCAATGTTTTAAAATCGTTGGAGATATGCCTATAACTTAAAAAAATAGCACCGCACATCCCCAACGTATGAAAAACTTGGCGTATAGGTTCTTTATAACCAAATTGTCCTTCCCTTTAAATAAACAAAAAAACAAGAAAAAAAAACATAATTGAAAACTAACCATATGTACCCCAAAAAATAAAAAGTAACAAATATGTCATCTTCTCCAAAAAGTCCTAAAGTTTTATTTGTACCAAATTCGTCGAAAAAAGGGGTGGTTTTTTTGGTGAGTTTGTGGTGTTTTTTGGCGGAGGAAGGAAAACAATATCAGCAAAACATTGATAAGTTGTGTGATCAGGCCTCAACCATCGTCAAGGTGGCGGATGTGAGAGGTGTTGAGGCGAGTGACCGTGGATTGTTTGATTTCATGGGGAAGAAAGAGGAAAAGAAGAAACATGAGGAAGAGATGATTGTAACTGAGTTTGAACAGAAGGCACAGGTCTGCGAAGAAAAAGAGAAGAAGCGTGAGAGTATACTCTAAAAGCTTCATAGAATTGGCATCTCTAGTAGCTCAATAAGTTTTTTGTTCTTACTCTTTTGTGTCTATTTCCTTTCAACATTTGTCTAAACGTTTAAACTGATACAGAACACATTTCTACAAGTATATTTATAGTTTTTCGGCTCATCATATTTGCACTTTCTTGATTGTTATACAGTCTAGTGATGGGGAAGAACTAGTAGAGAGAGGAGAGGAGAAGAAGAAGAAAAGTAAGGGTAAGGTTTCTAGAGAACACAACGCTGATGACATTTTTGTTCCAGTACAAGAATTAGAAGAGAAAAAAGGGTTTTTAGATAAGATTAAGGAGAAGCTTCCCGACAGCAACAAGCAGGCTGAAGAAGTGGCTGTACCACTTTCGGCTGCCGAGTGCGCCACCCCAAACGGTGACGCCAAGGAGAGGAAGAGGTTCTTGGATAAGATCAACGAGAAGTTCCCTGGGTACCATCTCAAGAATGAAGAAGATATGGGTTTTTTTTTTTTTTTTGTGTGAGTTTGTAGTGTTTTTCCGACGAATTTAGTACAAATAAAATTTTATGACTTTTTGGAGAAGATTACCTATTTGTTACTTTTTATTTTTTAGGGTGCATATGATTAATTTTCAATTATATTTTTTTTTTCTGGTTTTTTATTTTTTTATTTATTTAAAGGAAATGTCAATTTAGTAATAAAAGACCTACAATGTCAAATTTTTTATACATTGGGGATGTGTGATGTTATTTTTTTAGATTATGAACATATCTTCAACGATTTTGAAATGTTGGAGACCTTTGATGCAATTATTCCTAATTTAAATATAACAATTTAATTACTAATTTGAAATACATAGATTTTTGAACTCACATTATACTTACAAATATTAAAAGAGGAAAAAGAAAAGGCACCTACTGATAAGTTGGGAGTTTTGTGCATTACAAAAAGTGGAAAGAGGCAGGAAGTTTCTCATGAAATTGGGATGTTTCATATTTGTGAAGGAACTGGATTGTGCCACGCCATGGTTAAGCAGTTGAGGATGGACTTGTTAATTATTAGATTCCCGCCGGGTGTTGCCATTTGTCTTCTTTCTTTATTCATATTTTCTATTTTCACAAAAAGAATAGAATTTTAATGGGATAATTGCACATTTAGTCCTCACCCTTTCAAAAAAGTTGGAGATACACCTACAACCTTTAAAAATAGCACAAAATATCCACAACATTTGAAAAAATAAGCATGATAGGTCCTTTATGATGAAATTGTCACTTCTTTTAAATAAACAAAAAAAAAAAACAAGAAAAACGAAAAAAATAATTAAAAAATAACCAAATGTACCCTAAAAAAAAATAAAAACTAACAAAGACGTCATCTTTTTTTATCAAACCTTAAAATTCAAAATCCACCACCACCTCAAAACTCAAAATTTTGGATTTTGTGTAGACTAAAAGTAGATGATTTAAGTTTTGTGCTACTAAAATCCTTCACATGTTGTTTTTATTAATGATGTCATCAATTTTGAAGTAATCGTAATTTTTTACTTTTCACCTGAACAACACGAATCATCCACAAGATCTGTTGATGATAATGTGTGGATTGAAATTCGAAACTTCAAGAAATGCCTAAGAATGATGTTTGCAAAGCAGGAGAAGGATGTAGTGTTCCTTGAGACAGTAATGGGGTTGGCACAGGAACGACGCCATTGTTCGGTAAAGTGCATTCCTTTACCCCTAGAAATTGCAAAGCAGGCACCTGTATACTTCAAGAAGGTGAAGCCATTTGATGTTAACTCTCTTGTACATAATTTATCCTGATCATTATTGCCCCTAATTTTAATCTGGAAAGCAAATACCTCTTTACTTTGTGTCCCATCTGTACACCATATTTTAGATTTTGAGGTTTGATAAAGAAGAGGACCACTTTGTTACTTTTTTTTTGTTGGGGTAAATTTAGTTATTTTTCAATTATTATTTTTCTTGTATTTTTTTTTCTTTTTTTATTTAAATAGAAGAGCAATTTCGTCATAAAGGACTTACCATGACTATTTTTTTAAACGTTGGAGATGTCGGTTACTATTTTTAAAAGTTAGAGGTATATCTTCAACTTAATAAAAGATTAAGAACCAAATATGCAATTATCCCAATTTTAATTGTTTACCAATCTCATATAAACGATGCAAGTCATGTAAAAAAAGTACGAAGTATTTACACTTTTTTCCCACTCTTTCATTAATATAAAAAATTAAATAAAAGAGTAAATTATATTCAAAATCTCCATCATTTCAAGTAGTGATGGCAATAGGGCGGATTGGGGCGGATCAGGCCTGATCCGATCCGCCCTCCAATAATTATAGGAGATCCAAATATGTCCCGTGATCCGCCATTTTTCGAGGTGGATCAGAGCTCTAATCCGTATATTGATCCATTTTTTTTTTGAATAAATTTTTTTAGCTAACTCTAGCCACCTCTAAATTGTAATTTAAGCCCCAAATCTTTCATTTATTTATTATTTAATCATATTTTTTCTCAAACGGGACGAATCGGATCGGATCAGATCAGGGATGATCTGCCCCGCCCCGATTAGCCCCGCTGATCGGTGGATTAGGAATTTTTCGCTCCATTCGGATCGTGTATCCATCGAGTTCGGAACGGATCGGATATTTTTGCCATCCCTAATTTCAAATTTGTAGCAATTTTATCTCGATTCAATTTTATTCGCACATATCAACATCAACAATTAATTAATTTGCACATATAGTACTCTTTTACAATTTTGCCCCTAACTCCAATAAATTCAAATAACTAAAAAAAGAAAACATAATGATAAAATTACAGTTGTGGTACCTAATTTTTTTCAAAAGTACAAATAAATCTTAAATCTTTTATTTTTTTCAGTTTTCACTTAACATAATAAAAAATATGTCATCAACTCTCAAATCATCTAATAATGGCACATATGTCTTTTAATATATATGTGCACCAAAAAAACCTCTGAAGGCTGAACGAATTTCGTCAAAGATTCGTTAGTTAACAAAGATCTATTAGTTAACAAAAAGTCAAGCGAGAGACTTAACTTTGATCAATACTACTCATGTTTTCCATGTATTGTATTGATAATGATAAATTAGATAAAAACGGTCAAATAAGACTACTAATGCGAATAATGTGAAAAGTTGAGGAATTAAATGTTCTAAATAAAATGTTTTAGTGAGTTTGGGACATCCCTTCCAATTTATCTATTTTCACATATTATAACTTTTAAATTAAAGAAGCTAAATCGTCGATTTTCACTTAAAGGTACCTAGTAGTAGAATAATTATTAGTAATTACAGAAATTGCATAATATTGATGATATTTTGGAAATATCGTGTAGTAAAGAACTTCTCTCGAAAAGTTGACGGCACAATATTTAATTGCCAAGGAGTTGTTGTATTGGAAGAATGGCCTGCCTCAGCTAACCTTATCCCAGAGCGAATCTCTCATTAATTCTCCTTTTTTTTCTTTTGTATTTTAAGGAAACTTTTAAATCCGTTGAAAAAGGGGCCCTGGCCCCTTGAAATGAGGCACAAAAATTAAATAAATAAAACTAAATTTGCTCTGAACTGAATTCTAAAATGGCATTCACGTCCAGAAGGTGATATCCAGGCAAGACATGTGGATTTCTAGATATATTGCGATATGCGTAGGACATTGTTTAAAATACCATAAATGCCCTTTAACCATTTATAATTTCAAGTCCCCACATTTTTCCTCAGAGGTGAAATTTATTGGCCTATATGGACTTTGGATCATAAACGTCACCGATAACGTATGAATCGAGTGTTAAAGTATCATTTAGTCTTGTAAAGTAGTCACATTTGACTTCTGGACACGGAGTTTGGTACGTTCCAAATGTTAAACATGTTCCAATGACTAATTAGCACCGTATATTATGCAATATTTAAATTAATTCAGTGTAAGAATATTTCTAATACACTCTGTTTATTGCAGTTTACGTGACAAGTAAAATAGACGAACTTTCAATTTATGTGGCACTACGTCTATAGAATATACAGATAAATTAAAATTAATCTCCAATACACTCCGTCTAAAATTAAATTTGCTGACTCACTCCGTCTAGAAATTCGTCTAAATATAGACGAACTTCTAGACGGACTCTATAATTTAATGTGCAACATCAAATAGACTGAGTTTGGAGATGGTTTTTTACAACTCCGTCTATATATACTTATGTGGCACGTCCAAAAAATTATAGACGTAGTACATTGTAAATGCTCTAATATTTGTAAATATTCAATGATTCCGTAATTTTCTTCTGTTTTTAATAAATATTAAAATCAGTAATAACTATATACATAAGATATTCTTTAAAAATTTAATATTTATTACAATTAGTAATTATCATCAGTCTATGTGGTAACGGTGTTGGTATTAAATAATAGATCTAATAAAAGGTGGGGATATGAAATACATTTTATTGAACCTATCATTTAATATTATATAAACTAGTGATTATCGCAAATTGTGATAAATAACATTAATCTTCCAAAAGTCATAACGAGTACATCTATAAGATATCTATAATTATCTGTAATATAAAAGTATTTTTAAGAAGTTTTTTATAAAAAAAAGTTCTTTAAGAGTCTCTTTATTTTTAAAAAGTATTTTAAATAATAGATAGTGTATGTTGTAAAATAATAGTTGATGACTATTTAGTATTATCACGATACCTATAAATAGTTTTATTTAGTCTATAAATTTATATGTTGATCAGATTGTAATTTTCGTTGAGACTCTATATGTGGGTCCAACAATAAAATAAAATATACACTTAATACTATTCTCTTATATTATTTTCTCTCGTTTTTCTCTATTTTGGGTAAGTTCATTCGTGCTGATAATATATTATGAAACTAGACAATAACACTTGAATTTTGACTCTCTCAATTTTCTTATATTATTCTCTAGTTTTATAACATTGTCTCTAATTTTAAAGAGTAAAATTTTTGACACGCTTTATTTTTACTTATTCATTTTACTTTTTCTGATAACCATTTATTTTTCCCCCTTATTTCTTAGTTAATATATATATTTTCAGATGTAAATCGCTAAAATATTTAAAACAATTATTATAAAATACAAATAAGGATAGATTTGACTCTCCAATAGAAAACTAAACTTACTTTATATTTTAAAAAAGTTAAATTAAAGCTCGTTGTAGCTTAATTTTAAGGAATATCTCTTTAAAATAAAGAACATTTTTATTTTTAAAAATTCTCTTGAAAATGCTATGACATCATTATATATAAATATTATATAAGATTACGTTTGTTAGGTCATGTCGGGTATTGATTTTATAGTCCAACTTTTAATTGTTAAACAATCTAAAGTTATTTTAAGTGTTTGTTAAACTTTAAAAAAACTTATTTGTGGAAGAATTTGTACCATCTTGACAGCAGATTCTGAGACCACCCAATCCTCAACCTTTTTGAGAGTTTTTGAAATACATAATTATTTTAACAATCTACGTGTTATAAAAATTTAGTAAAGGAATTTATATTTTGAAAAATAAAAAACAAAAGCAATTTCTTCAGCACATTTTGTGTCTGTCTATGTAACATTTCTTAAATTTAGCCTTAACTACTGACGTGGGCCCAACTTCTAAGCTGGGGGTTCAATCCCTCTTGGGTGTTCGGAAAGAGTTCTAGGGTTCAACCTAAGAGAGCTAGTAATCTCGAAAATAATAAATTAAATACTACATAGTTGAAAATCGAAAAACAAGTCAATTAAGAAAAACGGATATTGTCCAGGATATGTTTCGGTAAAGTTCATGTCAAAACTCTCTCAATCCAACAACGATATTTGATACTCGCATCTAATCGACGTTCAATTTTAGTGCCCCCCCAAAAAAACTAGGTGCCAAGTTTTTAATGAAATTTTCTATGAGCGTTGGTAGAGGCAAATCGAAGGAAAAGCAAAAAAAAGATTGAAGCAAAATGAAAAGAAAATCTTGGTCAATAATATACACGAGTATATTTAATATACTAGATTAAATATTTTTTTCAATCAAACAGGGATTGTTTTACACCATGGATTCTTTGCTCTTCTCCGTGTGTATTGGAATGAATGTAGTCACTAACCCGAGTTCTTCCCTTTAAAAAAATAAAACGAAGAATTCTAATAGAAATATATTCTATATAATTCTATACTTTTTTTAATTATATATACTTTAATCCTATTTTTTTATATAAGAAAATTATTATATATTTGATTAGACGTGTCTCTTCTTAACTCTTGCCGATTATTATTGCTTTCATTGTAGCAAAATAACTGATTTTGGACTAGCGACTAATGAGACAGAAACTTGAGACTAATTGAGATAATGGAGCACATGCAGTAGACCAATTTGGAGCACAGCAACCTTTTTTTACCCGAAATACACGATGGGTTTGACTAATTGACTTGGTCCTTTATTTGTACAAGTAATTGGGAACCAGCGTCAAAGTTGATCCTAGGTGGTCCATATTTGCTGTTTCTTGGAATGCCAGTTTGGTCAGAAATCATTGTTCATTAGCTTATTGATTCGGTGGATCTAATTATTCTTAGCTCTTAAGATTTAGATGTTTTCAAACCAACTAGCGACAAAAAATAAATTCTAACTAGTCGGTCTTATGTACATTTGAGAAAAAAGATTTTTGGATCTTAAGATTTAGATATTTTTAAACGAACTAGACGTATCATTAAAAGATAAATTTACTTTATTTTTATTTATTATGATTATTATTATTTTATACTCAGGTATCTTAGTTTCGCCAGACTATATCCTGGACCCTCAAGACTCTTGCTCCTAAAACTTTGGAGGAGGTAAATTGCGGGTTATGACTCAACTGGCTCCCAAGTTCTTCTCATCCGACCGTACACTTCTGCGTACAAGGAGCCGCCTCCAAAGTGATTGCTCGATACCGAATAAAATCCAGCAACAGATTCCCACCAGGATTCGAACTCCCACCCTGCCGCTGGAAGCAAATCTTATGTTGATTGTTCCATCAGTTGAGCTATGCCCCGAGGGGCAAATTTACTTTATTTGATATTACTGAATGTAACGTATTATAGCAATGTATATTGCATCTTTTAATTAATCTAACAATAAAGACTATACAAGTTGAGGTCTCGAAAAACAAGTAACATATTATATAACTTTTCATCGATCACTCTTTTGGATTTGACAGTGACACGAGACGTGTTGATGATAGACACTAACCAGGGGCGGAGACAGGGCTGGGCTGTTTGGGCCCAGGCCCAGCCCTGTCCTAAATTTTTTCAGAAATGTACAGTTAAATAAAATAAAAAAAAATTATGTTATGGGGCCTAGTGTTTTTTAATCCATGGCCCAGCCCTATAGTAGAGCCTGGCTCCGCCTCTGACACTAACTAAATGCTAAATTTTTCATTAACACTTCTCTTTTCTTAAAAAATTCACAACCTATAGTATTATAATAAATAAGTTACTTTTGTCATGCCATTACCTACCTATAAGTTTTTCTTTTGTATTGTTCTTTAGGTATAAGGTATTAACCAATTATTATGGTTTCAAACGTACTTTGGGAGTTTATGTAGAAAATGATGGTTTTGAACAAAGTACATTAATGCCGCCATGAACGACTTGAAGAAATTGGCACAAATTAAGTGAGCCCAAAATATATTTTACTTTTGGGTAGATTGTGGGTAAGGAAGAATTCAAATTCTTGACATTGTGGTTCATAGTGGTATACTCTAATCCTCTGACCACGTACCCACTCTATCTCCATTGGATTAGTCCCGGCCAAGCCATTTCATTTTGAATTATTGTGTGTATTAAATTTAAATCAAATGATCAAAATGAAATTTCATTTGTTTCCCCACACAATGCTATCTTTATATACTCATCATCACGAATTAATTTTACTAAAAAGTTTTCACTTATTCAATTGAAAAGTTGTTATAATGTTACTATTTCGTCCTACGTGGATGTCACATGTGTACCACATAAGATTAAAAAGTCAAGTGTTACATACGAGTCACATCATTAGAACAATTTTGAATTTTAACAAGCTTCAAATATGCCTTGTCAGCGTCGCTGCAGAAAGTCCAAAACTAGACGCCGCACAGCCAACAAAGAAGGATTTATCAAAAAGGTTCGCCAAACTTGGTTAGACAAAAGAAGTTGAACATTAACACCGCCATCCTCGAAGGCGATGCATGCAAAGAACCTATTTGTCTTAAGGTCTGTTTGGGAGTTCTGGATTATCACATAAGATTAAATAGTCAAGTGTTACATACGACTCACATCAGGACAATTTTGAATTTTAACAAGCTTCAAATATGCCTTGTCAGTGTCGCTGCAGAAAGTCCAAAACTAGACGCCGCACAGCCAACAAAGAAGGATTTATGAAAAAGGTTCGCCAAACTTGGTTAGATAAAAGAAGTTGAACATTAACATCGCCATCCTTGAAGGCGATGCGAGCAAAGAACCTATTTGTCTTAGGATTTGCTTGGGAGTTCTAGAGTACCGGTTATGAGGATTTTTTAAAATATCGGTTTTGAGCATTTATGAGTGGAGCGGCTTTGAATGGTTTTTAGTAGCGGCTTTTGAAACAGTTCAACATATGCTTGGAAGTTTATTATCCAGCGGTTCTAAAAGTTTTTTAAAAGAATCAAATTACATATATGTCCATATATTTAAAAAAATTAATTTTAAAATTTTTATATTTCGACCTATAATTGAAAATATAAAATTAAATTTATGTTCTTGCGTATGTTTTTGTGTGTGTATGTGTGTGTGCGCGCGCATATGTTCTTTTATTTTTAGAACAGCAAAAAGCCACCGATTTAGAGAGTTGGGAGATACACTCCAAATTACACTACAATATTTTTAGGCGTTTTTTTAAACCGCCAAAAAACGGTGCTCCAAAAAACTAACAAGTATCAATTTTTTCAACTCTTCATAAACAGTACCATCTAAAACTGGTCAAAACCAGTGAAAAAAAAAAACTCCCCAACTAGCCTTTAAGGAAATCTTTTTACTTCCTATATCCTAAGAAAATGCTAACGAAGCACAAAACATTGAACCTCATATTTTTTGTTCCAAACGAGGAAACATCATAATCTTTCTATTGTGTGGCAAAAGATCTTAGGCTAAAACCATTAAAAAAGCAAGAGCATCTACAAATGCATTCTTTGGATTACTATCAAGGTAGTACGAAGAAGGTCGAAAGACTTCTCATCTACGTAGCATCGATGTCTTATAAATAGACATTTTATGTATTTCTATTTTAAGTGTATTTTCTTAAAATAAAAACAAAACCACATTTAAATTTAAATAAGAAATTTAAATTTTGATGAGGGAGAATATTTAATAGAGCTTGTAAAATTAGATGGAGCTCTAAACAATGTCTATTTTTTTTCTTTGTCACTTCAGCTTGACAGAGTCTTTGTCAGCTTCCACTGGAGATGGACTTTTTTAAATATTGTCTATTTTGCGTATGTGGCATAATTTTTTAAGCAATTCACGGTTGCATTTGAGATATCTAAAAAAAAATCAAGCAAGAACTAGTTATTGACAACAATTTCACCAATGATGGTGGACGCGTCTTTAGATAAGTTAAAAGGTCCGAAATACTTTTAAACTTAGTTTTTTTTTTCTATAAATACTCTACGCAATATGAAGAAAAATGTATGAAAATCAAACACCTAGTCAAATTTGTGTTCAGTTTGGTTCTCTCACGTCCATATTATATATTTGTATTTATTTTTTAACAATTGACTTAAACACCAGAATGTAAATAATTGCCAGACTATTTATTGGGAAGTGTTACGCACCGATCATACCTAGCAATCCACGTGGGCAAGATAATCCCACTCAAGCCCCATGTAAGCATGGCCAAAATCAGTATGCCATAACTTGACCCCTCTCCGAGGCGGTTTGGGCCTAGGGAGGTAGATTACCGAGGCTGCTGGAGCCGAGGAACTTGAATAACCGACCCCGGTTGCGTGCTCAAGAAGCCACCACCACCAAACCTATAGTTTAATCTTGACAAGACTGATGGGACTGTCTGTCAAGGCGGCTTGTCACAATCATAGTCCCTTAGGTTACGGCTGAAAGCAATTTCCTCATAAATGCTAATGATATGACACTAAAGATGTGACTTAAAGAACCCTTTAGATTAGACCACGTGTTGGACATCTAAGTAGATAATTCTTGTAAAATTTGCCTATAAATACTAAACTTATTTGGACAAGAAAGTGATGTTGAAAGATTACTCTCAAGAAATATTAAGTCCTCTATTCTAATCATTCTCAAGTGCTCTTAACCACCTGAGAATTTGTTATTTAGGGGCCCTCAAGCTATCACCTCTACCATAAGAGTGTCCTTGACCTTTTGTTATACTTCCACCCGGTCCGAGGCTTATCTACGTGGTTGAATAAACCACGTGGCAGCCATAGTAAGAGGAAAAGTACAAGTAGGCAGAGGTAGCGTGGGGATCCTGTTGGCAGCCATTTTTGGAGGTCAACAGAAAAGGCGCTTTTGCAAATTAACGGTATCCAAGTGTGCAGATAACGTATAGATAAATAGAAAAATAGCAATAATCTTTTAACAACTCAATTCTACCATATATTACGGTCAACATGTAAGTCAAATATAAATCACTAAGTAACAAATAATTATCAAACGGTTAGTAACAAAAGTAATTTTACAAGTAACAAACATACAAGTGCACGCATTTAGTCAAATTGTGTGAAAAGTTCGAACATTTTTAATTAGAGCTTGTTGTGAACATCTAGGTTGTTCATTGTTGGCTAAGATTTGATAATAATTATTTGTAACCTCGAGCGATTAAATTCTGATTATACGAATCATCACTTAACTTAAATAATTATTAATGCTTTATTTTACTATTTTATTTTAATTGCTAGAGAGTAGGGAAAATAAATATTAACTACATCACAGATCTGTGATTGAATTTTGTTATATTTAATGCATTAATTATTATATAAATTGGGGACATACTTGTCTGATGCATTTGTATGTTCTGATTCTCTCTAATCATATTCACGGTCAGCCTAAAAATGTTAAAATATACATTTAAGTTAATTTAGGATAGAAATATAGAATAAATAAGATAATTTTTGTATTGTTTGGTACACAGATTTTCATGAAAAATAGACTTGAGTTATAGAGTAAAAAAAAGTTTTATTCAAAGGACCAAACACGACTCAAGTAAATTAATTTAAAAACGACGCTTAATTAACTTTTTCACGAATTAATCGCAAAGTTATTACAAACTAATTCTATTTGAAATTTATAATATCAAATACAAAAAAAATATTATATTATTCATATTTTGATTTGTGGACAGAGTTCAATTGAAAATTAAAAAACCGGCAACAAAATATAAATATCTCAATCATGATAAACTAATACCAATGTTCTAAAAAGCGTAAAGCATAGCTATATGCTTTACGCGTGGAAGTCGAGTTTCAAGTTTTTCTGGCCTAGACATAAGCAAGACAAAAACAAGACAAGGACGAAGCGTGAGACATGGCTAGCCGTGGAGGCCAGCGTGAAGCTTAGACGTAGCTTAGACGGACTTTTTAGAACAGCGACTACTACACGCAACATACGTTTATATATACAAGCAAAGTCCTGACATCATATTAGGTAGCGTGAACTTTAGATACTATCCAATATTAAAAAAACCAAACGTGTTCTAAACGATGTTTTAGAAGTGGAAAATAAGAACTTGACGAGGATAGAGTCTTAGGTGGTGGCCATAATCAGCAAAATTAGGTCAATGTGGAACTTTATATGGGATTTGGTTTGTCATTTGTGCAGAAATTAGGTTATGTTATGGACATAGGAACGAGCCTTTACCTAATATGATGGCGTAAAAGAGAAGAAATACATTTCATTTCCGTCATTGGAGCCTTTTCACTTTTCAGTAACACAATCTTCTATCTTTATTTCCAAATCACAATATTATATCAATTACTTATTATTTTCCCCCCTCTTTTGGTACTTTAAAGTGACAAATTATAATGGAGATTTCACTTTAACAAGCCATTCTTTTCGAGAAAATTGCATCATTAATTCTCAACTTATTGTGTATTAATAAGTTGATCTTAAATCTTTAAAAATGAGTACACTGCCACCAAACTAACTATTTATTATGGTATTAAGTGCATGTTTGATAGCGCTAAAATTAGTTTTCAAGTGTTTATAAGTTGTGGGTATTATGAAATGTGTGATTAATAAGTTGATAATAAGTTGTGAGTCTTACGACATGTATGGATAAAAGTATATTTAACTATTTTGATTAATTTAAATTATAATTTAAATTTAGACAAACAAGCTATAAGTTGGAGCCTAACAGTGCGTGTGTTCCAGCTTGCACATCATCTTTAAATCCGACCCCAACATTGATATATCAAAAATTAAGGTGTAAAGACGAAAATGATTCTTTTGAAGTCGAAATATTTAATCAAAAACCGGTATCTTATGTGCATGCATTTTTTTCTCATGAAAAAGACGTTCAAAACGAACAAGGTTTTTAGGTCTTAATCCAAAATTATGAAATAAGAAAATAGTTAATATATTTACACTACATTATTTTATAAGTGCACTACATTTAAATTTGGGTAAATAGTACTCAGAGTCCCGAACCTTTGAACCTTGTTACGATGGGGTTCCAAACTTTCTATTTCTAACTTTCGAGTCCTTAACCTATAAAACGTTAGCACTTTATGTTTTTTTTTGACAGAAATCGTCAGTTTGACCGTTAAATGATCAAAATTTTGTTAAATTGACTAATTTACCCTTAAACTGAATGATAAAAAGAGAAAAAGAAAATAAAAATAAAAATTACAACTAAACCCCAACTAACAAAATAAAAAATTGCAACTAAACTCCAAATTAATCACACTCTCTCTCCTCTACAATGCCTCCCCTCCCGTCCCCTCCCCTCCCCACACCACAACATCAACACTATCCCAAAACCAGAAATCCGTCGTTCCAGCCTTCAAAACTAATCTCAATTTGGATCGAATTGATTGATTTTCTCTTAGCAAGTCAATCAATCATCCTTCTCCAAGTTTGTGATTTCCGTGAATCTAAGTCATCTTATTCTTTACAGAAATTATTAAAATTTGACAATGTTATTATAAAAATACGTGTAACGCATACATGTCAAACTAGTAAAAAAAAAGAGAGTAATAATATGAAGTGGGCTTGCAAAGGGTTTTAATTGAAGCCCATCTTTCATATGTTAAAGGGTTATGAATTCGTTTAGCCAAGCAACCGATTGGAGTAATGAAAGGAAAATTGCCGTCACGTGTTACGACTCTCTCTTATAAATTAATCCATGCTTATTCAGGGGCGGATCTAGGGTTGAAGTTCAGCTAGGGCGGACGTTGATTGGTCAACGGTCAAATATTGACCGTTGATCAATCAACGGCCGATGCTTGTTAGAAATATAAGTATCAGCCACACATTTGATTCGCTTCCAACACTAGCATAAGAAAAAATTTAAAATAAAGTCAAATTTATGGCAAAAAAAAAAAAGAGAGCAAAAGTTCAGTGGGGGCGATAAAGATTTACGTAAAAAATAATTTAAAATAAGACAATAACGATAATTCAAAATGTAGTAAATTTTTTATAGTTGTTCTTTACGATTTTTCATATGTTGAAAAGTTTAAAATAAAACTAAATCTATGGCAAATAAAAAAAAAAGAGCAAAAGAACTGATAAATACTTTTTATATTCTTCAATTTTGACCCACTTTTTATTCATGCAATTACTTTATTTTTTAATTTCTCAAAATTGAAGACCATAAATATAATTTTGAATTTAAAATACTCATCTCTCTCTCTCTCTCTCTCTCTCTCTCACCCACGTGACCCTGCCACCTTCCTTCCTCCCCTCTTTCTTTCATCCAATAAGCTTTATATACATATATACATACACGCAGGCAGCCATTGCCACAACATGAAGAAATTTTTTTTGATGAAATCCAGTGGATCCGCCCCTAAACCAACACCATTTTTTCTCGAAATTCCAGCACGGGCGGACGCGGGATCTCGCCATGTGGTAGATCCGCCCCTGTGCATATTATCAAGATATGAAAACAAATGTGTCACGGACAAAGAAGAGCATCAACAAAAATTAGAGAGAGAGATAAAAATCTAGAAGGTTCGTGCGCATTTGTGACCTATGTTGAACATTTTAATTTTGTGTATAGAAAAGTTGAGAGAAAGAAACTTGTATTATGACTTTAATTGATTTAATTAAGTCTTCTTCTCTTGTAGTTGTTGATGATTTGTTGAATCTCGTTTAATATGTCTTTGTCATCTCCTTTACTCGTTTTTTGTTTTTGTTTTTTTATTTCTGCTTCGTTAGCAGTCTATTTAGAAGATTTATTTATCAACAAATCTGAATGCGGTGTTTAATATCGTCTCATACCTTTAACATATAAAAAAATATCATCTTTGATCTTTTTTAATATTTATTTTATATTCTATTCAATCTAATGTAATTTTAATGTCGACATATTTATGTTTAATTTCAAATTCACCCCTCGTGAGTGAGTAAGCTGTAAGCATGGCATTTCATAACGATCGAACGGTAGTGAAAGGTGCGTTGTACAGTTACGTATCCGAAGGACACAATTTTATAGGGCTCTATCTTCTCTTTAATTTTTAATTTTGTGGTCCTCAAAATAATTTTTTTTATTTCATTTCTAGTAGTGGTCCAATTGTTAAAGCTTTTGATATGATTTCTTTAAGAGAAAATTAGGCTAAACCCTCTCCCTTAATTATTTTTTTTAGAGAAATCAGACTACTGGTATACCACTTTTTTTTTGTGCGGTAAAATCTGACCGTAGAGGATTTTAATGAATTGAAGAATTGAGAAGAATGAGAGAGAGAAAATTTTGTTTGAGGGGAATTTGATTTTAATGAATATATAGAAGAATATGGAGAAATTGAGGAATTAAGAGAGAGATATAGATTTTAGTTTGAGAGGATGAAAACGTAGTGACGGACAAAGAAATATTTTTTTTGTGTGCTTGTAGCAGAATAAATTTTTCTACGATCGGTGATTAAAAATATAATATAGAAAATCAAGGTTTTTAGGAATTAATTAATAGAATTATCGTACTATGATTTATTTTATTCGTATTCTCTCTCCAATAAAATCTTAAAAATATGATTCATAAACATTGTCAAATTAAGAGTTAGTACCTTTTCAACAAACAATATAGCAAAAGAAAAATCTTCCGACATGCAACATAGAGAGAAAAACCTTTCACCATACTCCATTTTTATGGCAGAAGGTGTTGGAAATTGGTTTAAATATGTCGAAAAATTAACTAAGTGTTAAAAACAACGAAAGTGACTTCGTGTCAACTTGGCCAAATATACAAGACCCGACCCAATCCGTTTAGGCAAATTAGTTTGCCACTTCGACACTTCGAGAAAACGGGGATCGACCTGCCCGGTCAAGTCGTGGGGGTCGAGGGGGCAACGCCCCCGGAAAGAAAATTCAGACTTATCTGTATGTTTAAAGGGTATATTTGGCATCTCGAAACCAATATCGAATAAATGAGAAATTACGGAACATGACAATTTTGGGTCAAAATTTTGACCATGCGATCGCACAGGTATGTACACCTGCGATCGCAATCTGCCTAAATTTTAAGCAGAACGTTTTTGGGTCCTTCCATGCAATCGCAAGAGGCAAAGCATTACGATCGCATGGTTAAATTGGATCAAGTTCTGTTCTGATTTTTGTACCTTGCCATCGCAGCTTGGTAAAACCATGCGATCGCATAGGTTTGTGTGAACAGACATGTTCATTTGAAGTGTTGCACGATTTGGTTCAATACCTTTTCGTTTCCAACTGATCTTCAACGTTAAAAAGGGACTCTGGACGTCCATTTTACAGAGAATTGATACAGAAAATATTAGCATAACATCCTTTCATAGTTCCTTACTTCTTGAATCAAAAATTCTTGCATTTGTTGCTTGAATTTCTGGTTTTCATTTTCATTTCATCTTTTGGAGTACAAAATCAATTTCCGGTTTGTTGTGCTAGTGGTTTGAAGTGCTTCAACCACAAGTAGAAAGCCGTTGTATCTTGGGAGTCAATTGCCATATACCGTAGGCACTTTTGCGGTGCAAAATTGACTTAAGGAAAAAGTGTTCAACACTTGCCTCGGTTTATTTTTTTTTCATCCATTTTCGGTTTGATTGCTTTGAAGTCATTTCCACAGAAATTCCGCCAACAGAAGGAAATCTGCAAATTGAAAACTCAACCTCCATCAAACAATCCAATAAATCAATGGCTGTAACAAGAAGTGTTTATCGAAGAAATTGAAGTATTAGTCTTCAAATCAGAAATAAAAAATAAAAGAGTAAATTATACTCACAATTCCTATTCTTTTAAGTATGTAACAATTTCGTCTCAAATCAATTTTATTCGCACATATCATCTTCAATCTTTCAATAATTCACACAGATAGCCCCTAGATGGTCCATTTTGACGTTTTTCTCCGTAACTTAAATAAACTAAAATTTCCAAAAAAAAAGTAAAATGAAAAAATTGTAGTTAGATTCCTAACCTTTTCAAAAGAGCAATAAAATCCTGAACTTTTTACTTTTTCTAATTTTTCACTTAATAAAAAATTATACCTCTATGTCCCAAACTTTCTAATCTTAGCACATGCATCGTCTCTCATATGAGTTCTTATTTTAAATATTTTGTCGTATCCGATTTAACAAAATTTGCCCCTAATCTAATATCATGCAAAACCGCCATTGATTAAAAAACAACCACATGCAATTACCATAAATTAGTATTCGCATATTCAATTTTGGTATCATCTCTCTCGTTATCGGGATGTCTTTGTTCGAGTCTTTCCACCGGTTACCCGAATTGGTCGAACTGCTTTGCACCTCTCATCCCGCTTTTCTTGCTTCTCACTCTATACATACATGCCATATTTCTGGCTCCTTGCCTCATGTTCATACAAAAATTTATCGTCACAATTTAGAGGCAAATATAGTTGGTCGTTGTACGAATGTCACACTTGTATGATATCTTTGATTTTTTTTAACAAAGACTGTCCTCTGCACAACATCGAAATCACAACAAATCCCACCATTATATATATGAATAGTGACATCGTAAACTTTTTAAAATCATAACAAACTTATTTCTGGTCACAACCGTGAACATCAAAATTTGCTAGCATTTGTAAACAAAATATTATATCAAATTAAACCTCAGAATCATAATATCACATGTGCAATGAAGTCACACACGAGATCACTCAACTAATACATAATAGACACGGGTGACATTTTTCTCATGTCACTTTTCCATTATATTACTTTACGGTAACAATAAACTAACTAGATGTCGAAATCTTTAACATATTTACAGTTATAATATAGCTCACTTAAATGTTCGTGACAACATTTATAATCGACGGTGGACACTAAGAATATCACAATTAATCAAGCATAAATAATAACTGTTGGAAAAATATATTAATAATTACGCTATATATTGTTTTAAATACGTGCAGAAATTTGGACAAAATTTAGACTTGCTTGAAAATAAAGTTGGTGAACAAAATAAAATAGTCGAGACAAGAGTTTTGACTCTTTCTCCATAATGTTCTGCACTGGTGCTAAGTGTTGACAATTCTCCAGCACTCGTATCCTAAGATACAACGACTACACCTTATAATATAAGTATTTCAAATTACAAGACCAACAAAACTACTAATATTTTGATCTGTCTAAAATGTGACTTGAAATAAAGACCTAAAAAAGCAGCGCAGCGCGGACTTTAGTCCAAACCCGGCCTTCTCCCTTCCAAAGACAATTGGTACCCGTTGCGATCCAAATCCAAATGTCCAACTTGAACTATTTAAAATTTTAAATTAAACCACTAACTTCTAGTTTTCCAATGTGGACACATTCCATTTTCCCCCTATTTTTAATCCCACCATATCTAAGTTTAAGTAGTTTAATTTAACCATAATTTCTCATTCACCAAAAAATGATTTTGAAAAAGTAAATATATTACGTTAATATATTCACGGAGTACAACACACTTGATCAAAGAAATCTTGAATCCAACTACCGGAGCCCACTTAAATAATTGGTCAAACCAACTTATATACAAATTTCAAACCAAAATATTTCTAAATCCAATCCAATCCACACAAAATTACGTTATCCATTAAAGTCGAACCTCGTTCAACTGAAAAATAGAGAAAAGATCCGAGGACATCTAAAGTATACAGTTTCGTATTGCAACTTATTCAGAGTCCCGTGCGTATATTGCTGTCCAATGTTGCATACCAATTATGCCATTGGAGAATTTAAATATTTTTTGATAAGACCGGACAGTTTTTATCTAACCATGAAAACACTACATATCTAAGATAAAAAGCGCCATATAGGTGTACTAGTTTCGAATAAATATATTTCTACAGGGTTCATAACTGCCCAAAAAAAAAAAAAAATCAAAAGCAAATTCGCTTAATCCAACATCAACAGCGGACAGCCATATAAGCTCTTATTCAGCAGGAAAAGAAAAGCACTCAGTAATTCTACAAACATTACGAACCTACATTCGAATGACTGCGATGGGAAATATGGATAACAATCATGGCGATAAATAGGGCGTGTACCAAAGAGTTTAGGAAGCCTGCCAAGAATCAAATTTCTCCATAACATTAAACATTGCAGTTGAACTAGTTAAAAGCCAAATTCTCAGTCAGCTCTAGACTGGCCAGCTCGTGAAGACAATATAATTCCAACGATTAGACCATAAAGGGCTAAGGCTTCAGCGAAGATAAGAATGAGGATCATCCCAACGAAAAGCTTTGGCTGCTGTGCATTAGCCCTGCAAAAGTACGAGTTCTGAGTATGAAGCATAGTGCATATATAAATATAAATATAAATGAATACTTTTAAATGTATGTCTCTGCTGTGCAAGCAAAACAATAACAGAAGTAAACGAGTTAGGATTAGCAATGACCAAGCAAGTATATTATCAAGCCACCAATTATTTCCGTACCTTTCCTTTTTTGGATAAGTAGATGATTTGGAAACAAAATTGGAGAGCTACTGAGAAATAATTTAACAGTCATAACGCGCAAATGCTTTAGATGACCATGTATGCCACATGGAAAATAAAGCTACATATATTTTCTGAATAAATTTCAGAGCACTAGATGGCATCCATATGATTTATATTGAAATACACAACTCCAGAACATCTTTGTGACATACCAAGAATTTGATTCACCAACAATTTTCAAAGGCACAACCGGGAGAAAAACACTGTAATAAACCCATGAATACTTTATAACTTTGAGAGATTGAAAATTTATTAACTACTTAGCGACTCAATCCCAGTAAAATAGAATGAACATGAAAAGCTATACCGAAAGCAACATTGCCTGATGTGGGTGTAAAATAATTGGTTTCTCTGAGCTTTGACAAGCAGCAACTTTGAATCAAAAGGAGCGCCAAACAGAAATCATGTAGCTAGCTTCAAATTTATTAAGAATAAGGCTCAATAGTTTGTTATTGTTAATTATTACCTTTCATGTGTTATTTGACAACTATTATCTACTGGTCTTTTGTTATACATCTTGAAAGGAAGATGAAAGATTATACATATCTTATACCTGTATTTTGGAACATGCAAAAGTTCAATTCGTTTTCACCTATGATTTTTAGTCTTCATTTTAAAGCAAGAACTATATAACAATCAAAATTATATTCTTATCTATCTAAAAATGAATAAATACCACTTATACTTGAGATATGGAGAAACTTCTAATGCCCTGCTTGGGATTTTTTCCACCGGTTTTGACCGGTTTTGGAGGGCACTATTTATGAGAGGTTAGAAAAATCGGTGCTTGTTAGATTTTTGGGGCACTGGTTTTGGATGGTTTGAAAACGACTCAAAATTGGTGTAATGTAATTTGGGGTGTATTTCTCAACCCTTCGGTGGTTTTTTACCCTTTTTCTAAAATAATTTTTCAAAATCTACCCTAAACCTAAAATACATACTCCATTCTTCAACTTCTCTTCAAAGGCATATTTTGCGTCTCTCTAAATAATAATTTTTTTTATGTGCTATTGAATTATTTTTAAATTTTTGCAGTCGAATATATATTTACATTTAAAGTTTTTCATATTTCATATTGTTTCCACGTACTTACCTTAATATACGATTATATATATATATAATTTTATTCTTAAAAGATTTTCAGAATAACTAGATGATAAACTCCTAAGCATTGGTTTGACTGTTTTAAAAACTGCTACTAAAATTACTCAAAATTGGTACTTAAAAAAATCCTCAAAACCGGTACTCCAAAACACCCAAACAGACCATAATAGTTTTTGAATCAATGAACTCTAAGCTCAACTGTGAAAAATAATAGCCAGACAAGTTTCGAGAACGAAATAATAGTAAAGTAATGACAACTTTTACCACTTAAAATTATAATTGGACTAATATTAGTCTAGTAAGGCAATATTACACACGATTACCAGAGCATGCTATTAGACCAAGAACCGAGCATAATTATGTTACGGTAAACATCATATGACAAGCTAAACACAGCTCAAGATATCAATCAGCATAAAACCTAAACAAATTCTCATAAAAAGCAACAATATGTTTTAAGGGAGAGACTTAAAGGACAAAAAAAGAGAGAAATTTTAATAAATTTCAATAAACAATGAATACCAAAGAATCTTTTTCCGTCCAGGCAGTAACTTCAAAGCCCCGAGAAATTCAAACATGGGAAACAAAAAGTCCCACTATCATTGACCACCAATCCTGTTTCCTTTTATACCTCTTCAATTTCCTACCTGCATTTTTATAGTTCTATTTTTTTCACTTTATAGTGTGTAAACTAATCAATGTTTGCTTTACATTGGCACCATTCTTAGAATCTTATTTAGTTCTACCTTTTCTTTCAACAAATAACTATCATCAATTAACTTGAAGAATGAAGACCAACATCTCAGATGGAAGATTGTATTATCAACAAACATTATTTTACATCATAATAAGAAATAGAGTTGCATGAGTACATCTTAAATTTTATCTTCTCTAACATTGATAGCATTCAGAATCATATATCAGTAGATAATACTAATTCAAACACGCAAATCAACTAAGTTTACCAATTCAGTCGCAGTAACTAGGCGGCCACAACATCGACCTTCACTACTCTTCCACCTACTGTTTTAGATTACCTATATTATACATATGCCAACAAACTTGTCCGGTTCTCTAGATTTAGTCCTCATCATCTACATATCTAAGCTAGCCTAATTAACTTAAATCCCTAAATAAGGTTCAAAAGTGTCGCTTAGAAAACTACATTGACTCAAATATTTAGCATCATAATCATATTCAACTAAATTTTCACAAATTCAGTAACTAACTTACTATTTACCATCCAGATCACAGAAAAAAAAAATTACAATAAGACTTCAACTTATTCGCTATAGATCACGAGATCCATCAAGAGTTCAATTATACCTGACGCCAGCATCGCCGACGATCCCAATTGCCATTCCAGCTGAGAGGCCAGCAAGGCCACAGGCGAGGCCCGAAGAGAGATGCGCATAGCCATCGAAAAGATAATAACCCTTTGCCTTGGGGTTAATCCCAGTGCTGATAATCACAGCAATAATCAACCCGTAAATACCCAACACTCCAGCCATAACCACTGGCACGATCGACTTCATCACCAGTTCCGGCCTCATCACTCCCATCGACGCCACACCCACCCCACTTTTCGCCGTTCCATACGCCGCACCCATACCTGTAAAAATGATCCAGAAAATAAAATAAAAACACAACAAACATATTAATCAAGAAAATCCCGACAATCGAACCAATACAACAAAAGTGAGAAAAATTATTAGAATAGGAGGATTTAGGGGATCTGAGGATTACAGGAGAAGACGAGGGCAGCAGCGGCGCCGAGGAAGCCGAAAAATGGTGCAGTTTCATCGCCGTTGAAGATTGAAGACATTTTTGTTTGGATTGCAAAAAAATTACTAACGGATCTGGAAATTTACGTGGAATTAACAGTTATTGTTACAGAGAGAGATGGTTTGGGGGTTTGAATGAACAGATCTCAGTTCTCTCTCTGCTGACTGTCGTGATGTATCATGTATGGTGTAGAAGAAGAGGGAGCTAAATAATTGATAGGAAGTCAATCCGCGTTGAACACGTGGCGTCTGGGATTTTAGGTCCGGAATTGGATTGGGCTTTGAGTGGGATGCATATTAGAACTTAAGGACAATTTTAACACTTTCCCCGCTGCTCTTTAAAAACAACTGAAAAAAACATTTATTTTCAAAATTTGAACCTTTACTATATTTATGATTAATTATTTCAAAAATCACTGTATTTTCTTACGCGTCATGGATATCTCACTAAACTTAAAAATATTGCTAAATTCTTATTATACAATCTAAATGTTATCTCCATCCATCACTTTTCACATAACCGTTTGATTGCCTTGACAAAGGTGCCGGTGTGACAAACGGATATCGTATGTGGCGCGTACCACCGTCAATATAATGCAACTCAGTATTAACACCTTTCTCTTCATTGAAAAAATGCATTCCATGAACACGATTTTACCTTCACCAAAAGGAAATCTCCAAATCAAAAAGGCCTAACCCAAATCATCTCCTCAACTTTGTACCGTGCTCCTCTTATTGTCTGGATTTGTTTGTTGTGATGGCATTTGCTCCTACTCCGCATTAAATAAAGGAGACATAGTTGAGGAGAGGATTTGGGTTATAGCTTTTTGATTTGGGAATTTCCTTTTGGTAAAGGTAAAATCGTATGGAATGCATTTTTTTAAATGAAGGGAAAGGTGTTAATGCAAAGTTGGATTAAATGGACAGTAATACTCGCCACGTAGGACTTCCGTTTGTCACGTCGGCACCTCCGTTAAGGCAATCAAACGGTTATGTGAAGAGTGATGACTGGAAATAACATTTAGATTATATAGTGAGGATTTAGCAACATTTTTAAGTTTAGTGAGATATCCGTGACACATAAGAAAGTACAGTGATTTTTGAAACAATTAACCCACTGTATTCCATAGTAAATTACCAGTTTATTTTAATAAATTTTAAAAAATTATGTAACTTCAAGTGTCTTCAACTTAAATTTTAATAAATTCATAAAAATCTAGGTGTCTTCAACTTAAATTCTAATAGATTTTTTAAAATTTTAAGTTGTCTCCAATAATTCGTGGATTTCTAAAATTTTTATTAATGTAAAAGATTTTAATAACTTTTAGTGGATTTCAAGTTCACAAATATAAATAGGCAAAATATATTAACACTATAATTTTTTTATAATATCATCGCATTTTAATTGCATGAAAGATTTATAACATTTACTTATTATCACACTTATGTCTCCAATATTTTTCATCGTTTTTTATTTTTAACCTTCTATTAATTAACACGTTTTGTTCCTAATGACAATTTTCATCCAAAAAAATCGTTTAGGGAGAGTAAAAAGACTTATTTGCCCCTCGTACTTTTAAATAAGTAAAAAAATAACAAATACAAAATTGCGACTAAATATTTGTCCATCATTTTAAAGTACACTGATAGAATTTTTGGAAGAAAAACGTCATTAAAAATAAGATGTTATAATTAATGAAAGGTTAATGATAAAAATACGATTAAAAAAAGTTAATGACTTAAATGTGACAATGATTAAAGTTTAGAAATCTTTAACGTAATTAAAATATAGTACATTTATAAAAAGATGTAGTGTCAATATAATCACCCATATAAATATTCGAACTTTTTAAAAATTCTTGACCCTTCAAATTTTTAATTCTCAACTTCCCTCTCTCTCCTCCTCGCTTCTCCCTGTGCCTCTCTTTTTTTATCGACTCATAAACCAGCCGACCGCCAAGACCCAGGTCGTTTACTTTCCTCATGGCCGCAATGAACTTATTTTTCTACTGAACCCCTATCTATATGTAAGTAAGTTTTCTTTTAGCTTGAACAAATTCTATATGCGCGTGTTTTTAATTTTGGCATTTGTTATATGATTTTGGTGATAATGTATCATATTACTAGTTGTTTGTGCATTTGTGTCACATGACAATTTCATTTTTTTCTTTTTTTTTTTCCAAGAAAAAGTTATAATATCTCTATCATGGACGTATTTAAGCCATCACCCCCACAAATACACCATTTTAGTTTGAAATCTTGACAACTAAATTGCTTACTTTTGGTGTATAATTTATGAACTTGGTGGATGTTGAATGCATGCAGAAAATATTGTGGTCTGAATTTAAGAAATGCGCTAACATGAGTTTATGCAAGTAACAACAATTAGAAAAAGAGCTTAGACTTGTATATTTTGTTAGTTGTAATTTCTTTTCATGAAATATTACTCTTTGTATGGCAACGTGTGGATTCTTTGTAATAAAAGAGTGGCATGTGCCCCCACGGGCATGATGCAGTGGTAAAGTAGGAAGATTCTCTATGGAGCATCGAATGTTCGAATCTCCACAGTAGCTGGAAGGCAACATTTAAAAAAAAAATGAATGTTGGAAGGCAGAGGTCTACAGGGAGGAGAACCGTCGAATGTCCGGCCTAAGTGTGTATAATCTGTGACCGCATTCAAATTTACATGGGTGGCGAACTAGGGGGGAAGGCCGCCACTGCTCAGAATTAGTCAGACGAAGTTTAAATACCTGAGTAAAAAAAAAAAACATGTTTTATTCATTGTTTTTTGTTTGTGAGAATCAACGAAATGTGGAAAGCTGTAAACTTGAATGAGAATTGATGATTTAGTTTTTTAGTTTTTAGTTGTTTAATTAATGTATTGAAATTATTTTTTTAATTGGTATATGTATTGATTGTATTAACTGACATACAAAAAAAAAATAAAAAAAAATACAACTCATGATTCATATCACAAACTAGGGGCGGTTTAGCATGAGGCGGATTTCAAAATTTTAGTTTTGTTTCAAGAAAATTCCACAATAAAATAAAAATTATTAATTTTAGATTAATATAAAGAAAGTGCCTCTAGCATAGTGTCAAAGCTTCCTAGTTGCGACGGGAGAGATTTGGATTTAAATCCCTGCTATGTTAATTTTTTCTTTTTATTTTCTTTTGAGAAATTTGTGCAGTTATCCCTCAAACTTAAAAAAATGAATTTTAAATCTGCAACTTTTTGTTCCATTTGTATATGTTGTTTTTTTTACATAATTCTATAAACTTCAGTGTTAATTTTCTCATGTTTTAGAAGGGTAAAGTTAACAAAATACTGTGCTTATCACTTAACTTAATTTTTTAGACTTTAACGTTTCTTGATTTTCAATTCCAAAATATGAAAAATAAAAAAATATATCACTTCCTTTTTCAGGTACAAATATGTGAAAATATGATTGAGTTTTTTAATTTTTTTACTTAACTCAAACATAATTTTGTTTTTCTTCACTTATTTGGGAATAGATTTTTTTGAATTTTGTTTAATTTATTTTCATATTTATATGTATGAGTAAGATTTTCATTTATTTTTCACATTTATTTTTCGATTTTTCAAGTTTGGTTTAATTCAAACTTTATTTTTTTTAAAAAAATAAAAAATAAAAGGTTGATTCCATTTTTCGTTTTTTCATAATTTTATTCTATTTTTATGTACAATAAATTCAAAGTCGATTACTTTTATAAAATAACAAAGTTTTTGGATAAAATAAGTAGTTCTATTGTTTTTTTCAAATGTCGTTATCTCTACTGGCTACCGTTGCATCGTTGATTGCTATAGATGCTACATGGCACTGCATTGGCATCGGTCGGCATTGTAGCACTGCTAACTACCATATTACGACCACAAACTAAAATTCCTGACTTAGCCTCGAGATTATAAATGGAAGATTGACAAGAAAAATGTAGAATTGAGTATAATACATGGAGCGTGGAAGAGATATCTATATTGTTGAGCTTATGGTTGATGCCGCCAATCATGAATGCGTGATGGCAATGGGTGCTAAGTGGACAGCGGTTGAAAAGTAACATATTTCATACTCTGAATGAAAGACTTGGACGTCAAAAGAACCACAATATGTACCAAAGTTGAAAGTCGATTGAGGTGGTTTAAGCAAAAATATCACAATATTCTGAGCTTATACGGTATAACTCTGGTTTTGGATGGAACCCAATTAAAGAAAAGTTCTCTGCTAGTGATGAAGTGTGGGAAAATCACTTTACAGGAAGATTCTAATATAATTTTTTGTTAAATAGTTTACAATTTTTTATGTAATAAATGATGACTTATTAATTATTATGTATTTGTTCTTTGCTGGCCTACTCAAATCAGAAGCACTTCTGTACAGAAACTTTTCGTAACTATGAAGATTTTCGAATAGAAATTGACAATGCAACTACTACAGGAAAAACTCAATTGGTTTGGGTGATTATTCAGATACAAGAATAGATGAGGTTAAAAAAGTAGATCTGTCACGTAAAAGACTATATGTAGTTTATGAGAGTCACGAGGCAAACATACCAAATCAACATGAGCAATCAAACAATGCTCCATCATACGAAAATAATACTTCTTTTATACCCATCATCGAAACTAACAAGGAATTTTCTGCAAAACATAATGGTCTTAAAAAGCGAGCTAGAATTGAATACTAAGGGAATTCTAGCACATTTGGTACAATGACTCGGGGCAGCAAAGATTTCTTTTGGCATGGATTCTATTGTTGAAATTGCAATTGACAATGGAGAATGCATAAGTTGATGGAGAAAATGGAAAGAGAACAAAAACAATATATTGAATGCTATCTAACTTTGAAAGTCCCAATTAAATACACCGCTTAAAAATTAAATAAGAATAAATAAACTTGAAAATATTTTGCATAAATATAATAGGTGGGGGACTTGTACTACAATTTTTTCTTGATTTGAACCGCCACTACTTGTGTATAATGCATTGCACACAAAATTAAGGGACTATCATTAGGATAATTGGCATGGTCCAGTGAAATGTGATTGGATGAAAGAGTGCTCTACACATACAAGCGGGTATGCCCAAGCTTCTATCAATGGTTATTCTGCTTGTAGTTCATGTTATAGATTGATTTATCTTGACTAAACTAAACACGGATTTGTAATTTAAAGATTAATTGTGTTTTGATTGCAATATTTTTCTAATAATGTCACCATTTTAGATTCAGAATTACAAACTTTATAATTGCTGAAGATAATGGGAGACTTTGCATGAGAAGACCAACAAATTACACGAAGAAAAAAAATGAAAATCATAGTGTGTAAATATGAATATAGAGGGAATTTGTTTCCCAGTAAGTAATTCTGGTACTGACTCTTTCACTCTCGCCGTGTCCTTTTGTTGCAGAATGAATCAGTATCTCCATGAATTTATCTGAACACGATTTCTACATATATTAAGACGCATGAATTTACGAAAAGAACACAAAGCACATTTATAGATTTATTATGGATAAATAACAAGGCAAACAACTTAGGTGTTAATGTAAATGATGAGAGGCATGAGGAGGTTGATATTTTGATTTGGGTGAGTTGAAATACCTCCTAGGAACAGTAGGGGTGGAGGGAAGCTTAGGAACAGGAGGAGCTCTAGGGATGGTAATTGAATGTCCGTTATTGGGTGGAGAAGTTGGGACGGGAGGAAGTGGCGTCTCCGAAGGGGGCAATGATTTTTCAATAGGAGAAGGAGGCGGCTTTGGCTTTGGAGAAACAGGAGCTATACCAGGAGGATTTGGTTGGTAAGTTGGTTTTGGAGGTGGTGGTGACATCTCAAATTTGGGAACTGGTGGTGGAGTAAAAGGTTGCTGAAGTTTTGGTGTTGGAGGTGCAAGGGGTGTATTTGTAACTGGACTTGGAGGAGCATTTGGCTTCTTAGAGGAGGGTATAGGTGGTGGAAGGGGCTTGTTGTACAATGGATCTGGTGGAGGAAATGTTTTCTTAGCGGTAGGACCAGGTGGTGCCGGAGCATAGGGAGGAGGAGATTGGAACGGCTTGTTGGGAAGAGGTGGCTGAGTCGGCTTCTGGAACTTTGGGACAGGTGGTGGATTTGGCTTTCCAAGTTTTGGAATTGGAGGAGAAAGAGGCGGAGACAACTTCTTAGGTGCAGGAACTGGAGGGCTTATGGGGCTTTCAAATTTAGGAGGTGGTGGAGGTGCAAGAGTAGGATAAGGTAGTGGAGATGGATGTCCATATTCTGGGACTGGTGGAGGAAGTGTTGGTGGGAGTGATTGAACGGGTGGTGAAGATGGATCTTTGCATACGGGAGCAGGTGGTAAAGATGGCTGTATTGATACTGGAGCTGGTGATGGAACTGAATACTGATGCACTGGGGGAGGAACTGATTGAACGGGTGGTATAGATGGATCTATGGATCCTGGAGCTGGAGCTGGAGCTGGAGGTGGAATCAAATATTGAACTGGCGAAGTTGGTGATTGAGCAGGTGGCAAAGAAGGATTTATGGACACCGGAGCTGGTGGAGCAATCAAATACGACACAGGGGGAGGCGGTGATTGAGTGGGTGGTAAAGAAGGATCTATGGACACTGGAGCTGACGCAGGTGGAGGAAGAGCCTGCGTTGGTGGTGGAGTATACTCGATTGGGGGTCCTGGAAGTGGTGACACATGCGGTACATATGTTATATTGGGTTGTGTGAAGTATTTGTATCTGATGAAAGGCCAAAAGAAGGCTGATTGGCATGTTACAGGAGAGAATTTTAGCTTCTGTGTGACATCTGCTGTTTGTGTTCCATTGTCTTCAGATCTGATGATTTTCATCGAGGCAGTCTGGGCACTTTGTATGGGACACGGTGCACCTGAGGCATTGTGAAGCTTCGCAAAGCATCCTTCTACTCTCGTTTCACCATCTGTAATCTGATCAGAGAGTGTTATGTTAAATTTTCCTTCTCGATCCAAGCCACCATTTCCCCTCGTCTGCATTTCTCCATTTGTGGACTTGCAAATGATAGCAACCTTAAATCCTGTGATAAAAAATGCAAAACCTATTGGTAAGTTCCCAAAGAACTTGGCAAGAGAGGAAGGTACAAGAATGTGAAGAAAGTGCAATGTCTTGGGATGAAAATGTTGTTTTTGAAACATTCTGAATAAATAAATTCGTTCACATAAGTGACTAGTTTTTTCTAAATGAATTTGTGTACTCAAACAACCCTCGGGTACAACGTGTTACAGATGCATGTAAATTGTCACATTATGCCGATATAAGTGAAGGGTTCGAAAAAAGAGGATCCATTTGGGAAAATTTTCACCTTAAGTAGGGACACTAATGCTGAATATTGAAATCGATAGAAAAAAATCAAGAAAAACAATAGAAAGAAGTTGGATATGTGAAACATTTTCTATTGACCAAGAAGTTAGGGGGCAATTTAGGAAATTTAGTTTATTTAGTAATGACATGGTCCTTAAGAACAATGTAGACCTTGCAAGTAGTACTGTTCAGGCAGAAAATCTAAAGTTTTACTGGTCAACTCATTATGTGATATAATGGGACTAAAACAATTTTGTATTTTGTCAACATACAAGCCTACTACTCGGGTTTGGCACCGACTACGAAAAAAAACATAGGCCTCCGTGGAGTTGCATACCTAAAGATGCCTGGCTACTGCTGAATTCTTGTGTGGTGCAATCAGTGCAATCTATAAATCCAACTATCTTGACTGTCACATTCTTGCCATTGCAGAAGCTAAGAGTTGACAATAAGGAGAGAAAAAGCCCGAAGAAGACCCCCATCAAGCTGAGTAACAAGAAGACTGAAAAAAGATGCTATTAAAATGTGACCGATATCTTATCTTTTGAGGGTGATGAACATTTTATAATGCATGAGAATAAGCTAGAAATGATTGCAATAAATTCTTATTTATTGTTAAGGTCCCAGTTGAATTTATGTTTGTTGCAGAAGAAATAACATTGCCACCAATTTTCACGGCTCTTGCTGGACAAACTTGTACCATTTCAATTAGCATTGCATCTACTTTCTGTATAAAGAAAGTACAAGTGGCTTTGGCGCTAAGCAGCCATATAATTGTTATTGTTTCACTAGAAATAAATTGCATGTTATATTAGGTGGATCACACAAAAAGAAAAAATATACAATGAATTTGTCTCTTCTTAAGTTGATTAAGCTCAAAGAAGCATCACTTGGAAGGTCGAAATCTTTAGGGTAGATGGATTTTTTTATAAATTCACGTATTTGATGTTTCTCGTAAACCCGTTTTGAACCCTGGTTTTTTTTTTTTTTTTTTTTTTTTATCTGTGGGCCAGAAAGCCGGTATGTCACTGAAATCACATTTGCCATTTGGTCTACATATATAGCTGAAGTCATGGTTGGAAGTTTAATATTCTCTTCTTTGAAAAAGACTACATTCTGAAATATGATTTCTTGAGAGCAAGGTGTAATTAATGGCATATATTAGAAAGAATCTAGAGAAATTGGCACAAATAGTCCTTAATCTTTGTTCTCAGTGCGAAAATGGTCTCTGATCTTTGTTTTTTGGCATGGAAATCTCTAACCTATGTATTTTGATTTGCAATTAATCTTTATTTGATGAAAAAGACAAAATTGCCCTTAGTTTTAATTAAAAAAAATTACAATTGGATTTCTAACTATTGCAAAATGTGCAAATATGTCCGATATATTTATTTTTTATGAAAAATTAAAAGAAATTAACAAATTGATAATATACTAAATTATTTTGTATATTTTAAGAACTATTATAAAAGTTACGGAATTGGTGGAGGAAGAAGTTACTTTGTACTTCTTAAAAGTTACGGGGACTTCATTTGCAATTTTTTTTATTTTTTATTTTATTTTTAGCTTCTTTTTTATTTTTTATTTTTTGCTTATTTAAAGAAGAGGAAAAATTCATCAAAATCTGTGATTTGTAATTAAGTGAAAGGTTTGGGATGTCTGACGCTATAAAAATTAGTTTATAGTAGATTAGTAACAAACTGCAAAGGTTGGGAACCAAAAGTGCAAATTTCCCTTTTAAAGTATAAAACATGACATTTTATTTCGATTTTCGACACGTCCACAATTTTTCATTAATGAGTGGAGACAAGACTTGAGTTCAAAAATCTTTGCATGCTTTGATATCATGTTGAGTCAAATCTGTTGGGAAAGAACAAACAAAGTCTCACATCAGTTAAATATAGGGTATATGATGTGCTTGAATGGATTGAGTGTTAACCTTCTGAGATAGAACCTCAATTTCCTACAAGTAATTTCCTACAAGTGGTATCAGAGTTGGGCCTCAAACTTAGTCATGTGGACACACAAGACTGATTGGAGCCGAACGAAGATGGTGTGCCCTAAGTTGGTTAGTGATAAGCGGGAAAATTCATGGTTGGTTCATGAGATGGTTGTGCCTAAGATAACACGGTATTTCGTTGAGAGGTAACTACTCCACTTGATGAGTTAACCTTTTGGATGAAACTTCAATTCTCTATAAAATCATCTAAAAAACGTATGTTGTTTGCTCGATCTATATTTAACTACTTAACTCAATTGGGTTGGATTTATACAGGTCAGAAGAACTAACACCTGCACGAGATTACATTATTATAGAGCCTAAGATCATGTAATCGAATTAATATAAGTACCTTTTCGTCATTTTGAATATTTTCAGAAAAATCTGCACGCTTCTTGTATTATACGATGCTTTATCCTAAAAATCTTTTACCTTAATCTCGATTGGTACCGTGATTAGCCAAATATGTTTCAACTCTTTTAGAAGTTACTTCTGGTTTTCAGATTTTTGGTTCAAAAGTTTACTTACTTTTCGTAAAAGTACTTTTAACGTATTTTTTGATGTCTCACTGTAGTTGCAAACGGGGCATAGTAGGTGAGACATCATTGCATGGTGATGCTATTAGTGTAATACATTATGAACTTTGATAATATTATCTCATAAACGATCTTGAACAATAGGATTATTAAATGTGATCTTGATATCACCACATGCAAATCAATGGTGCTACAAAGTACAGCAGAAACTTTTGGAATGCATAAAAAATTTACAAACATTTGATCTTATGAGTTATCACCATCCCAATTGAACAAACAAATACAGGACAACTTGATGCTAATCACACAGCAATTAAAACTCGAGGAATTTCCTCTTTCTCTGTCACTAGGATTATTTTCTTGACAAATTTGTATCTCTTTTAACTTTTATTTTATAACTGGAAAGTTTTAATTGCTGAAACAAATAAAGTAAACTACTTAATTCCCCCCTTTTGGAAAGTCTATGGTTGAGGAATGAAAGGAGGGAGGGGAGGGAAGTATCCAAATTTAGGATGGTGGAAGGGAGGAAGCTGGGGGAGTGGAGGGCAAGGTTTCTTGATGAATGGTGGGAGTGGTTTATAAATTGGAATTGGTGGTGGAAGTGGCTTTACTATTGGAGGGATGTAAATTGGTGGCTTTGGCTTTGGTTTGTAGATTGGAATTGGTGGTGGAAGTGGCTTTACTATTGGAGGGATGTAAATTGGTGGCTTTGGCTTTGGTTTGTAGATTGGAATTGGTGGTGGTAGCGGCTTTACTATTGGAGGGATGTAAATTGGTGGCTTTGGCTTTGGTTTGTAGATTGGAATTGGTGGTGGTAGCGGCTTTACTACCGGAGGTATGTATACTGGTGGCTTTGGCTTTGGTTTGTAGATTGGAATTGGTGGTGGTAGCGGCTTTACTACCGGAGGTATGTATACTGGTGGCTTTGGCTTCGGTTTGTAGATTGGAATTGGTGGTGGTAGCGGCTTTACTACCGGAGGTATGTATACTGGTGGCTTTGGCTTTGGTTTGTAGATAGGAACTGGGGGTGGTAGCGGCTTTACTACCGGAGGTATGTATACTGGTGGCTTTGGCTTTGGTTTGTAGATTGGAATTGGTGGTGGTAGCGGCTTTACTACCGGAGGTATGTACACTGGTGGCTTTGGCTTTGGCTTGTAGATAGGAACTGGTGGTGGAAGTGGCTTTACCACTGGAGGTTTGTAAACTGGTGGCTTTGGCTTTGGTTTGTAGATCGGAACTGGTGGTGGAAGCGGCTTTACTGGAGGCTTTGGCTTGTAAATGGGAACAGGTGGAGGAAGTGGCTTCGGCTTGTAAATGGGGACGGGCGGAGGAAGTGGTTTTGGCTTGTAAATGGGGACGGGTGGAGGAAGTGGCTTTTCGTAAATGGGGACAGGTGGTGGAAGTGGCTTTTCGTAAATGGGGATGGGTGGAGGAAGCGGCTTTTTGTAAATTGGTGGGAATGGAGGATGAGGCCACGGGTGGCCGAAGTTTTTCAATGGTGGAAAGTAAACCTTGGGGAAGTGTTTCTTCCATGGATGGGTTTTGGGCAAAGGTGGATACTTGAAGAATGGCCACAAGAAAGCAGAAGTGCACAATGCAGTGGAGAATTTGAGATTTCCATTGGGGCCAAAGGTGTGTTTTCCATTGGTTTTCGACTTGAGGACAACCTTGGAGTCCTCGAGGCCATTGTGAGCTGGACATGGTGCTGCAGATGCACTGTGAAGCTGTGCATAACATTCATCTTTGAGTTTTCCATCTTGGACAATCTCCTCAGGAAGTGAAACCTTGAATTTTCCTCTTTTATCAAGCTCTCCAACTCCCACTCTTTTAATTTCTCCATTTTTGAGCTTGCAATCAATGGTTACCCTAAGCCCTGCAAAAAATGAATGCATATGAGTTGGCTAGTTTACAACTATGAAATCTTAATTTCCTCAAATCTAAAATCCATCAACCATGTACACAATAACTGTGCCATCCTTAACAAGCAGAATCAAGAGCCAAATCAATATTTAAAAAGATTTTGCAATGTATATATGAACATATCCAAAAATTCGATAAAACCCGTTAGTATTTGAAGCTTGTGAATATGTCGGTGAAGTGTTAAAGATGCAAAGCTACGTGATCGTGTTTTACAGGACTCCAAATAGGAATAGCTTTCATATCCGGTGCTTCTATGTATAAACACTGGTTTATCGTGAATACAGTGTGGCTTGTTGGTAAGATTGGAATCTGCACTACCGGACAATAACATGTTATACTGTCAATTCTATCCAGTATGTGTCTGTATCAATAGATACAGTCAGTCAGTCTAGATTGTCATAAAACTAGAAGTACATAAAAACATGCATGGTACCTGAAACAGCCTGACTAGTTTTAATGTTATTCTCCTTGCAGTCAGCACATTCTCCCACCCCCACAACCTCTATGGTCTTATCATCCCCATGGCAGAAGCTCGCTGCAAACAACAAGGACACGAAGAAGCCCAGAAGGGCACCTCGGCAAAGTGAATGAACCCTCATTGGGACCTCCTTCTGAGCCCAAGCCAGAGAGAGAGAAGAGAAGAGAAGAGAAATGGCCCAAGAATGAAGGGCAAGCCCCAGAATACAGAAGCTTGTTTGGTGAGTGTTTAGTGTAAGAAAAGTTTGTTATATATACTGATTTAGGGGAGTGATCTTGTGATGATCAAACCGACAATGAACTTAATGAGATCACATGAGGTTAGGTTCCATTGATCATGACTACTAAGCTCATCAAATGAAACAAATATTTTTTTAGCAGAAATATGGGGAATCAAAGGCCATTATTTTCTTTGAATTAATGAGGTTTCAACTGCAAAGTTGTCTTTTTTCTATCTGTAAATCTGTTTGCCAACTCTCAATAAAGACTCTTTGCGTTGCGAAATCACCGTTGAACCACTTCTTATAAAAGTTTATACACCTTCTTTCACCTTCACTTCAGATTTATTTTCTTATTATAGGTCTGGCATGCCCAATTTTAAGATTCATTTTTTCATCAACACGTTTCATAAACAAGTTACGGGCAAAGTCGAACCTGATTTGATAAAATATTGAATCATCTCGTCTAAAAATTAAGCTGTAAAAATGCCCGTATTCTTGGGGAATCATGGAAATCTGATGGGGTTGACAACATTGAATTCTACTTTTCAATTATTGAGTTCTTGCAATCCTACAGTTGGGAAGCAGAAAAGAGAAATACATTTATATCAACTTTCCGTGAATCGCGCGGCTTATATTTGTCAATTAAATTTCCTCATTTTTCAAAACTACAGTTCCATGCTAGTTAATGATAGTCGACACCATTATTGTAGAATACTATAATACCTATATATTATTGGGGTTATATTTTACACTAGTATACAGTATAATGCTTACATTCAGTGATCCAACCGTAGAGTCAGAATTTCAATTCAATGGCAAATGAATATCACGAAGAAGAAAAATGAAATTGATTTGAGAATCTGATTTAAGAAGATGAGATTTGATAAAGAGAGCAATTCTTACCTAATTTTCTTGAAGACAAACGTACAATATATTTTATCGTGAGTGGAAGTGAAAACTCCATACGGTCGTGATAATCACTGAAAATAATTTATCTTCTTATGCCAGTTTTGATATTTAAACATGGTATCAAGGTAAAAAAAAAAAAAAAAAAAGTCTCAACTTCAACCCTCACTAACATTCAATTATAAACATTTTATTAGTGAGTTTGACAAATCCTTTTTTTTTTTTTTTTTTTTTTTGGTAAATAAATTGATACGAATTCAAACACTAGTATTTCAAATTTTATGTGATTGATTGTTCTTTTTTCCCCCCCTCCCTTGTGTGGTTGCACCAAACAAAGTTGAAGTGTCAATTATGAATTAAGGTTGAATGAGAAGCACCGAAATTTGCATGTGCTTTCACTAAAATGGGGAGGTTGGAAAGTTGAAAAAGATATTCCAACTAATTAAGTATGCTTTGTTTAAACAATTTATTATCTTGGGTTGCATTTATTATTTCTTGTTTTGTTTTGAAATGAAATGAGATTAAACATTGAATTGATTGATTAAAGATTTAATTGGTCCCTTCAAAGTGTACAATACAGAATTAAAAGTACTTAGGCAAATTAATTAAGGGGTCATTTGGTTTTGTCAGCTTAATTATGATTATTACTTGTCGAGTTGTCGTTGTTAAACAAAATGTTATTGAAGTCGACTGCGTTTCAATAACATATGTATAAATACTCATGTCATCAGATTTCAAAAAGAATTATGTTGGTTGTCAATCGACAACAAACTTTGTTATTTATTCATACTTGTGAGCGACTATAAAAAGTAGAAATGAAATTGTTGAATCACGTAGAATAGTGCGTCTTTAATTAAGAATGATTATTATGTTGACTACACTAGTATTTAGAAAAGATAATGACTTCCCAATATTTCTTTGAAATTATTGACATTTTAAAGTGATTTGACTAATAAATAAACATATATGAGGAACATCTTTGCTTTCTAATGAGTAATGATAATGATAATCTTCTCTTAAAGTGACCTAAATATGCTAAAATGTTATGCAAATGTGTTTGTCAATATGTACATCATTTTCTACAAATTCAAATATATAAATAAAAAAGTCTTAGGGATTAATTGGGGTGTCATTCTTTTTGGGAAAAATGTGGACACTATTTCTCCATCCAACCATACATCCTCATCAATCTAACAAATATCCTTTTAAGTTTTGATTTTTATTTGTAAAATGCCATTATAAAGAAGGGACCAACATATTTATGATTTGGTGAGGCAGTTGAATATTACATTATTGATGTAAATTATAGCTTCTTAAACACCTCACGTACTTCGACCCAAGAAAGTATTATGTGTATGTATGTATTTGCACACATATGTACGTACGTATATATGGACAAAAACATTAACGTAAATATGTTACCATTTCCCAAATTTCTAGTTTATGTTATCAAATTAATGGAAGTATTACAGAATTTACTCCCTGAGAGTCGCAATTGGTATTAAACAAAATTTTAAAAAAAAATGATTTAAAATATAAAGGAATTTTAATCCCTGAGTCGCAATTTATAAACACGACGTATAATGTGGTGGTCCAATCCAAAGGATAAATGTAAAAAAGAAAATGTTACATAAATGATGCGCCGCTTTCAGGCCAAGTCAGATACAGATCTCAAATTGATTTATTGTAGCAATAAGTGAATTTTATTTAATTTTTGACGGCTATGCCAATCGAATTTTCAATTATTTTTCCTGTACCAGAAGATATAGTGTACTTTATCTTGTTACTGTGGGCACCACTCCAACATACTTGGCTACGTCTGTACAGACATTATTGGTTTGCCCACCTACATCTTTCTTTCGACAAAATGATATAAATGACAACCAGTTCTTTGGCCATTAAATCCTGGTGGGGATTTTAAATTTTTAATAAATTATTAAAATTTCAACAATTGTAGTAGATAATACAGACCAAGCACACCTTTAACCCTACTGGCTTATCGAGTGAATCCATATAACTTGATTTTTGAAAACGAATAAATAAAATTGACAAAACGAGCATAATCTAACACAATGTCAATGTTTTAACAAAACTGCAGCGTTCTATGTCAACTCTCAGTTGGTCCGGCATATATTAAAATGGCTCAATTTTCAGAATTGCCACCAAGGAAAATGTAAAAGTTCTTTCCTAATGCTACAACAGTTAGGCAGGTAATTCGAGCTATTCCTCAAAAGTCGCCCCCTAAGCTGTGTTACAAAAATCAATGCTCATTGTACTGCTGCCTACAGTGGACCGTTAGAGCATGCTCGTCTACTTCTTCTTCTTTGATTTGCTGGATACAGACTGAGTATATGCAGTTCCCTGAAAATTTAGAGGAGATGAAGTTAATTGCTACACCTTTTAGTCTCCATATAAAGTAACATTTGGCCGATACAAAACAGATCATTTGCTTCAAGCCATAAAATAATTACAGACAATTTCCAAGAAAATACAGGACTCAGTGACTGAATAAAAAATTCAGAAAAACGAAAAAGAAAAAAAAAAAGAAAAAAAAAAAAGTGTCCCAGTGCATGAAATACAAACCTGCAACCACTCGTCCATTGAGGCATCGGTAGTCCCGGTTCCAACCTCCACCTTGGGTGCCCTCTTTGTTTTCTAATTTTCATGAGAGGCAAAACAAAAGGGAGTTAAAACAATAGCTTAGATCTGTTGCAAATTCAGTTAGCGCAATTATTGGTTGTGAACCAATTCCTCAGTTTGCTGTTTGGCATCTTTAATGGGAGGTGTATAAATTCACATTAAAGAGTACGTCCAGACGGTGATAAGTTATAAACAGCATACTTCCTCCTTTTTGTATTATTTCTCCGGAAAAATGGCTTGGATCAGTTCTCTAGGTAGAAATCAGACATAACATACTTTGACATTCTTACTGTTAAATCCCAAAAACTAGCGTAATCATCTCTGGTCAATATCCACTGCTAAAGCAGGCCCCTATATACCCACAGCATCACTCAGTAATCACTACCAAGAAAATCTTGACAGTTTCTAAACTGTTCAGATCTTTCTCAAAAGCAGATGGATAATAAGATAATTTTAGGAAGAAACATTCATCATCCACTACATCAAAATACTGAAATAGTATATTGGGCAGATTGGGCAACAGTACAAGAAAAAAACAAAAAAATAAGCACAGGAATATGCAGTCACCTTTGAGAAATTCTTTATCTGGCCACGTATCCAAACTCCAAGAAGACTGAGAAGGGCAATTCCAAGACAAAACAGGAAAACAGACTCAACACTGAGTAGGCCACCTGCCTCGGCTACTTCAATAGTTCCATTGTAGAACGTACTCTGGTATGGATTCTGATCGATCTCATACACAATTGTGCCAACCAGATCAAATGCACCAGGCTGCAAGATATAGAAAAAATTGGCCAAATCATGAAATTTACAGATACTCAAGTGCAGCACGAACCTGAATGATAAATTTCAACCATACAGCATACTTGCCTGTAAAAATTTGCTCACAGCAAATATGTAGGGGAAAGTTGCTTGAGCAGAAGGAGGGACTGAAGCGTTGTTAAAAGCCTAGAAAATGGCAATATGCACATTACTATCGAAAGTCATCCAAGAATAATATTAGAAAGCAGTGATTTAAAATTCAATAGGCCGTTCACAATCCAGAATTGGAAAATAAGTTAACATAAAGCAATATTTGATGCTCCAAAGTTCATAGGCAATGTTTAAAAAGGCTTAATTGGGTGCCGAAGCATTTTGCCTCCGTGAGGTGAGGCGTAAGCCTCAAGTTTGACTAATAAATAATTCAAAATAATATAAAGTAGAAAATATGTTCATAATAAATCATACACCATCTTAAAATTTTGGTAATAAAACAAATTAACAAAATTAAAAATTTAGCTTACACAAACATAAAATAAATCAATAAAATAAAATAAAAAAAGCCCAAAAGGCCAAGTCCACTAATAGAATTTTCGAAAATGCAAGACAAACAGTCAAACAACTTAGTCGTCTTGAGGCTTAGACTTGAGACATAAGCCTCACAAATGGCACTTAAGGGGCAGGATTCGAAGCGTTTTATGAAAACCTCACGTGATGCGAGATTTGAGGCGCAAGTCTCATAGTTTTTTTAAACAATGATCATAGGGAGCATCCGTATGCAACGCTGATTAAATTCTCTCCCTTACAAACTCTCTTTCTCTCTCTCGCGAGCGAGCGCGCACACACACACACCTCAATACTATGTAAGACCTAGCTACAGAAAATTACAAACTTAAAGTTGTGAAAATTCATGTACATTCCACAAAGCAACTGCAAATCCAATCATCAAAATTCAAGGAATCAACTATCAGATGTGATATCTAGAAAAATGTTGTACAGCTACAAACCTGAGTTAACAATTAAAAACATGGCTCAATGTCACATCTACTCCTCTATCAGGGGCCTAACTGAGACATCGGTGATTCCATAGATTTTATCATATGAAAAGACTCAAACACTTCCTGATATATATTCATTATCAGTAACTAAGTCGTATAGATAGCCCAAAATAGAAGGAAAAATTACCAACTGAAAGGAATAGAGAATATAATTTTTCAGGAGGTCATTGATCAATCCATGAGCCGGGTGTTTTGAGGCAGTTAATTGTCTCCAGTATCTACCCTCGCCCAAGTTGAAAAGATTCAAATTGATATGACCAGCACAATAAATTAACAAAAAACAGTATAACTGATGTAACTTGTTCGGTTAACTAGAATCTCCAGGCCAGGTATCAAATTCTTAATTTCTTATAGATCTAGATTTTTCGGATAAGAATCAGCAAGTCATTTCATCATCTTTTCTTAGTGATATACGATATGTCTTTAACTTCAACCAGTTCCTCTTGAAATTAAAAGTTCCACGTCAGGAACTCTCTAAACAAGTCTTGCAGAAATAACTGCAATGGACCCATGGAATCACAGCTTGCTGAAAGCATGAAGTTATGAGAATTATTACCCATTCACACAATGCCGCAAGTAAAATTATTCATTCATTCTGCACGTATATTTAAGACAGTTTTTTTTGCACAAATTAATGAGCATACGCTCACAAGACCATCTGAACTACTAAATATTGCCCTTGACCCAGAGAATATCAAGGAAGGATATTTACGTTCATGAATGAAGGGCACAGACATCATGCAGAGAGAATTAAACAGTAGGTACCTGAGCGGAAAGATTTTGAACCAAATATTGGTGATCAAAGGGAAGATGAACAGTGGCCTGGATTGCAATAACATTAATACTCGATTCCCCTGTTTTATATAGTAAAAGTGGCAATATAAATCATCTATCCACATAGTTGACAGCATCTAATACAACAATTATAAACAAGTAAACTACCATTATAGGTATATCAAGTAGTAAAAACAGACATGCATACAATTACTAAGACATATCTTAAGAACAAATTTACAAACAAAATCTACAGAATTCAAAAATGAAAGCTGAAGAAAAAAAAGAAAACAACACATAGCAGAGCCAAATAACTAAGTGTTACCTTCATTCTTAATTCCAACGAGAAGTTCACCTTCTTCCCCAGCCAAAACCACTGAAAAGGAAATCTAGTTAGAGCTACATCTCTTGAATGCGCAACTCTATAAAATGAAGAAAACAAAACTACATCAAGGGAACAACAGAGATACACTAGTTATCAAGGGTAAAAAAGCATAATACCACACACTCACATTTAGAGGGGTTTTTGGGGAAAACACAAATTGTTTCTACTCCTGGAGCTGGACTAAAACTTCCACCACCAAAATCTTGAACATCCTCACCAACAATCCCAAGATCTCCTCCTTCATCAGTTTCAACTACATCTGCATCTGGTTCAGACTCACATCTTGCAACTATAAAATGAAAGGCATGTGGAAATCAGAGTTCATAAACAATATGAACGAATCAATGAGTATCCATCAAAGAAACCACTGCACCATTCAGAATAGGGAAGAAAAGAAAAAATTGAACCTAGAAGTTAGATGCCCACTGCCCACAACAATTAATTAAGGAAACTCAGCAGGCGAATGGCTCAGTAATACATCAAGTCACAAACGGCTACGTTAAATTAAATAATGAAACAAAAGGCAGATAATTAACTCCTTTATGATTGGTTACCATAAGAACTACTTTTTGAAGACTAACTATCTTTGACTTAAAATGCAACAGGACATATATTTCCCGTCATCATAAATAAGACTTTCTTTCACAGATTCCCTCAGAAAGTAAAACTCTTGTTCCCAAAACAAGGAAAGAAAACAACATTATTTCTACAACTACTATGCAATCAAATAAGTGTTACACATCAAAAACTAAACCTTTGGGAAATAACGTATCTGAATTACATAACACAACAATTAAAAACAACGGAAAACTATCCATTTCAACGAACACGATACAAACAGATAGGAAACTCGAATACGATCATTCGAATACGATCATTCAAACAATTAGGCAATAAAATAGAACCCCGATCTGATAGAATGCAACGACTTAAAACCCAAACAACATAAAAATTCAAATTTAAATCAAAATTGTTCGTGCATGAAAATGCAAGACATGGACGAGCTATTAATTTGAAATAAAAAAGATCCAAATTTCAAGCTGCGATGAGACGGTTGAATGAAACGGATCTGATCTACGATAGTCATACCTTGTAGATAAGATGAACAGAAAAGGAGAAGAGCGAGAATCAAGAAAACCCTAAACTTCATTTGTTTTTTCTCGACTTCCGATAGAGAGGGACTCTGTGTGTGTGTGAAAGAGAGAAGACGGGTTTCGATGAACTGAGAAGAATTTAACGAGTGGACTAAACAACGTGAGGAAAAATGAAATGTATTGAGCGAAATAAAATAAAATACGGGTGGTTTGATTGGTTAAACTGGAAAATGGTGAAAAATAAAAATCTTTTCTGTCTAAGGCGGAAAATACAATCCACCAAATATATGAGAAATTGTTTTTCAAGAAAGTTGGAAAAATTTTACTTTAAATACTTGTACCTTGAAAATCAAAATTATGTTCCACGTGCAATCAAACAAGAAAGGTGGAAAAGAAAATTTTTGGATTTGACAACATTTTCCATGGATTTGACATTTTCCATAGAAAATGTGCAAATCAAACATACCCTAAAATGTAAATTTTTTTAAAAATTAGTATACCGCTTTTCTTTGCGGTGGAATCCAAATGTTGAAGATTTTAATGGATTGAGGAGTTGAGAAGAATGAGAAAGGGAGAGAGTTTTATTTGAGAAGAATTTGATTTTGATGAATATGGAAAAGAATATGGATAAATGGATGAATTGAGAAAAAGATATATAGATTTTGATTTGAGAGGATGAAGACGTAGTAACGGACAACAATGTACTTTTTTTTGTGCTTGTAGTAGAGTAAATTTTCATACAGTCGGTGACTAGCATACCGCTTACATGTGGTGGATCCAACCGTAAAATTTCAATTCAATAACAAATGAATATCACCCGACGTTAAAATTCCAATTCAATGGCAAATTAATATTACAAAACAAAAGAACGAGATGAATTTGAGAATCTGATTTGAAGAGATGTGACGAAGAAAGCAATTCTTACTTAATTTTTTTGAATACAGACGTAGAATATATTTTATCATGAATAGAGATATAAACTTTCTCCGATCGTGATTGTTAAAACTTTCTTTGTTTGTAAAATTCATATAATTTGAGATTACTCTTCTTTTTAAACTATATTTCTTCTCCTTTATTTCTCATTTCTGAGATGAGACAAAATTATATTTAATTGAAGTTATAGGGAAGAAAGAAAATGAAAAAGAACGAAAAATGTCAATTTAATTAGAGGAAGAAATTGTGATTCAGGGTCGAGCTGCCATATTACTTGAATAAAATGTATTTTTAATAAATTTAAAATAAACATTAATAAAACTAAGAAAAAAAAATGACATTGACATTTAAACTTCTCCCCGAATCTAGTAAAGATGCACTAAAAGTGGAGAACGCTCTTAGATATTAGATGGGGAAATTACGAGAAAATTAAATGAGGGTTATATTTGCATTAATTATTTCTCACTAAATACAAAATTCAAGATACATGAACGTCAACATAATTAACATATCTTCGATCTAATATAATCAAATACAAAGACCCCAAGTCCCATATTACTTGCAACAAATATTCACTCTTCCAACGTCGTATAAACAAACTCGAACTCGAGAGGAAATTTGAAGTGGTACTGCACCAAGACAAGTAACAACAAAATCAACCCCAGCATGCCCCAGGGCGAGCTTGCCTCGGAAGGTCGGAAGTGTCCTCCACCTATCCCGACCTTGTTCCCCCAAAGAACCATCCCGGATTGTCCATGGTTGACAGCCACTGCACGGCAAATAGCAAGAACCCCACCCCATGTTCTCTTAAGCGCCTCCACTAATGGATGTGTCATTAGATTTCAACAAATTCTACTGAATTCCACGAGTACCAGAGAGAGTGATCAAACTTTCCCTTCAAATTGGAAATGAAGTTTGTAATCATGTTGCAAACTGGCCAGAGTACTTCTGCAAGGACCCTCTATAGAACCCCAAAAGGGTGCGGGGGAAATGAAAAATGAAAGAAAAAGTTAGAAGTGAGAAATTTTTTCACTCCTCCAAAGCTCAAACTAAAATTCAGATTGCTTAGTTACCTCCAAATAAGGTATGAAGAAGTTGAAGATCATCCGTCGAACATGAGTCTATTAAAGCATAAACACCAGGTCTCAAAGCTTCATCTATTTCCCTGAGAATTGTAAGATACCATCCGTGTGATACTGTTAAAGAGCTCTTATGTGGAATTAAATGATAAACATTGAAATCATAGCTAGTGATGTAAATCAAAGTGAAGATAAGACACTGAAAACGACCTTTTGATGCCATTTCTTGATGGGCCCAATCCACAATAAACCCATATGTAACGAGATAAAAACTGAAACGAACTGCAGCCAAAGACATCCTTCTGCTGCCGTACCTGTGTAAATAGAAAAGAGGCTTCTCACTGTACAATAAAAGGCGCATGTACCAAAAAAGTACAGGTAAAAATCTCATCATATCGTGCAAGCTAAAAAGCTGTTCAAGTCAAATAACCTACTCCTGCATGGGCAGAATATAGTGCAGCAGGTACAGAAATATCAAATTGTGCAATTGCAATAAGAGATGTATTGTTTTAATTATGAAAGAGATCTCAAAGGCAAGCTAAGTATTATGACATGCTGGAGAGACTTGTATAAAGACACACCTCTTCATAAACTCTTCGTAGACTACTGGCACACATTACTGCCTCTTGTACTTCCCAGGCAAAATAATCTTTTCTAGTAACTGAATCTATGTTTACAATCTCCAAGCAATGAAGCAGAACACTAACTGAATCTTCAAGAAGAGCTAAGCACTGTTGAGTCTCTCTATGAATACAAAGATCCAAGACGTTAATTAGAGAGAGAGAGAGCACAAGCTTTTCAAGACAGGAAAAAGGTTGGAAAGGAGAAGATTGATTTAGAACACACTGTACAAATTGCAACTGAAGTATGCAATAGCCAAGAGGGAAAAGAAAATGCAGCATACCTTTTGTGATGCTTGAGAACAGTACATAACAGTCGGCAACATGCATTGTATAGCTCCATAGAAAATTTCTGATCTACAGCATTTTCAAAGATTGGGAGGTGGAGAAAATTTTGAAAGAGTGCTCCAGGTATGCGCAGGGACTGCGCAATATGGCTGGCATCTATATGGAACAAAGACTTCTTCCCAGAAATTCTCGTAAGTACTTCGATGGACATGAGAATTACAGAGCCAGAATCAGGATTCTCATAATCCTTGGTGGAATCAACATATCCATAGAAGATTTTCGGACCCTGCAAATGTACGGTGACATTGAAAAGACAAGCAACTAAGCTCTGAATGTGTCTTTTGACCATGTTTAAACGATTATGTCCTGCAAAGAACACAAATGAAAAATGCTATTCAACTAAAACTTTCTAACTACTCCACTGTACTCCAGAGATTTACACAATGTAAAAACAGTTTAGAAAACTAAAAATGCAATATCATACAACTGTTTCTTTTTATTTGATCCATCAGTAGAAAGGAAAGGTCTGTTGTTGATTGGATATCAGTAAGAACATAAAGATGAAAGAATTAACTATAGCCCAAATTCTTTCCAGAATCAGTCATCGAAATGCTGAGGTGAACATGCAAGATGAAAAGGATGGCCATTTTTCATGAAGCTGAAGAATCTAAGGGTGTGTTTGATTGATTCCATGGAAAAGAAAAGATTTTCCACGTAAGTAGGAAAAAAAAACCACATATTTTGGCAAGAAAATATTTTCCAACTTTTCCTTCTTAACCATGCTTTAACTGATTGTACCTTGGAAATCATTTTCATTTTCCATGTGCAATCATGCAAGCCAAAGATGGAAAATATTTTTCACTAATGTGACAAGATTTTCCATGGATTAGACATTTTCCATGGAAAATCTTCCAATCAAACACACCCTAATAACATGGGAAGATTGTTTTGTAGGATACGCTAAAAGTGAAACCAAGAAAAATCACAATGGTTGTCTATTATTAATCTTACAATTTTCAAACACTGTTCAAAATTGATGTTTACTTTAGAACTTCAAAGAGATGGGGTCTCCAACCTGATATAGAACATGAGACAGATACCATATCATCTCAAATTCTTCAAAACAAATGGGAACAATTTGTGAGCTACAAAAATTCCAACATAAATAATTTGTAATATGCTATTAGATCATAACCTTCTAGATTGATGAAATTGATTACCTGCTACAAATTCGAGAATCAATTCCAAGCAATCAATGCCAGCAGCCACAATGGAAGAGACCTTTCCTCCATCTAAACTCCCCAAGCAAATTTCATAGTTTGTTAGGCAGCCTTCCTGTACTCCAACTATAGCTCTCTCCACAGCCTGAATTGCGGATAAAAAATGCAACTCTGATGGTCGCCTGACATATGATCTGAATGACATCCTCAACTTCACTTTAAATTCTTCTAATGGACATGTATCATGAGATAAGCTTGATTCAGAAGATTCGATCTGATTAGGTAGCATCTTGGTATGTAATCCTGTCTCTTGGGAAGCTATTATAGCCTTCTTCCCTTGTAAAGAGATGCATTTTCCTATGGCCCTTAAGTGTAAATCTACTAGCTTGACATACAAATTACTGGACAACAAAGGATCAAATTGTGGAAAATTACTACCTAACTCTTCAAGAAATTTCACAACACCATCTAAACAAACAAAAGAAAAGGGATGTGGCATCCCAGTCTCGCTTGAAAATTCCAAGAGCAAAACTTGAGAAATGCCAACAAAAATAGGAATCAAGCTCCAAGAACTGGAAGTCAGGTCAATCTGCAAATTTAGTCTTAGAATAGCTGAAGAAGCAATAAAAAGCTGTCTGAGAAAGAATGCTGCTTCAATATTTTCACCTCTGAAACATTCCAGTAACAAAGATTTCTTTAGATATAGGTGCTCATTTTGAACCTTTGTGAAGAAAGCCTCAAGATCTGTGACTGCTGAATGGGATTTCCTCTTCAGATCGCGGTTTTTAACATCCTTCTCTGTGCCAGAAGATGTCTTTTTCCCAGTAGGGTGCATCTCTTCCTCATCTGGAGCATCGTTGACATCATCATAAACATCATATGAGGCCCCTCTTGCTCCCGACAAATCACCACCACATTGCAAAGTGTTGAGAGCTTGAACATTTGATAAGATTCCGGAAAGCTGATCATCCTCAACAAACATGGCCTTGAGATAAAAAATTATGAAATTTTGGCATGTATCAACACATGATTTAACCTTTTTAATAGGTTCAACATTGGAAGTTGGTAATTTTGTTCTAACATTATTTTTGCTTGCATATATGTTGCCCAATGCAGAAGCTGCGCCCAGCAGAAAGCCTTGAAAGCAAGCAAGCATAGAAGCTAACTTATTCAACTCAAGAAATTTCGCTAAAATCCCTACTTTCTTGTCAAGATACGTTTCGTTGAAAGTGGCAAGTGAGTTTTGCATTTGTTCTTTTAATGTCTCAGCTACCTGCACAACACTTCTCCATGCATCTACATTCTCAGGGGGATCCAACCGAAGATTGTTGTATTCCATCTGATCATACTCCTCATGGCCACCATCTGAGCTTCTCTTAGCTGTACAAAGCTTCGTAGAAGAAACAACAGAGTAATGATCTTTACTCACTGTCAAAAACACATAAGATGTGTGATCCATCAACGAAAAAATTGCATTTTTTGCTTCAAAAGCAATATCTTCTGGAAATTCATGTTGAAGCCCCATGACTGCAGACAATGATTTAGAAAGCCAGAACAGGGGAGACGAGCTCTCAGAGAGTTTGCTAGCAATTGAAGATTGACGACCTTCCATATTCTCTTCACAAGATGCCACAATTAGATTCTTAAGAACCCTTCGACAGGATACAAACAGTTTGAGGATCTCATGAGCATCGCTGGAGCATAACAAACCATGCCAGCCTAACAAGCTGCCAACCAGAAGCCTGAAATGTACAGGTCCAATTGCATCAAGAATTCAAGAGGATCACACTTGGCAGATTACTATAATTGAGACATTAACCATGTATAATGTCATGTCCTAACTGTGGTGTCCAAGTTGCCAGTCAATTGGTGTAAAGGGATCAAGTCTCAGCACATCTGTAAGTCTGAAACCTCTATGGTCGGCTGAGGCCTAATCTCTAGCTCTAATATAATAACAAGGTACTAAAATTCAGATAGTCCATCCATCCCATGATTTGAGCTTGATTTCAAATGATCAACTGTTACATCTAGTTTTAAGACATTGACATTTGCGTTGTACTTTACCCCAATATGAATGCAAGATTTCAGACATGTGAGAAGATAATGTTGGCTTTCATTGCAATTGTTTAGTGTGGATACAATGCAAAAGCAAGGAAAAAGTTGTGACCTTTTGAATATAAACAACAGTGAGATCTGAACTTACAGAGTCTATAAATCATTCCCAATTTCCACTGTTTTTACGATGTAATTTTTCCATCCCCTCTGCTAACTCGAGAAGATCTTTAACCTAAAATCTGAGCATAAGAGTTACCTTATTCAGTAAAAATGAAACTCAAATTTGAAGTCCTAAAAGCTAATGGGTTTCATCATGAGAAGAACCTAACTCCTCACCCCCCCGGATAAAAGAAAAATGAACATTAATGCGGATAATGTCTCAATATGACAACACGAGAATTTTTCTGGCAGTCAAACTACAATTTCAACTTTTGGCAAGTACAGAAGTCACTATATCAAAAACTCCAAGGATATATGACCTAACTTTCACTTCTAAAAACAAAGTCATTTCAAATACCAGATAAAATATTAATACACAACAGATGGCACGCTATTGTGCAAGTTAGAAAACGAAAACAAGAACAATTGAGGCAGTGATACCTCTCAAGGTTCAGAATGCAAGTAATGTACAATGATGTGGATCTCGAACTTATATATTCTTTTGGCATCCAATTTAAAAGTTTGAGCAAAGACCGGCATTTTGCGAACTCAATGTTAGTTCCTTTTTCAGCAGGATCCCTATTTGGTTCCGTCCATAATGAATCACCTTTCTGCACATTGGATGAATTTTCAACTGCACGTATAACCTCTACCCAATCAGGTGATGAACTTAGATCAACTTCAGTAGAAGCAAATATAGATGACACTGACTTCTGCAAGATCCGGCAATACCTGGATGCCATATACCTGCGAACAAACTACAATGGAAGACAGTGAGAACATAACATGAAACACAAGTCCATCATTATCCCAGTTCAACAATCACATGGCAAGGTGAATGTACCAACATCTAAGGGTATAAGAGGAGAGGAGAGTAGAAGAAATATACAACACGAGTAAGAAACAGTATCAACAGTAAGGGCAGTGGGCGACAGCTTGTTCGGTACACATTTTTTGCCAAAAAAACCCATTTTTGTACTTGACAATGTTAACTTTTCAAAGTTTTTGAAGGTGAAATGACTATTTTGCCCTTAATCAACACATTTCCATTTCAAAATAATAACGGCAATATAGTTATTTCACTTTCAAAAACTTTGAAAAGTCAATGTTGTCAAGTTACAAAAATGGATTTTTTGGCAAAAAATGTGTACCGAACAAGCTCTTAGTCCCCAAAAGATTACTGAAACGTAGATAATTTGTAAAATGTCCGAGTTTGCCCCCACTGGCCCATAGGAGAGGAACATAAATAATGAGCAGTTAAGTAAATGTCTAATGTAGATCCCCTCTTCAAGTGAAGTAAATTATCCTATAAGACGTGAATTTCCACATGTCAAGCACTTAAACCACCATTTTCACATAGTATTTAAGACTAACAATTGAATTATTTTTTGAATAGATGAAGAACAAATAGACCCAAGCTAACTCTGTTCGACCTTTCTCACTCTTCATTCTATCTAGCCACTTCTGAACGAGTTTTTTATTTTTTATTTCAACTTCCTTCCCGCTATAATAGCCACGAACTAGTAGCTTAGAACTAAATTTATTTTATCCATCTTGCCCTTAAACCTTTGATCGACCTGAGTGACCTTGAAACAATATAAATTTTAGATTAGAGGTCAATTTCCTCTATTTATTTTTAGTGGTAACCTTCAATCATCTAATATGCATATAGTATAGTCATTATATATGTGTGTATGCATGTATTAATTGTGTGTGTCTGTGTGTGCATCAGTGTATGTATTAATTATAAGAAGCTTTAGGAATGATGCATATGCAATTGTTGTGTCCAAGCAGGAAGGAAAGATTTAGGATAGAAATAGAGAGAATAAGAGGTGTTCCTATCTTTAAGAAAATAAAATGACTCTAAAAGCTATCTTACACTTTGTTCATATGAAATTGTGTTGCTCAGGAACTCCAGCGCAATGTGATGTGCAGTGGCTTTCTTCAGGTGGCCAGGCTTATCAATGTTACACTTTCTATAGTCGCCTGCATGATCACTAACACAGGATAGGTAGGCCTGGATTAGAAGTGTAAGAAACTTCTTCAAGTCCTTCTTGGTAGCATGAGAGCACCAAATATCAACAGTTCTGCAAAAGCTCCACCACAGTGTAGACGGCAATAACTTTTCGTCTATGGACCCTATGGCAAAATTCAGTGTGTCATTTTTAAGCAGAGTTTGGATCCATTTGTCTCCATGAATTCCATCATTAAATGAGGGAGTAGGCATATGGACCTTAGCCATTGACAAGAGAAGTTCCATCATGATTTTTGTCAGACCTACCGCTTCTTCCCTGAAATCTGAGAGACACCTTTTCCATCTTCTAATTTTCTTATGATATGAAGAGAACTGAGCATCATCCTTCAACTTTTGCTGACCCCGAGTTCTATTCCACTGAAGCATATATTCGGAGGATTTTATCAACCTATTTAAATCGGTAAGTCTCTGAAAAGCCATGGCATTTAACACAAAAACCAGAGGTGGACAAACTACACTAGCGCCTTGAAGATAAACATCTAAAATAGAATGTATGACATTAAGAAGAGAAGCAGAAGGCCGGGCGATCCAGGAAAAATAGCCTTCATCAACAGAACCAGTTGTCTCCAACCAATCCCTTCCAGTGTGAGATAAAAATGAATCGCCCATTTCTCCTGACATCCTTTTTGATGCATCGGGAGGCATATAGCTGATTGCTTGTCGTAATAAGCTTCTGCAGGACAAATACAAACGGAAGTAGAACACTACAATCCAACACATGGATACGTTCTCACACCCATCCCTCTTCTTTGAAGTTCTTCTAGTAAATAAATTGGAGAATTCCTTGATATTATTTGGCTGTATTGTAACTAGGCAACTCAAACTTGGACGAAAAATTTCTATCAAATTCCTCAAAGAAACACCAACCAGATAACTATTACCAGAACTGACAGTTATTGAGTCTACAATTATGGTATATACTTCAGACAAGGCCCTCCCTAGGAGTTCTGCTTGCAGTTTGAAGTGCAGCAAGTCACAACTACGTGGACTTGATTTTGTAAGTTCGTCTCCACCAGCCAGCTGACAGTCAACTTTCATCCACTGCAGCGAGTCCATAATATCTGAACTCAACTGCCGAATACATCCACTTGCTTGCCCTTCTGGTATGGACCCAACAGCGTTGCTGAGGGAGAGCCTAAATTCTGGAGAACATAAAATCATGCTCAAAGAATTTGGGTAGGAAGAATAAGCACGTGAAGTTGGGTGTTCTTCATTGTCCCCAAGAAGTGATACAAAATGCCGCACTGCTCTACAAAGTGCAAATATAGAAGTATTCACCTACACTAGTTCAATAAATAAAATCAGGATTTTCACTCCAACATTAACAGAACTCAAAGAAACCAAGACAAAATGCACTACAGAAAATATCAAAGGCAAAGCAAATTGCTACCGACTTCATTTTTCTTATTTTTGAAGAAGCAAAGAGAAATTTCAGAAACCAACAACTTCAGAAAATGAACAGTAAGATGTTAATTCTCCCAAAGAGCCAAAAGTGAGAGGTGTAGAAGATAATTTCATATTAAGTTCCACATTATCTAATTTAGAAACATGAAAATAGTGTATTATTGTTATTTAAATGGGCCGCATCAAATTGTGTTGAGCCTATTAGATTTAGGGCCAAGGTTGGCCTGCATTTATATCAGGTCTAGGTTGGCCCATAGTTAGCCAAGTGATATTCAGCTAGTTTGCGAGCCCAATAAAAGTGGGCCAATCGAGCAGGCTTTGGGCTGGCCAAGTTGACTATCAGTATATATGTATATAAATGCTCACTAACCTGCCGAAGTTCGCTGTAAAGATCAACCAGCCTGCAACCAAGACTCAGAATCTCTGAAGACAATACAGATTGATCCAGCACATCTATTGAATTATTGCTACAGGCTACAGAGGAAAAAGTCATAGTCCAAAAGCTCTCAAGATCATCACCGACAACTTTGTACTCGATATCTAATAAATGATGTACAGCCACAATAAGCTCCTTTCTGGTTGAAATCAAGAATTCTCTGTGTGAACTTTTCTCCAAGCCAAAAGATGATGCCTTCACATGATTAATTTTGGCAGAAAATGATACAAACACATCATAAAGTAACCTGAGAAATGCACAGGAAGCCCCTTCAGAGGTGTCCTCCGTTCTTACGTATACCTTTTCATTAACAATGCAGGCAAGCAAATTATTAATGGCTCTTAGCATGCAGGGAACATCCATTGACATAGATCCAAGTTCCCCATCAACATGAAGATATTTATTAATGTCTGTTAGTAGAGGTTCCATGATGTGTACAAAAAATTCAAAAATCGACTTCCGTATTTCAGCATCCACCCCATTAGAGCTGGGGCTGTTTTCTGAAAAAACCATTCTGGCTTGGGAAAAGTTTTCCAGAACATGATTGGTTGAACTGATTTCCAATCCCCTAGAACCTCCTCTGCTGACTGAAGTTCCCTTTTGCTTAGAGACAGAATTAACAAACAAGTGAAGCAGCTCTCCTAGACCGCCTAATGCAAATTCATTCTTATTTGCTACAATCTTCTCCAGTTTATCAAATAGGTGTCTGTGATAACTTTTGTTGACCAATTTTTCCTCACTTAGTGTACCAACAAAAGAACTTTTATATCTACCAGTACTTTGTAAACATAGGAATCCATCAATGTGAGTTGGGTGGAAGAGCCCCTGAGATAACACTTCTTCAACCAATTTAGATAGATTTGTTCTGCATTCAAAATTCCTGCCACAAAAATCAGAATGTAGCACAACCAACAAGTGCAACAGAGGCTCCAGAAGTTTATCTATGAAATCACGAAAACCACTTTTGCGAGTTGGATGGACCCTCAAGAACTTCGCAAATGGCTCCAGTAGGCAACATGATAATTGCATGAACAAGTTGCCTGCCTTGCAACTATCTAGCTTGTCTGTAACAAGCCTTGTGGCAAGTTCTAGCACCGTATTCATGACGAAAATCCACAGATCCAAATTTTCATTTGAAACTCCACCATGGGATGAGAAGATCAATGAGACACAATTGAGCACGATGTCATAAAATTTCAATTGCTCACAAGAAAGTGCCACCTCGCAACATGAGGGGACATTATTTACATGAGATATCGCATCCCTTGCTATGCAATGAATAACCCGTAACAAGTCTCTCGAACAAATCAATGAGACATTTATATTATGTGACTCCTCTAAACAGAAATTTAAAATTTTCCAGCATCTGATATCCAAACACAATGCTGAAGAAACTTCATAATCAGCTTTGTTTCCTTCGAGCCTCATTTTCTTTTCTGAAGAAATCAAGACTGATTGTACCCAATTGTTCAGAAAAACTAACCCTCTATAAGTATTAATCGTCTCGGGCCGTTGACTGATATCATCCGCTGTTTCATTAGTTACCGAATTCACATAACTGGACGCCAAATCAACCTTCCTGCATCATGTTCTCTTTTTCTATCAAACACAGATTATATACCCAAAAACCACATATTCACAAGCAAAAGCAAGTAAAAACATTAAACACCTTGAGGGGGAGAAAAAGAACATATATTTTACAAAAACTGAATTTCCAAATACTAAATGTGAAAATCAAAACAGGAAGAGAGTTTCAATTTTGTGGGGGAAGCAAAATTTTCAGCTCAAGTTTCAGACTGGCCTTCAAGCGATGCCAACTTTAGGAAGTAATATGTTTTACAATAAGGTACTCCACTGCGCAAAAACTTCAAATTCCTGCATTTTCTTTTTCCTTAATTGTTATTCCTTTCTTTAATTAATAAATAACAAAAAATTCTCCTTACCCCTTCAAACACACGCCTTATTTTCCTTTCCTCCATATCGTTTTCCCAAAATCTATCCCAAATCGCGCTTAAACCTCAACAACTAACTTCCAACTCAACTCTGGACACGATTTGACCTTAAATACATCAAGAAAGCTACCAAATAAATTCAGCAATTACTGCAAACACGCATTACGTACTTTAGAAGGTCGATGTTTGTGTTCTGAAGGAATAAAATCAGCTGCAGATTCCTCCATGGAGAACCTTTTTCGTGTTCCGTGTTTGTTGCTATGGTTTCTCTCTCGAAGGTGCAAGGAATTTTAGAAGGACCTCCGCTGAGTTCTTGTGCTTCTTTTTCTAGTTCATTAATTTCAGGGCTTCTTTGCTTTCTTTTCTTGTTATTTTTCTTCATCTTGTTCGACGACGCGGGTTCTGGGGTCGAATTGTAATCCGCCATTGTTGGCGATGGTTTTGATGAAGACTACACCTACAGGGTTTAGGGTTTTAACTTTTAACAGGGGTTATCAAGGCCGGGTGGGAGACCAGTTTGACAATCGGCCCGAAATAGGCAACGGGCCAGCCCGTGGTGCTGAGATCGGGCCACGTTGGTCCGCGTGTTTTTTCAGTTTTAAGAGCACATTTGGCAAATTGTCTCCAACTTTTGACCCATTGACCTTCAATTCCTTGTCTAATGTTTGGTGATTCTTTTAAAAAAATTAGTATACCACTTATCGGTAGAATTCGACTGTAGAAAAATAAATAGAAATTGATAGGATGGACAATGTTGAGAAATAAAGATTTAGAAAAGAAAGAGAATTGGAAATTGAAAAAAAAACAAATTAGAGAATGTGAATACAGACGTATAGTAGATTTTTGGTCTAATGGATAAGGGTGGGCATGGGTTGGTTTGGTTCGATTTTGGGCCCAAACCGAAACCGAACCGACCAATTCGGTTTGGCTATTATCTAAAACCGAACCAAATCGTCGAGTTGGATAAAACCGATCCAAACCGAACCGACCAATCTTGGTTCGATTCGATTCGGTTTAGGCTTTATTGTTTTGGACTTGTATTTGTATACTTAAAAAAAAAATTAATAAAATAACTCCCATTTCTTTTGAACATGCAACCTGTTATTAACAAAAATTTACAAAAAAATTAAATATAACTCTCATTTATAAAATAACCTATTATTTACAACCTATTTTTCGACATGTTATTTAAATTGTGGACATACTGAAACGTGAAATGGATTGGGCTGGGCCACTTGGGTTGAATTTCATTTCATGTGTTTTTTTCGGTTTGGTTTGGTTTATTTGCTACAAACTGAAACCAAACCAAACCGAACCGAATATATTTTTTAACTTAGTAAACTAAACCAAACCAAACCGTCAGTGTGTCAAAACCGAACCAAACCAGTTCGGTTCGGTTCGGTCGGTTCGAGCGGTTTGGCGGTTTGGATGCCCACCCCTACTAATGGATGAGAAATTATCTACGGTCGTGATTATGATAATGGATTGAGGCGGTGAATAAATTTTGAAGACGATTGGTGGAGGGAGATGTATTGTGGAGGTAAACAGATTTTGGAGATGATCGGTTAAAGGAGATGATCGAATCACGGAGATCGATTGAAATGCTCAACAAATTTTGGAGGAGATGATTTTGTGAAATGAGAAATTGAAAACGTGGTAACATACGGACATTTAAGTATTTTTTTCTTCTCATAGCAGAGAAAACTCCTACATCATGATTATAAATAATAGATTTTAATGTAAATAAAAATTGAATAAAAATTGTGAATTTTTTAAAAAATAATGTTATATTAAATTATAAGTGTTTATAAACATTTTAAACATACTTTTAATTATACAAGTAAAATATATTAAACTTTTAAATATTGGTTTGATATCATTTTGACTCGAGAAATTGGCGAAAATGGTCCTAACCTTTTTTTTAGTGCGAAAATGGTCCATAACATTTGTGTTTTGGCACAACAGTCCATAACTTATATGTTTTAATGCGCAAATGATATTTATTTTATGAAAAAGATACAAATACTATTAGTTTTAATTAAAGAAAATTACAATTGAATTTCTAACATTTGCAAAATGTGCAAATATGTCCGATACATTTATTAAATAATATTTAATTTAGCATATTAAATATATCACTATAGTCGTGTCAATTAAATTTTTATAAGAGAAAAATGTAAAATTATTGCGATTTAGGTTTATGTAATTGCTATGTGATGTGAAAAACTTGAATAAAAATTAAATTAAATAAAAAAAATTGCGTATATAATTTTATGATATTGAACAAATCTTATTATATTTTTTTAACATAAAAATACTTAAAAAAATTAATTTATACATTATGTATTCTTTATTTTTTAACGATAACAAAAAGATAAATTAAAATATGAAAAATACAATTTGAGCTATAATATTTGTAGTTAATAAATGAATAGCTCAATTGAATAAAAAATATTTGAGCATCAAGTTTGTGACAAAATTTATTTTTCTTTTTATGTTGTAACGATAAAATTAAAGTTTAAATTTTAAATAATGTGATTACTTAATAATAATAAAATAATTTTAATTAATACATTTGTTAATAATTATGAGCTTAAATTTTAGTTAATTTATATTAGTTCGTAAAATATACAAAATAATTTAGTATATTATTAATTTGTTAATTTCTTTTAATTTTTTATAATTATGTTGAGAATGAAGAAGAGGATGAGGACGGCGAGAATCAAGTGGTGCCATGGTCAAATTCTAGTTATACACCATCTTCGCCGCTGCCTCCTCCTGCTGCTGCTGCTGCTGCAGCGAGCTCTTCAAGTAATGACGCCGACAGTGTTTCTTTTACCTCATTCAAAAGAATGCGAGACAAACTTTTTAAATCCGAGGTACATCAAATTTAGCATCAGACCATTGTTTTCAAGAATCTGAGATTACGGGCTCGTCAAACTCGCTCAGACCATTAAAGTTGCAGAGGACGGATACAACCGGAGAAGAAGCTCTGATTAAGCAAAGGACGCACGGCGATAATCAGTTCACTCAGAAGATTGCAACAAGAAGCAGATGCGTCTGCAATGATTATTTGTCTTATCTATAAGGGTTTTTACTTTTTTAATGGGTTTTGCCGGACACGTGGTACAATCAAGCACATATGGAATCATTATAGACTTGACGAAAATGACTTTTATAAAATGAAAGATTTCATAGGAAGCGATTATTTAACGGCAAAAATTCACAGAAATATACGGTAATGACATTTTGTGTAAAGAATGGTGAATTTAAGGACCTAAATACCAAAATTCAAATGATATAGACGATTTACACAATACACTCAAAGGTTAGGTACGAAATGTGCTAATTACCCAAAAAAAAAAAAATGTCTCCTATTGAAGCCAAACGTGCCATTGACTCCTAATAAAACACTCTTCCGCTGCCTAATTTTTTTTTTTTTGTTATATTCAACCCTATTCCGTTTAGTTCTTTCTCAACTTCCCGTCCCTTTTTCCAGGGTTTTATATACAGGCGAAGATCAGTACAAGATGGTGTCAACGAAGGGTCCGATCCGCGTGGTATCGACATGGGTACGGAGGCAGCCGCCGAAGGTGAGGGCTTTCCTGGCAGTGGTCAGCGCCATGGCGGCTCTGGTGCTTCTCCGCGCCATTGTCCACGATCACGACAATATCTTCATCGCTGCTGAGGCTGTCCACTCCATTGGAATATCCGTTCTCATCTACAAGCTCATGATGGAAAAAACCTGCGCTGGTACTCCCAATTCTTAGCCAGTACATCTCTTCATATAAAACGCTTCTAGAGACATAATACATTTGTATGGGCGTTTTTCCTTTTGTTTTGTGTTGAATTGATTGCGGGGATGAGAAAAATTGGAGTTTTGGTTGGGTATTCGAGGAAGATCTTGCTTTGGTAGTGGGTTCTTGCAAGGAAACGAAGTTTTAGTGAGTAATTCATTTTTCGATTTGTTGGGTTTTATTTTTCAACTTCAACGGACGGGGTTTTGCTATGTTATAAAATTTGGTTTCCTAGGAAAAGGTAAGATTTTTATCTCTCTGTAAAATGTTCTGAGGTTGAAGTTGGACTTCCTTGCACTAGGTCAATCGCCTGATTTTGGAGGGAAAGAAAAGAAACTATTTTTGCGCAATCTAGGTTTTCTTTCATAATTTTTGTTCTGTCTGGCTACTAAGGCACTGTCTTTTAATTGAAGCCACGCCATGGTTTTAAGATCCCACATTATAATCAAATTAAATTGTGAATACTTGTGCTCGTTGGGATTTCAGTTGGAGTCCTCGTCTTTAGGTTACTAATTGTACTTTTGTAACAAGGAGAATACATTTAGGACCCCTCCGAGATTTCAATTTTTGAATTTTCTTTCAGTTTATAATTCATAAATTGTGCCTGGTGAGATTTGAAATGTTATGCTCTTTGTCATTTTTTTGTGCTCATCTATTAGCGCTTTGTGGCCTGTGGTTTGATAAGAAGATAAATAATTCCATTGACTTACATAGACATTAGATTGTGAAAGCAGACATAGCGACATTTACTGGGTTTTTATTGCAGGGCTTTCACTCAAATCCCAGGAGCTAACAGCTATCTTTTTGGCTGTTAGACTGTATTGCAGTTTTGTCATGGAATATGATATACATACATTACTTGACTTGGCTACCTTGGCTACAACCTTATGGGTTATTTATATGATTCGGTTTAGACTGAGATCAAGTTACATGGAGGATAAAGACAATTTTGCATTATATTATGTGGTGAGTCTTCGAGAGCATTGATGCCATCTTTTCTTTCTTTCTTTTCCATTTGGTCTTGATTTATATACCACTAGTTACCTTAATTTTCAACATACTTTGGTGAAAGGACTGTGCTTATTTGAAGCTATACTGATAACATTTTAAAGTCAGGGTTGGTCGACGTGCTCCTTTTGACCGATAAAAGGCTCCAAAAAATCATAAGCTAATTCGAAATTCGAAAGTATAGAATAATATAAATAATGCAATGAATCTATTAAGCATTGTAATTAAGCATTGTGTAATTCAATTCAACTCATGAAATAGTGGCTATAAGGATTATACTGAGGTTTTGTTAATTTAGACTAAAATAAAGTAAAACTAGTACAATTGACTTTTACTTTTAGAACTTACATGACAATTACAATATGATAAGAACAAGCGATCCATTATTCCCAATAAACTGGGGTCAACTAATCCATTAGGGATGCTCCATTGGATGCAGCTCTAGCTGAAATGAAATTACAATAATACAGTTGACATATGAACGAAAAATAATGAACAAGAAATCAAGTATGCAAATAGTAGATGGTTTTAATTTTGAAAAGAAATAGTTTAACCTGGAGGACCCATTTTTAGGTAGTTGAAAAGAACATCAGTAACAAGTGTAATAAAGGTAAAGAATAAACAAAATAAAACTTCACTCATCAGCTTTACACTTTGATGAATGACATTGACTTATTAAGAATGTAACAAATACTATAATTATAAAAGTTTTGTGAAGAGGCAAGAGGAGAGAGAATAAGGGAAGAGAAAAAGATGAGAGAGAGAGAGAGAGGCAACCGAGAGAGAGAAAGAGAAGAGGAAATTAGATAGAAAATCCTTGTGTTCAATAAATAAAGTTGCCACTAAAACAAAACATTCCTTTCTTTATATAAGGGTTCAACCTAGTCTAATTTAAGTAGGAAACACAATAAGGAAATAAAACCTGAATTGAGTCAAAATTTAAAATTACAAGAATTTTAAATATTATTGAAATCTAAATCAATCTAATGCCTGATTGCGTGTCTGATAAACTTCTAATGTTGCATCTGATGTGATCCCCCAAATGAAGAGAAAATCTCCCATGGGGAACCCATAAATGAAACTAAAGAACTGGGTGATGTTATATTTTGACCAAAACATTATTTGGGGAAGCCCTTTTTGCTATGTAGGCTTTTGAATTCCCTCTGATTTCATGGATTTTTTAATTGACATATTGTTTATGCTTACAGAATCTTCGCCCTATTTTTTGCGTTAAGTTTTTGTAAAAAGCTTATTGATCTCTGCATCTTTGCAGTTGATTCCTTGTGCTGTTTTAGCTTTAGTTATCAATCCATCTACATCACATAACATCATAAACCGGATTGCCTGGGCTTTCTGTGTTTACCTGGAAGCTGTTTCTGTGCTACCTCAACTGCGCGTCATGCAAAATACAAAGGTAATATTTTATTGTGCATAATCCACGCCAATGCCAAAACATTTTTGTTGTAAAGTTTTGCTGCATGTCTTGACGATGTTATATATTTCTTGGTGGCAGATTGTTGAACCATTTACAGCCCATTATGTATTTGCATTGGGTGTTGCAAGGTTCTTGAGCTGTGCTCATTGGGTTCTCCAGGTTTGATTCATGAACTTTGTTATGGAAAATTCTCTAAATCCTTCTTCAAGTTGTATTATTGCAGAAAATTGCTTATATTTCTCGTCGTCATTGATTACCCGCCCAGGATTCTAACATGATACTGAATGGCTCAATGGTGCTACATATTATAATCATTTTAGTTTTGATAAGTGGGTCAATGACGTTGTTTCCAATCTTTGTTGATAGTCAGGCATGCAGTAATACAATGTTTATGGGAAAATTAGGCTTAAGGGACTATAAACTTTTTGAATTTTAAGACAGCAAATATTTGCTGTTTAGGGCTAAAAGATTGCTTAACTGTATAATTTGTTAAAATGGAAATTTTTTAGACAAAATTTTGTTTAATCCCTGCCACCTTTACCGAATATCTTCATGTATCACATGTCAAATGCCACCTCAATTGGACTCACACATTTCATAGCTTTGAATCATAAAATATATACTAGATATTTTAAAACCATTAAATGATAATCACTGTAGTCGCTTTCAACTTTTGTACATAATTTTTTACAAGCTAATTATATTTGGACATTAATTAAATATTTCTATAGATTGTTGAATTTAAAATATTAGTATCCATTTATGATTAAAAGTCTTCCAGTTTATGAATGATTCTGTCCATGCTTGACCTTGGCGTGTGTGACAAAAATCAAACCCATCTCAAGGTCATTAGAGCTGAACTCAAAAGTCTTGAGAGTGGGCTGTACTCAGCCATTTTAGTTTTATATAATTAATTACAGTTGGTCACTTCTTTTGACAAATTATTCAGTTGAATATGCAGTTTCTAGTAGTTGAAAGTTTTCACATTCTCAAACGATAGATCGAACTCTCCACTATTGTACTTTTGAACTTCTCTAATGTTAGATGCATAAAGGTGTGGTTTCTTTGAGATGGCATAGCAGGGATATGAAAAAGATTTTTCAGCGAAGATACCATCTTAATAAATTATAAATCTCACCCCTTTTCCACAAATACCAGAAATTTACCTGTTATGCTGTTACTTAAAAATTAAAAAGCTCCTTTTCCCTTAAGCCCTACTCTCCCCATGTTTTTATGTAACATGTTCAGCAGAATTATATGCTTGGATACCTCTTCAGGTTGACATTGGGAATGGTAATGAAAACCACGTACTTCGGGTTTTTCACCGTCTTAGATGTTGCCTTAGAAACCTAGCAGTAAATACTTATATTGTTAACCATTTAATGAAATAAGATATATTAAATCATATTTATTGTGTACTAATACTAATGCACACCAAGTTTCTGAACTACAGTGATAGTTTGAAATTGACAAATCACAAATGGGTGTTATAATTGTCCATCTGCATTTGACAGGTTTTGGACAGTCGTGGTCATCTTCTCGTAGCGTTGGGTTATGGACTGTGGCCTTCAATGGTTCTTTTATCAGAAATAGTCCAAACCTTCATCTTGGCAGACTTCTGTTACTACTACGTTAAAAGGTTCACAATCAGTTTTCTTTTGATTATGCACATATACACATATTCTACACAGTTTTAAGAGTTTAACTTGATTAATTATGACTTTTATTTCTGCAGTGTTTTCGGAGGACAGCTTGTGTTACGCCTTCCTTCTGGAGTGGTGTAATTATTGGTAATACAAGCTTTTGTTTTAATTTATTTATTGTTCACAACAGGGCTCATAACCGGTTCTTCAGCATTAAAATCTGGTGGATGGACTAGTAAAGTTTGCAATACAAAAGCAAGTTACATATTCAAGCCAACCAGACGAGGAGTTGCTTGACTGTACAAGTAATAATTTGGTTTTAGATAGTGGGTTTCAGTTGTAATTCCTCAAGTGTAAATACCTCAACTTGGATTACATGACTAAACGGTATAACGAACAAGATTTTAATCATTTTTTTTAAAACTTCCTTCATACCGTCCATTGTTATACTTTATGTGATTGCAGACAACTTCATTATTTATATGTAAGTCCAGTGGAGCAAGCTTATCTGCCGGGATGTTGGTATCCTTGTGTTATGTTTCAGGGGAATGACCATTGTAACATCTTATGATCTATAATGCTCTGGCCCATTTTTTGTTGACCTTACTAATTTAGTGCAAATGTTGCTTAATCCACATGAGGTTCAAAATCCAAAGTGTATTTTCTCTTATCATCCAAAAATAAAAATAAATAAATGAAGGGGCATAAAGGTGAAACAAGGGCAATATTATGCGAAGGGGTGGGTAGCCCGGCTACTCTGGTCCCAAGTCCCAACCCCAGAATCTCCTAGTGATGTCAAAGTGGGTTGGCCTGAATAGCTTGAAGCTGCCCGTTGCTGGTTAGGTCTGGAAAGACAGATTGTGTACATTTCATAAGATTTACATTTTATAAATATTTGAAAAATATTTCATTATTGTCAAATATGTACTTATTCTCCATGCAGTTGAGGTACGGTTGGATTAAAGGGTGGTTTATTTGCACTACATTTTTTATTTATTGCACTGTATTTTAATTATACTTGAGATCTTCAATCTTTGTACATTGTAGTACTTATATTCATGACTTTTTTTCGTTGTATTCTTATCTTCAAGGGTCTCAAAACAATTAAAATGTAAGTTTATATAACTGTGTGATGCTTCTTCAACAACAACATAGATTGAAATTTAAACCACTATTAAGAAAATGTCAAATACACTTTTTGTAAAGATATAATTGGAAATTTGTGTAATGTTCTTACCCAAAAGTAAAGACATAACTGGGAATTTGTGTAATGTTTCTATCCATCGTAGTAATGATCTAAGAGCTTGTTCAGTAGAGTTTTTTTTTGGAAAAAATTGATTTTTTTGGTTATTTTTTGACTTTTCAAATTTTTTTGTAGTGTAAAAAAGGTTGAAAAGTCCAAAATTGTAGGCAAAAAAAATAGATTTTTTGAAAAAAAGATTCTAACGAACATTGCTCTAAGTTTCGATTCAATTTATCGTCCAAGTGGCATTACTATGTATAATTACTCCTCACAAAATTATAAACTACATATCCCAATAAAAGGAATTTAAGAAACCGGGGCTCAACCATAGAATTCCGTGCGAATTTCAGATAATGGCATTTAAAGAAGTGAGTGCCAGAAAGAATACAGCTGTGAGGTTGGATATTATTCTGACCATGATGTTTCCTAATTACATTTGCTTTCCCCTTTTGACTTTTCTTGATGAGTCATCTATTATTCCCAACTCACGAGTCATGATACTATACTCAAATTGAAAGTAAAAAATTAAAATATAGACTCAATTTGACTTGTTTTGTTCATAAAACTTCAATAATTAAGGTGTAAGTACCTTTTTTTTTCCCTTTTTTTCTTCACCAACTCCAATTATATGCACTTAACCAATTCCAATTTAATACTTCTTTCGTCCTACAAAAATATGCTCGTTTCTTTTGTTACACAGATTAAAAAATTTCATTTAATATAATTGAAATTATAAATTTTTCACACACTATTCCTATTATACTCCTATTTAATATTAGTCATTCATAAATCTAATAAATTTAAATGTTAATTAAGTTACAATTGGAATGCAAATAAAATTGAAATTCATTATATTGAAACAATAATGAAATCAATTGTTGACTTTGTTATTGGGGAATGAGTGTTTTCAAGGCAACATGGAATTCATTGAATGCCTATGGAGCAAATGTGTGAATAAATTTATATAATTTCTCATTATAATTAGAATATGTTAAGTTTATTTATGTTGATAACGATGTAAATTAAATAAGAGTATATTAGAAAAAAAATTAATACACTCTCTATAAAGTAAGTGACTTATAATTTAGGTCAGATAAATAAGAAAAACGAGCTTATTTTTGTGAGATAGAAGGAGTAGAATATTAATTGTGTTGAATAAAAGTGATTAAACGCGTAATAGACATTTGTAATTCACCTATAGTGTATAGTAGGTGTGTAGGGCTACATCAATGCCAAGTGCATTGCATGCATGACACCTTCCATCTACTTTTGTTTGAGTTTCTATCTGTCCTCGTATCACCCTTCCCCTCCATTAATGGTTCTTTCCCATTCTCCTATAAATACTTATCTTTTCTTCTTTCTTTCTCAACACAATACACAAATTCCAGTTCCCTTAATTAACTTGTCAATATGGCTTCTTCCAAATTCCTTCTTGCATCAGTTTTTCTTTCTCTGTTTCTTCTCCATCAAGTTCAAGTCCATGCAGTTCAAGCTGTAAGTCATAATATTCATCTCATTTTTCAATATTTTTTCTTTTACTGACTGCACATATACTTGTGTGTTCTTGCAGACTAGCAGTACTGACATTCCCCAAAATGATTCCGCCATGAAAATTGGTATAATTTAATAAACTGTAGCTACCTTACTTATTCGTTATTAATTAAATTCATGTCACATCATATAATATATAATTTTGTATGTATAGATTGTGGGGGTGCTTGCACAATGAGGTGCCAATTATCCTCAAGGCCAAATCTTTGCAAGAGGGCTTGTGGGACGTGCTGCGCAAGGTGCAACTGTGTGCCGCCTGGCACTTCCGGCAACTTGGAGGCCTGCCCGTGCTATGCCAGTATGACAACCCGAGACAACAAGCGCAAATGCCCTTAGTTTATTACAACCTCTTCTTCATTTGCAGAATCCATCCAACATTTTCATCTTATAATAATGTATATGTACATCGAATCTTGTCGGAGTTTTTTTTTTTTTGGGTCTATATATGTGAGTGTTTTGTCTTGTTATATTAAATGTTCCTGTACGAGTTACAGAGCTTAATGGTTGCAGATATTTGTGTTTAATATATATATATATAGTATCTTGTCTTCTTCTTTTCATTTTTTATATTTATTTTTTACATTAAAATACCGTACGTACGTAATTTGTTTTATTGTCAACTTAAAACCGAGGTACAATAAAAGAAAACTTAACTTACTATGTTTAGAGAGAGTACAATGAAAAATGAAAAATTACATTTTATCCACTTTAATCATATTCCTCACTACCATACGTTAGCTACTTTTAAAACTTAAAGAAAATTGTATAAATTTATTACCGTACTTAAATTTTGAATCTCCATGACATTCTTTTCTTGACTCCCACAGCTTGGTTGACCGAGCTAGTCAACCGAGTTAGTCTCTGATTTTTCAATCGATCCACCAATTATACTTTTAACTAAGTTATCTACTGTATTTTAAAATTGCGAGTTAAGCTTGGTCAATAACCTCTGTTTTACATGGTCCTCGTCCCAATTTGCAAGAGGTTCCAAACCAAGTTATCCACATTTTTATTTTCCTTGTTCAAAATATTCTCAGCTGATAGGGCCGCCTTGGACTGCCCCAAGGGGTTAGGCTCAATGCATACAACCATTACCTCCTTCGAATTATATAACCCAAGTTGCCTGGCATCCGAATTATCCAAATCCACTGACCCATGGGCTGAAGAAGCTTCACCCACTAGATCTGGTCCATCGTTTTCAAATGCTGCCAAAAAATAATCCTTAGATCCAAGGCTTTTATGTTTATTCGTGCCATTTAAAGTAGGACTAATTAGATAAATACACTTAAAATCACAAACTTTTTGAAAAATCAATTTTGAAAGATGTTTAAGTTGAAAATACGATTAATTCTCAATATGTCACTTTTTAATTAGAGTTCTATATAGAAAGTGATATGATATGCTAATTTTTAATTAAAATGTCATATCTTGTATAATTTGACTATCTTTAAACATAACATTCATTTCGTTTGTCATTGTCCCAATCATCGAACTTGATCGACTTAACTCTTTTTTCTGACCCCCGACCCCTCACTAATTTTGTTCTTCGTATTTCCCGTCACTTGAATGAAGAGACTCAATCAACTCAACTTTCTCAAAATTCTCACCATAAACCCTTGACTAAGTTTGTTATGTGCTTATACAAATTTTTGAAATTAATATTTAGCTCTTATTTTTTTTCGTGTTTGATGTTAATTAAGATTTTACATTACTCACTTTTTAATTAAAATGTCAATTAAATTCATTTATTAAAAAGTCATATATTGTGTCTTATTAAAAAGTCATTTACTGAATTTTTCAATTGATTAAAATTTTATGCCTATTTTTTATTTTTTAATAAAATTTTGAATAAAATAGACACAGCTCGGAGCGGATGGATGGTGTATCCCTTTTTTCTTGTTTAGCAATTTCACTATCAGATGACTAAAGGAAAAAGCCCGGTACCTCATAAACCTCTCTTTTTATGTGGTTTCGGCCTATGGGGGACACCATTCGAAGACTTGAACACAACGAGTTTATTAGAATAAATGCCACTAGCTTCGTAGAATGGGCCAATTTAATACAACAAAAAATTCGATTTGTAGATTTCCGAGTGAAATTTAGACAATGACAATTTAAAGAAGAGGAACGATTTCTTGTCCCAAGTGGGCAATTGTTATTTTGCTTACATCTAATATAGCACTTGTACATTAGATGAATTGTCCACATAAGTTTTCATCCAATGTACAAGTGCCAATTCATATTGGGGTGGGGACATGACTCTTCAAAGAGTATTTTTGCTTTCTCCTTTTGACTAATTATGGACTCGTCTATTAATGCCAACTCACGATAATATTACTAAAAAGGAAAAAAAGAAGACGTTAAAACATGGACTCAAATTTGTTAATGGGAACTTATTTTGTTCATTAAACTTTACTAAAGTTAGGTTTAAGTACCTTTTTTTTCATTAATTAACCAAGTAGTGCAATTTGTTCTTTTCTTCTTCTATTTTAATTTCTTTAATATTTTGTAGTCGATTTTCAATTTTTGATTAAAAAGAGAGTTCTAATAGATTGCTAATGATTGTAAACTATTGTCGAATTTTATGATTTTAATCTTTCGTCCTGTGTCTTAATTTCAAATTAAAAAAAAAAAATGAGAGTTATAATGGGCTCATAGTTGTCGTAAAATTTTGTTGCATTTTATGATGTGAACTTTACTACAACTTTGATGCGAATCTTCACCTAACAATATATGAAATAGAGAAGAGGAAAAAAATAATAGAAATCATGTAACAAGCTTAAATACAATTTTGATAGAATGTCTCACAAGTATTTAAAAGAGCGATAGAAAATAATACACAAGAAACTATTTCAACTGCATTACACCTTCCATTCTCCTATAAATACTAGTATTCTTTATCTCTTCCTCAACACATACTAGAAATTCCAATTCCCTTAATTTCTCTTTCACCATTTCCTTAATTAAAAAGCTTGGAAAACTTGTCAATGACTACTTCCAGAAGTCATTCTTGCCTCAGTTTTGCTTTCTCTGCTTGTTCTCCATCAAGTCCATGCAGTTCAAACCATTTATAACAGTGATGGCAGTTACAAGAAAAGGGTCTTGGAAAACTTCACATAGATTGTGTCATATCATGAAAGTAAAATATTATTTATGTTATGAAAGGATTTATCATGGATGACAATCAGCTTAGGCAGAAACATTTTACACATCAGAATTGAAAATGGAGAACCAAAAGTATTTCTTTTTTATAAGCCCTTTAAGTGCAAGCCTTATTCATTATTCATCGTAGGCTCGGTATTGGAATTTACATAATTTGAACCAAAAAACTCGACTACTCTCTAGCGATTGAAAAGGAAATGAATTTATTAATTTATATTTTATCTTCGACAAAGAGAAATTCAGATCTTTACAAATGGATTGCATATATACATTTACACATGATTCTGTTCAAGCAATCAATAGTTTCAAAATTGTATTATTTTAGAAATTAGAAATTGACTGCAGTTAGATGAAGAAGGAAAAAAGAGAGAGCATCAAAACCAAACAAATATCCTGTTTGTCAAATAGACTGCAATTAGATGAACAATAAACTGGCAATGAAAAGCAGGGCTCCCATTTGGTAGCATGGGGAAGGTGTCTGGAAGTGGCATTTGGCAGTTCTCACCATTGAAATATATTGTTCTTGGAAAAGCCCATCCATTGCTGAGTGTAAATGATTTTGAATCTTTTTGCAAAAGTATTTCTGTAGTCACAGAACCCAGTTGATCTTTATCAGCTTGCAAGAGTTCAGTGTTGTAGAAGGGCTTCCCCCAGAAAATGGCAACTTCTTCTGCAAAACTTACATAGCATGAGAACTACTAACATCTTCAAAACGATATACATCTGTGAAAATCCAGATTCTTAATATAGAGAGATTGGATAGCGCAGAGAACATGACCTTAGTTTCTTTATTTCCTTTAACACTGTGCAATGCTGGACGATGTTGCATAATAGAACAGACGAGATTTTAACTTCTTTGTCTTATTTAACTTTTTTCCAGTGCTGTCCAGTCAAGCATTAGCAAGCATGCCATAAGTGTATTCTATCAGTACAGCATACGCTATTCTTTAATCCTTCTGTTTTATCCTTCAACATAGTTCACCCTTTGAATACTTTAGAGATTAATGAACAAGATTTTAGTTCTTTTTCTCTTTTAATACTGTCCAACAGTTTCCAGTCGACCTCATCTCACCAAACATATCATTATGTCTATTGTTCAACACAACATACCATTTTCTTTAGTTCTCTGATTTATCCTTTAACGTATACCATGTTTTACTTTTAAGTTAGTTATTTTGCTAAACGTGATTTTCAAAGTAACTTTTTTTTTACTAGCAATCCAAACGTGCTCATTTTAACCATTTGAAACTCCATAAATAAGTACATTCTCAAGAAATGAGTGAAGATATTTGCAAAGATTAGGGTACCTGGGACACCAATACTTGGAAGCATTGTGCTGTAGAAGCTGTATGCAGTGGCAGGCTGTCCGAAGCCAGGATGTTGAACCAAAACGTTCCAGTCTGAGTAATTTTTTCCGTAGTTGTAATTAGAGACTGTCAGTTTTACCCTCCAATGGTTCATGTAATTGTTCTCAATATGCCAGTGAATCCGAAGTGGACACATATGATCAGTGCATTGAACTATATCATCATCTGGCAAATTAGACGGAATGGAGCCATCTCTGTTCAACATATATAGATACACATACAAACAACATTAGACCTTCAAATTATAGTACGGCAAAGCAGTTTGGAGAAAGCAAGAATTGTTGAACCTCTTCATCTGAATGATTTAAGTTGCTAGAGAGGGGACGCATTTATTAAAGTTTAGAATTCAACACTCTCTCTCACATGCAATCGAAATCATTTTTTCATCAAAAGTCTGCTATGTGCACAATTTTCGAAAAATGGGTTGTGGCGAGATTCGATCCCCACGACTCGAGAGCTTCGATACTATGTTGAACTACCTCATTTAAAAAGCTAAAATTGTTATAGAAGAGACACGTTATTTACTGACATTTAGTAGTCAACATTTAATAACAAACCTGATACATGATGTTGGGAGCCGATTAGCTATTTTACATCCACAGCTGCAGGAAGGGCATGATGTGACTTTAGGATTGTAAAATGATGAAAGCGAAACACAACAAACTGGCGTTTTGTTAGCCAAATAACTGGAGTATGTGCATGTCGATTTCCACGTCCCTGAAAATGAGAAAATCCATAATTAGAATGTTGTTAGACTGAACCTAATCCAAGGATCAAGAACCTAGTATTCTCCATTTGTCTAAAAGTGACAGATACAGAACGTAGGTTGGAACTGGCTTATTCTAATGAACTAGGTACTGATTCGTGTCATTGTTCAGGCTACGTCTATTCTTCTAGAATGTTCTTTTTAGTGAGCATCTAGCTGTTCACAAGTCCTCTGCATACTGAAAGACCGGGAGCTGGGAAACACACTCCCTCATCCCTCCAACAATATTCCTTAACTTATTATTTCAGTTTCTCTATCAGAAAACAGGGCGATTGTCAAATTAGTTGGCGGCCGTTTTTCCTTTCCCAGAGACGTAGAAGCATGGTGCTTTCATCAAGCTCTGTTTCTACTAAGAAAGGGTCTAATTACTCTTGAACAATACACCAATGAGTGTTTTCCTTCCTAGATTTTAACTATTATTTTATTTCCTAAAAACAGTAACATCAGATCCTCACAGTAGATCATGTGGCGCATGTGGTATTTTTCATCAAACAAGGCAGATATTATTATTCAGTTGGGTGAAAAACTGGCTTAGGATTAGGAAGGGTTTTTATAAATCTTCCCTAACTGTATAAATGGTTTGAAATGGCCGTAACTGAAAGTCAAGCACTCTGGGAACTCAGTATCTTAGATAAGGCATCGACTCAATAAGCACTGTTTTCTGCTAGGCAAATATTCCGTTATTCTTTAAAGTTAAATTTTGACAATAAAGTACTTACTGAAAACTTGCTCTTCCCTTCTTCCCCCGATAACTGAAGAAACTGTAGGAGTCGTGTCCATCACCTGGCCACAAGTATAACCGGGTCCTGGAGCCGTTAGAATAAGATTCAGAGGCTTGTACCCGGTAGAATTCTGTTCCAAATTTCCAACTGTAACCTCAAAGGATGTGTTGGACAGTGAAGGATGGACAGCATAGGCAGCAAGGATCCCACCATGGCAGCAACCATCCGATCTGTTTTGTGGCAATGCATCTGGCATCAGATCAACTATCACTGGATCTATCTTGCATGAATGTGGTACTTGGAATTTGAAGGATGAACAATTTCCTTGTTGGATAGCAAAAGCACCAGACATTGACCAAATGACCTCATTTCTGGTCCATGTCCAACCTAGTTTCCAACCTGGTTTCTCTACATGACGATACTGGTAGTAGTTTTGTATTGTTACTCTTGCCTACAAGAAGAATCCAGATTAATGGATGAGAACTCAGTTACAGGTGATTGTGTTACAGTATTTTGAAGTATGAAAATACTGAAAGTGCGGATATAGATGTGGACAAGCAAAATTTGAGGCCAGCTTCTTGAATCACCACTAGAGCCAAAACCAGATTGCTTACATGATCAACAACTTCTTTAGTATTACGGAAAACATTAAGGGCATAGTTTCTACGCAGCACTAGACATAGTGTCCACACTTTAGCGACCAAGATTTTAATCTTTTCTTTCTTCACTAATACTGTTGAGTACTGCCCATCCACCTTACTAAATATACTCAAAGTCCTTATATACATCTTGGCATGAAGCAACTACTTAACCCTGAAAAGACGAGCACATTCTTAACCCCTTTTATCTTAATGTAACTGAATGATAAAAGATAGCTGCTTTGAGAAAAGACTAAAATTCGACACAAAACATAAAACAGAATGTCAGTTGCAGTACTAACCACATATCCATCATGTGTATACTTGAATATGTCAAAAGTAACTGTAATATTCCCATTCGGATCCAAAGGGTCGTAGCAATCTGCAACCCGAGAAGGCAACTAGCTTCAATATATAAGAAAACTCTAGATAACAAAAGAAAGCAAATACAGTGAAATATGATGCCTGAAAATCTGCACATCCCAATTAACAACAGCAATATCAGTAGATAACGCCACCGGGGAGAAGTGAATGACTCCATGTTTTTGGGGATAAAGCAATTCAAAATAGACAGAAGCTGTTATAGTAGAAGAGACGGATAACATCTTGAATAAAATGTAGTGTAGACAAAAGGGATGATACAAACATATACAGAGAAATCCAGCTAGCTCGTTTTTCTACAGCATGCTTGACTGGAAGCTGGATTGCTGGAAACAAAGAATAAACATAGGAAACATCATTAAAATTAGCAACAGACAAATCCACATCATAATACAATATTCATTTATGACCAATATAATTCAGCAACATAATATAAAAAAATCCGGTGCCCTCATATTCCTACGTGAATTCCAAGGCGGAATACGCAACATGGAAACTTCTTGCAGACATACAAGCTTATCCTCTTTATGTTTCTTGTTTCTTGATTCCCAAGCTCTAGGAATTCTCAAATATAATGCTACATCAGTAAAAATTGGCCCATTAAAAAATAAAATCAAATTTGAATAGAATATCAAAAGTCTTAAGCAATCAGTCAATCGTAATGCTGATAACACTTGCAAAAGGCTAACGTGGCACTTCCATTGGCAAATAATTAGATTGCCGCATTGTCTATTTCATTAATCAAACGGACGTGAACGAAGTGATAAAATAGCAACAAGTTCCATTATCAACTTAAAATAGAATAAAGTTTCGATTTTGGGACAGGTCCAATGCCAAACGGCGCATACAATACACAAACCAATGGCAACACCGAAAGTGGGGAGGAGGCCAGCTTTGCATTTTTCTAGAAGCATAGCGCATATTCTTTTCTTTCAGGCATTTAGTCGAACAAGCACCAATCATCATGCCGCATAGCCGATAAATACCGTGCTGACAAAATTAAAAAATTTCATAGTGAGCCTTTGCTTGTTGCAATGTCGTAAGGCCACTCTATATTCCTGAGACAAAAAAGAAGTTAAAAAGAGGTTTTTAAAAAAAAATTCGAGAGTGCGACTTTTTATACATGAAGAAAAGATTAAAAACAAAGTTACTTTTTGAAATTTTCCTAACATTTAAGCTCGTCCAAACATACTCTAAGTCAAGTTTTAAATAAGTAACACTTATTTAAGTGTCAAGATAGTTATATTTTTATTTATTAGTCATAGTCAAACGCGAGTTGCATTCTGAAATATTTTATAAATACTATAAAAATAATATTTAAAAATATTGTGTGAATGTAAAAATAGTTAATACAAATTATTTATGTATGAATATTTTATTTGATGAGAATCTGTCTATATATACTACTTTTTTGTCAGATAAGGAGTATATGACTTGACTAAAACCTTTGTCGTTGCTATTGAAATTCCTCTTGAAAGTGCAACGTATAACTGTTAGCATGATAATACATTTTGTAGAAGATATATTTGGACATGAGGTATTGTTTGTTCTTGTGTTTTGTTGATTGTTATTGCAGAATAGAGACGAACATGAAATTGTTGTAAGTTTTCCCCTTTTCATTTATGGCATAAATTTTTTTTATTGAATCATTGAATAACATGGCTTGTATTTTATATCTATGTAGAAAAGTCAAGTGCTATTTTTTGTCTTATAACAGCAAAATAAATAATTATCGTAGTAGACATATTACCCCTCTTTCAATGGGCCTTAGATCTAATGTCCACCGAGACACTTGTCCTGCACTCATTGGATGAGTGTAAAATTTGCACTCATTCCCAATGAGTGCAAATTTTACACTCATCCAATGAGTGCAGGACAAATGTCTCGATGGGTATTGGATTAAATCCGCTTTTTCAATTATGATGAGTCTCAAAATATCAATTCATGCATAATTGGAATAATATTTGATCGAACTCTTTCGAACTACTGTCACTTGAATTGACCATTCATTTTCGTACGTCGATAAATTTCTTATAGCCTTCGATTTCATGAGGCGAGAGCGACCTCGATTTGGCAAAATGTTTTGTGTTGATATGTTAGGAAGAAAAACAAAATATTTGACGAATGAAATAACAACATATTTGTGAAAACAGTTTAAATAATTGAGGAAGTCGATAATTATACATCATTCCATTTATCATTTGTTTATCTCAACTTAACATCTATTGAATACATCAATTAGAATAATTTAAAATTATACACAATATATCCTTCTATTTACCTTCACCATTTGTTCATCTTAACTTAAAATCTAGAGAAATCTGTACTTTCCATTCCCAACATTTGCAAAATATAACAAATATACCCTCAACCTTTTTTAGCATAATCTATCACAAACCTTTCAATTATATAGCAAAATTCATCATTCCCTCCATTTTGACCATTAAATGACGAATTTGACATCATCTTTAATTAAACAAAAATAAAAGAAAGTAATAAAACAACAAAAATAAGAAAAAATTGTAAAAAAAGTTTCATTACTTTTCAAAAAATACAGATAAATCTCACTTAAAACAATTTAATACATATTGACAAAAAAAATAAAAAAAATTAGAAAACGAAAATATTTCATCTTTTCCATCTAAGCTCACCCCACACACCCACCCACATACCTGCGGCCAAACACTACATCCACAAATACAATCAAGTCAGCAATTGCACCAACACCTTAGAAAAATTAAATTCAGAAAAGCAAAAAAAAAAAAAAAAAAAAAAAAAAAAACTGACTGGATAAAAAATCGAAAGTCACGATTTGAGTTATATGATCTATACTGCGATTTGGATCTTATAAATGGATGGTGGAGGGCTGGTGAAGTGCCCACTATTGGTGGTATTTATATGAACCAACTTATTATCAATTTTTTATTTGTTGTTTTTTTCTGAATTAATTTTTCTAACGTAGAGGTAGTATCGTCGTCGTGATTGCATTTTTGGAAGTGGAGTTTGGCCATGGGTAGGGGTGGGTATGCTTGGTAAGTATGGTTGAGAAAGATGAAATGTTTACTTTTTTTAAATATGTATTTAATTATTTTACGTGGATTAATTTGTATTTTTTAAAAAGTTATGGGACTTTATTTATAATTTTTCTTATTTTTTGTTGTTTTATTGGTTTATTTTAATTTTGTTTATTTAAAAAAGAGAGTAAATCCATCATTTAATGGCCAAAATGGAGGGAATGACGAGTTTTGCTAAATAATTGAAAGGTTGGGAATTGATTATGCTAAAAAATGGTTGATGATAGATTTGTTACATTTTGTAAAGATTGGCGATGAAAAATGCAAATAACCCTAAAATATATTGAATACATCAAATGGAATCATTTAAAATTATACGAAATATGTGTCATCATTTACCCTATGTACATCTTAACATCTATTCACTAAATCAATTGAAACAAAACTCTTTATAAGATCATCTTTTGTTCCAAAAAGAATCTAATTAATATATAATTTAATGGACAATCAAGTGGAATGAATTTGTCAAATACACATTGATGATAATTAAATAGTTGAAAAAATAAATCATGATAATAATGTTCAAATGTTTAAATAAATTAAATACGTATTAAAAAAAGAAAAGTAAAAATATTATTAAAACAATTTATATATAGTAGTTATACAATCGTTCAAAAAATATTCTCACTTCATGATATTTAATAATTAATAATTATAGATACTTAAGAAATAGGTAATCTTCGTAAACACATTTGAAGACAACAATTTACATAAAGTAAATTTGATCTTGCCAAACCCGTTGACTTGGTGGAAGGGTTAACCTATTATCTGTATGTTATTTTACTTCAAAAACTTTTAATTGACAAAAAGGTTATAGCGGCAAAACTAAGTGCTTGTTTGATTTTCATTAACATGAGTTTTTTGTTTCTCATTTTTTTATTTTTGGAGAAAAATGATCAAAATGTCCCTTTTTTTTAAGTCAAATATTGCGGCTACTTTAGAAAGCAAAAGGACATTTTGGTCAATTTTCTCCAAAAGTCAAAAACTGGGAAACAAAAAACTCATTTTAATGAGAATCAAACAAGCTCGGATAAGAAGAATTCTTCACATTTTGTTTAGAATATCAAACTATAATTATTTTTTAAGTGTTGATAAGTTGTGGGTCCTACAAAATGTGTGGATAACAAGTTGTGGATCTTACGAAATGTGTGTATAAAAAGTAAGTTCGATCAGCTTAATTATAATTTAAACTTGAACAAACATGAAATTAGCTAAGCCCGTTACTTTGATTAACAAAAAAGCTAATGCGATACTCTAGTTGACAAATAATTAAATCGCGTAGTCGTCTTTTTTAGTGGATCGACACAATAAAGTTTTATGTTTTTGTGACCAACGTTGAATTGAGAGACTACCCTTGTATTAACCCGACATGACACAGGGATGAGTCCAACGCGAAATAATATACAAAAGAATGGGGGGGACTCCGGCTGGCTTTGTATTTTTCTAGAAGCATAGTGCATATTGTTTTCTTTCTAGCATTTAGTCGAACAATAACCAATAATCAGGTTGCATAGCCGATAAATACTTTGCTAACACAAGTTTGGTTGAAATAAAATGGTCGGATTAGTGCATGTTTGGCTAAGCTTAATTAATTTTTAGCTTAAAACAAATAATCTTTAACCTTTTAGTCAATTTTGAAATAAATATTTGTTTTAAAACAAATAATCTTTTGCTTGTGAAATTTGGAATAAGTAACATTTATAGTTGTCATTTTTCACTTATAAATAGAAAAGAAATAGTGTTTCTAGCCAAAATTAAGAAATTATATGTCTTAAAGTTGTGTTTAATTATGTGGACCGTTCCTCCAACTAATGTATTTGACAAAAAAATTTAATAAATAGTGTAATGTTCCTTGAACAATAACTTAGACTAAAACTTAGACAACTATTAAGAAAATATCAAATAAGCCATTTACAAAGATATAACTGAGAATTTGTGTAATGCTCCTACCCAAAGGGCGTATTTGACATTTTCTTAATAATGATTTAAGTTTTAGTCTAAATTGTTGTTCAAATAGGATGAACGGTTCCCTTTAATTATATACCATTAAAAATACCAAACGGCTTCATTAAATTCTCAACTCATTTCTCAACTATTAACGAACCATTTATTAGGCATGATGGTTGACCTTTCCATCAACTAGATAGACACAGCATTGATGGAAACAAGCTGACTTACCAGATACATTTGCACTGCACAAAGCTGCAGCGTTACTAGTCAAATATACATAGATCGACCATCGATGATATGAAATTAAAATTTGAGGACAATAATGTCAAGAAAAATAAGTCGAGAACTGAACACATAATTTAAGATATAAAATCGATGGCTAAAAGCAAGTTGAAAGATAAAAGTATAATGAAATATTGAGTAGTAGAGGGCGAATCAAGTTTTGTCTAAAGTAAAATACAAAATCCTTCAACGAAGAACATATATCAAAGACTTGTAATAAGCAGCAAATTAGAGGGGTCTTTTAAAACGCATCTACAATGCAACAATGTGGATTATGGTATATGTGTCAAATAAAATAGAGACAGAGAGAATAGCATTTTCAATGGAATTGTAGATTGAAAAAATTGTGATCCACATGTACAAGAGATATTGGTAAATAAATTAAAAAAATAAAATAAAGAATTATTAATACACATTTCAATAGAAATAAATTATAAAAAATTAAATAAAAGAGGTTTAGTATACATAGACATTAAATAAATAGAGGATGTATAGAAATCTTCTACTTTTTTCTTTGACATGTAAGCAATTTAGGGGGACAATCAAATGGTTTTCCACTTTTTAGTACAATCTACAGTTGCATTGTAGATGCTCAAAAGAAACAAAAGAAATATCGGAATTTTTCGGTTATTTATTGAGCCTGAAAATTCAGTTGCTGCATAAAGGACTTGATTTATTAGATCAACCATTTGATTTTTAAAAGGTGATAAGAACTGCCAACCATCAATACCTACCCACACCCACACACAATACACACAAGGTCATTATTGGAAATTGATAAAGTTTTTTGTATATAATAATTTGTGAGTCTTGCAGACAGTGATAGCAACGAGGAGGATCGGCTTGATCTAAATCCGTCCCGCAATAATTGTAAGAGATCCAAATTCGCCCCGCGATCTGCCATTTTTCGGGGTGGATCGGATACTGATCAGAGCCCTAATCCGTATACTGATCCGTTTTTTTTTTTTGCATTCAAAAAATTTAAAATATATTGAAACAAGCTTTACTACTATACTATAGAGTTTAAACAGCATTCTAAAATACATTTGAGATCTTACACCCACTATGAAAAGCTCTCAAACTAACTACCAAAAGTTACACTGAATGTTGTAGGCTTTAGAAATTAACAAATTAGGAATTAAGAAATTTGAAATTGCAATTGCAGCTCTTGTTCCAAATTTTTTATCTTGTTATAATTTAATCTTTTTTTTTAAAAAAAATACGGGGCGGGTCGAATCGGGGCAGCCCCGATCCGATCCGATCCGTGGCGGATCACAGATATCTGTCCCATTCCGCCCCGCCGACCCGCGGATCAAGTATTTTTCGCTCCATTCGAATCGGGTATCCATCGGGTTCGAGACGGATAGGATATTTTTGCTTACTCTACTTGCATAATCTGTAGATAAAAATATAGGTAGAGTGTCAGACACAGCAGGGGCCCAAGGCATGGACTGGAAGCTGGGCGCGTATTTTTTTTATGTAAAATTGCTAGAATATGATCAATCTGTATTATAACGGCAAAAAACTTAGAAAGAAAGGATAATATAAACAAATAAGTCATCAAAGTAGGCAGTTAGAAGACTGTGCGATGATGGTGAAGTCAACCAGCCATTAATATTACTTGTAGGTGATACATTTAATTATCTTGGCGAGATATTGCAAGTTTTGCTTCCTTATATAGGGTAGCATAGATAACAATAAGGCAAGCGAAAAAACATATTAGGCCGTTTTCTATCTGATTCAAGACATGGCTGCTAATAATGGGAATGTATATGCAGTGGATGATGAAGAAAGCCAAGCTGGTGTGAGCAAAATTCAGCCTGTCCCCTCTACACCGATGCAAGTTCATTTTTTCTTACTCTCTATTCAATTTCTTGGCCTTTCTCTTAAAAATTTTGGTGGGTGGTTCTTAATTTCTTACAATATTGTTTAGCAGGACACAACAATGGACAGCTGATCTTGATAAGAAGAAGCACACTTCTCTTACCTTGAGTCAAATGCTCGGTTTGAATGAGTTTTTCTCCTTAGATGTTAGTACCTATCCCGTTTTTTGTGTAGAATGTTTGGTTTGCAATATTGGACTACTTTCTTTTTAATATTTATAAGACTGTTTTACTCGTAATTAATCTAAGTAACTTACATTTTCTTGATAACTGAAGGTTTGGAGGGCGTCGGTGGGAGAGCTCATTGGATCAGCAGTTCTTGTATTCATGCTTGACACTATTGTGATCTCAACCCTTGAGTCTGATATCAAAATGCCAAACCTCGTACTCTCAATTCTCGCAGCCATTGTCATTGCAATTCTCCTCCTCGCTGTTTATCCAGTTTCCGGTGGCCACATCAACCCCGTTATCTCCTTTTCAGCTGCGTTAGTGGGCCTTATCTCCATGTCGCGCGCTTTAATTTACATCATAGCCCAATGCGTTGGTGCAGTGCTTGGTGCACTGGCCCTTAAAGCAGTGGTTAGTAGCACCATTGAACAAACCTTCTCACTTGGAGGTTGCACTCTAACAGTGATTGCACCTGGACCAGATGGGCCCGTAACCATTGGCCTCGATACTGCACAAGCCTTTTGGCTCGAGATTTTCTGCACCTTCGTGTTCCTATTTGCTTCAGTTTGGATGGCGTATGATCATCGTCAAGCAAAGGCAATAGGTCATGTTCTTGTTTTTTCAATTATAGGAGTTGTGTTAGGCCTCTTGGTGTTTATCTCCACCACTGTCACAGCTAAGAAGGGCTATGCCGGGGCCGGGATGAACCCTGCTAGGTGCCTCGGCGCTGCAATTGTTAGAGGTGGCCACCTCTGGAATGGCCACTGGGTGTTTTGGGCAGGACCTGCCATTGCTTGTGTTGCCTTCTATTTATACACAAAGATAATTCCACGGCAACACCATCATTCAACGGGCTATGAACATGATTTCTTCAATGTTGTTAAGGCTATGCTTTGATATGTTGATCACTGATACAATCTCGTTGCTGCAAAAGGGAAACCAGTGTGACTTATTGTTTCTAAACTTGTTCGTTGAAATTATAACGAAAATGTAATTTATGGTTTATTATTAAGGCTATGCTTGAATATGAACAGTTTACCAGTTATATTGTTGCCAGTATACCATGTATCTTCTCATATACTACTTCACATAGTGCATGTTTGCCGTAGCTTAAATTATAACTAGTCAAATATATTTTTTATCCATATATTTCGTAGAACGTACAATTTACTATTAACTTATTATCCACATATTCCATATAACTCACAACTTATAAGCACTTCAAAAATAATTTTAGCACCGTCCACACGTGTGCTTAATTTGTATAATGTCAACTTTTCCAAAACATCGAATCAATGTTTTTGAATTATAAATATTAGTTAAACCAACTTAAGTAGTTGTGGAACGTTAAAGATCCAAATTTACGTAAAATCAACATAACAATACCAGTGGTGGTATTCATGTCGTTATGAGATAAAACACTACTAAAAGCACAAAAGTTAATCCACACACCTAGAACATATAAATGAACTAGAACATGTGGAAAAATAGTTTGAATATATTGTATTGGTGATAGATAAGCACGTGAACTACGTTGATTGATAGATGTATTATTCTATACTATTTTCACTTAATTTGTATAACGTCAACTTTTTCATGACATATGATAAATGTTTTTAAATTATAAATGATAGTTAAACTAATTTCAATAGTTGTGGAATATTAAAAGATATAAATTTACGTAAAATTAACATAAGGATACATGTATGTTATAACGTCAATCATATTGCTATGGATTAAAACACTACTAAAATCACTCACGTCCCATCCACACATGTAGAAAATATTAAAAATCAGAATGTTAGAAAATGAACTACTCATTGGTGAGAGATAAGCACAAGAACTACGTTGATTGATGGTGAGAGATAAGCACAAGAACTACGTTGATTGATTGATACCGAACTACTTAATATGTATTATCATATACTAATTCACTTTAACTTATATAATAATAATAATGTGAAGCATTCCATCATACCAAATCAATATTGTTCAATTATAAACGTTTGTTAAAACATATAAGAGCATTTCCAACAAACTTTTTAAACATAGACTATTCTTTAATTTAAAGAGTCAACGCTTAAAATTATGCTCCAATAAACTCTCCAATTTAACATTTTAATTTAGAGAGTGAGTTTTGGCTCTCCATATTTGGAGAGCCAAACTCACTCTCTATTATTAATTGCATTGAAATAATTTTAATTTTCAATATTTGATATGTTGGTTTTAATTAAATAACATATACAAATTTGGAGGGAAATATATGATAAAAAAGAGAAGAGAGGGAAATATATTAAATGCTTTTTGAAAAAAGTAAAATAAAGAGTATAGATATAAAGAGGATATTTGAATGTTTAAAAAAAAATTGCTGTTTAAAATGTTAAAGATGCTCTTTAAATATACATAAGCTGTTGTAGAAGCTCTAACATTATTGCAGAACGTCAAAAGTCAAATTAGTGCATAAGAAAGATTTTAACAACACCATGGCTATTTTGCATACTGTTCTAAAAAGCTCGCACAGGCTCCGTATAAGCTTGAAGCTCGACCTCGACACCTAGCCACGCCTCACGCCTCACGCCTCACGCCTCACACCTCACACCTCACACCTCACCCTCACCCTCACCCTCACATTGTCATTGTCATTGTCATTGTCTCGTTTTCGCCTAGGCATCGTTTGTGTCCGAAAAATTTGAATTTCGACCTCTATACTTAACCTAGAGATGACAATTTAACCCACGACCCGCGCCCCGCCCCGAAAATCCGGGTTGTAGGGGTGGGTACGCCCCGCCCCGCCCCTAATGATATATATATGTAATTATTATTATTATTTTTTTGTATAAAAAATTGAAAATGTGGAAAATAATTAAACAAATGGATTTCTTGAGGCTTGAGAGTCGAACCCGGGTTGCAAAAGAAAAATAAAAGCGTTTATGCACCACACCACATCTTTAACATAACATGTGAGTTTCTTTGTTTACTAAATATATTATAATAAATTCTTAAATTTCCTTTTCTACTAAACCCTAATTAATACAAATACAAATCTTCAATCCTAAAATCCTATTCATCTCACTCTCTCAAGTCTCAGCAGTCAGGCCGCAGACCGCAGACCGCAGTCGCCATCGCCAGTTAGCAGCCACGACCAAGCACAGCAAGAAGAAGAATCAGTCACTGCGCCAGCGCCAGCACCCAGCCGCGCGCCACAGGCCCACAGCGCCAGCACCCAGCCGCGCGCCCCAGCACCAGCGTCCGCAGTCGCCGCCGTCGATTCACTGCACCACCGCGCCATCTCCATTTGCTTGAAGCTAACAAGGGGCTTTCATTCTCCAAATCTCACCACAGATTCACCACCGCGCAGTGCCGCCGTCTTAAGGTAACTGTGTTTGCATTCATATGGTAACTAAAGGCTTACATTTTCAAAATCTCTCAAATAATTGCCAGTATCTCTGGAAACTCGTATGGCTGCTGTGAGGATGACAATGCTTGTGAATTCAAGATTTTATTGTTTTACACTATGGAAGACTTGTTTAAATGACACTCTTAAGTTTAAGAGGTGTATGAGGCAAGGGTGCTGAACACTCTTAGCAGTAGGAATTAGCAAGATGCAAAAAATTAAGAGGTGTATGAGGCAATGGATATTTTAATTTTGTTGTTAAACTTTATCACATATGTTGCTTTTGAAAAGGGGAAAAAAAAATAATAATAAAAAATTATTAGGGGCAGTGGGGGCGCCCCGCCCCGCCACCCGCCCCGCCTGTCAAGGGGAGGGGAGGGGCGGGGCGGGGCGGACATGACCCGCCCCATTGCCATCCATAGCTTAGTCACATTCTACGTTTTTTAGAACACTAGTTTTGCATACCAGATCACTAGAGGAGCAGGGGCTGATTTGGGGGGTTCTCTGGCCGAGATAGTATTTTAGTTATGAATATTTTATTTTTTTTGTTGGACCCAAAATTAGAATAGCTCACTTCCCGCCCAATCCCAACCTAAATTCTTAAATGGGCCAATTTAAATCCATTACCCATCCCCAACCCACTTGTCTTAATTGCCAAACCTAAACGGCTAAACCTCAGCCAAATCCAATTGCCATTTATCAGTGAATTGCAGCAAAATCAGGGATATAATTTTGGACCAGAAAAATTGCCTTCTCCTTCAGCAAGACAGAAGTCCGAGTGGCCATCGCTGACCAATCTAGGTTTTTTTTCTTTCCGTTTTTTACTTTTTTTAGCATGTTAGATTAGTTTTCTTTTCTTTTTTTTTTTTAAATTTGCTTTTTATAGTAGATCACCTCGGTTCAGGTTTGAATTTGATAAAGTCATATGTTATGGTTTGAATCCAGTAGATGAGGAGTTCAAACTATAACCAGTAAATTGCAAATTTTGGATTAAAATGAAGCTGAAATTTTAAGTAATTATATCAACCCAACTGAATTTGATAAATGAATAAGAAAAGGATAAGAAAACCGAAAATGAAAAGAAGAATCAGGGAAGAAGATGAAGTTCATAGAAGAAGGTGGAAAAGGATTTCATTGCCAATCCTGTTAAAATTAAATCATAATCCATTCTCTCTCCTAAGCCACATATTTAACCCAGCAACAGATGAAGTCGTGTTTCTGGATATTACAACTTATAAAAGTGCAAAAATAAAGTATTTAACTGAATTAACAATTATCAACCGACGGAGGTTTTCCACTCCCACTCACCCGAATTTGCCATATACGTCTATCTTGAGAACAAAAAATAAAGACTCCATCCTCACTACAAATTCCACTCCTAATCGTTGGCAATCAAAAAATCACAAACTCCACATCCATATTCCACAACCAAAATCCAATATCCACGCTCTTGAAATCCAAAATCTCCATCCAAAATCAGCATACTTGCGCAATGATCTACAATCTCTGGGCCACGAGATAAAAAATTTATCTTCCCGTTCAATTTTTTCTCGATTTTTCTCTCTCTATACAATAATCATCAATTTTACACTCTCAGATTTTGCAGTGGATGCTCCATTTCCATCATGTTTGAATTTTTTTTTCTTATTTATTTGTTCAATTTGATCATTACTCTTTTTCTATTTTAATGGGTAAAAAAAATTAATGTGTATCATGACAACAATACTCACTCCATTATCTGGGTTTGCAATTTTCAGATTATTTACGGGAAGCGTGAGAACAATTACGAGATTTTGATCATTTAGATACAAATTTGATTTGTTGCATTGTTTATGGGTACTTTTTAGATTATATACTGGTACAGTTCAACAATTAAGAGATTTGGATCATTTAGGTGCAAAGTTGATTTGGATTATTCACTGAACTTGAACTTCATCTCATACTATTTGCTGCATAGTTTAAGTATATCGCTCAATTTATGTTTTGCTTACACAATTTCTGAAATTTGATTCAACATTCACTGCATTCATTCCGAATTTTAATATTTTTTAGAACTTCATTTGATATTAGAGCATGTTTAATTGGTCTCTGATTCAATTTTGGTGTTTGGTGTTTTGTGCATTTGATATTTGTTAATTTTGATTGCAACCTTGCTTAAGCACTGTAGTCATCGTATCTTCTAACTTTGAATCATTCATTACATTTAGGATTTGGATAATTTAGGTACAAAGTTGATTTGGAAAGGTATAAATCTTTATAGTATTAATTATTTGGTCTGAATAATAAGTGGTATAAGTTTAAGCAGCTTCTCAAACATAAATAAGTAGAATGAATTGAATCATTGAAGTACTTAATTTAGTATGAATGAATTGGATCATTTAAGTCATGAAGAAATTTTTTTGCTGTTTGTCAGCCGATTAATTGGGAGCCTTTGCTTACTGGCTAGTGCTTACAAGTCTCCAGATGGAATAGCTATCAGACAACATGGATTCTTTTACGGATTGACTCTCCTTACGTGGGTATATCTCTTTGTTGATAAGAAACACTTACTGATAATGTAGAAGTTTTCTAAATCAAAATTATTTGAAGCTGCCACTTTGCTAGAGTTGGAAACATAATAAGCATCAAGCTCTCTTGATTCTTTATTCCGTACTTTTCACCTTCTTTTCTTGTGCTTCTTTATGCTAAAGATCAAAATGGCATTCTGTTGCCCTGGGCAGCAGATCTTTTGAAATTAGTTATATGCTGCCATTTTTCTTTATTTATAAACGAGAAAGTGTGAATAGTCGTGTGATTCCGTAATAAGTTTCTGGGAAAAAAATATTAAGATGATTGTAGAATCTTTTATTTGTAAAATGTCATGTATGTGTGTTCATAAGCCATTAAAATTAACTTGGCTGAAGGTTTCTTGTGTTGAACACCATTGATTTTACATTATTCATGTTGGATCTTTATCTTAATATTTGGTATTCATTTTTTCTTTCCAGATCCCTGTTATACTCAATGCCATTGGTGGGATTCTTGTTGGTTTGGTGACAACTTATGCTGGTGGTGTTCATAAGGTAAGTCTAAATCCGGACTGATGAATAGCATTTTGTAGTAAACGATACATAACATGAAAAAGTTTTTCCCATTGGGCTTGACCTGTATTTTACATGTTTTACAATTCTTTAAAAGTGCAAAGAGAACATTTCCATTATCATCATTCTGATTTTTTATTAACGAGCTGCCCATGATAGAGACCTAGTTTGCATTCCCGAGAGGCTTGTGCATGTAAAGTGCAATTCACTTGAACTGAAACACGAAAATTTTCTCGACCATGAAGGGGTAGGGGATTAATGGCTAGAACCATCTCAGCTTAGTAAATATAGAACTATTAATTGATTAGACCATGTTAGAGTTGTAGGATTATGTAATCGATTCAAACATCTCACGTGTATGTCAAGAAAAAGAGGAAAGAAAAATGTACTATTTGCTGTGGCTATGTTAATGTTCGGGGGTTAACATTGATATTCATTGAAATTCCTATACTCCTCTGGCATGTTTGATAAGATGGATTGAACGGTACTACTAATATTAAAAATGATTAATTTATTTCAAAATTTCAGTTAAACTGCAGGTTAATGACGTTGCTGATTTTTTTTTTTTAATTTATTATTTAGCCACTTTGACAATCCATTTTGTTTCTAGTTGCAAATAAGACTTCTAATTTGTTAGAAGTATTTTATTACAGATTTTTTAGATGGTTTATGGTTTATAGTAAAAACATTTTTTTTATTTTTTCTGAAGTATATTATTGGTTTATGTTGAGGCTAATGTGTCAAAGTGCATTGAAGCTTGTGCTTTGCCTTACGGAGATAAAATGCCTTTACGCAATTTAGGCTTTCAGTATTGATATCTATTTTGTGATATTACGTTAAAAACTCAATATTGAAAGTTTAATACTTGTTTTTAATAGGTTTGATGGTGTCAAGTTGATGATTGCAGCGTTAATGACTTTTTTAACATTTTACTTTTGGATTAATATTACATGATGATCTTGATTTTATTTTATTTGGTAATATAAATGTCCTATTATTAATCAATTTTATTTTTTATTTGGCAGTCCTGATTGATTGGTGATATTGAGTTGCGATTGAATTTGAATTGTAACTCTACGATCGGATCCCACCACAGGTAAGAGGTATATACTAGTAAGTTGGAGACCAACAGTACAAATTTTCATTAAGGAAACGCGACCAATAGGCGCCCCCGCCTCTGACTCTCCTCTATAAATTTGGAGGTGCTAAACTCCTAACCTGTTAACCAGTGTTGAAGTGTTGATATTTAGGACAAAGAAAAGGAAGACCCTTGTTATTTGATATATCAACAAGTCTTGTTATTTAGGAGGGAAAAATCAGTACTTTTATCAGTTGATAATCACATGGATGAACAGAGCATACTCGGAAACAACCATATCGAAGATGTTCGTTGGCTCTGCTCTCTATCTGAGTCGGAACTCGTAAGTTCAATCGCTGTTTTATCTTTTTTCAAATTTTTCATGCTTAATTTTCTAATTCTTTGGTGCAATGATTTTATGTAATATGTGAAATGCTCATACAGGCTATTAATTATTTTATGTTTATAGGATTTTTTGATGGGTATGAAAACGTTGATACACCAACGTGCCAAGAAAATCGGTCATGAAGCCCTAGTAAAGAAATTTGATTTACGTACACTTCGAGCCCTCGGTATGTTTTTTCCATTACCAATCATTTTCGTTGTGTACCCATTTTTGTAGTTATTCTACGATTATGATTTTTTGAAGCTCTTTTTGTAAATTAATTTGTTTATTTTTCTTATGATTTCCTGATTTTCTGTTCTTGGCTATAGTTGTCTTTTAGAACCTTTGGGTCTGTGAGAAGAATATATATTATTTTTCTTTTACCGTTCTAGATTTGTGGGCAAACTAAGTTTATGTGGTAAATTCAACGAATTGTATTATTAATAATTAAATTTAGGAAATTTTGTGCTATTACATTACGGGAACAGTCGAACAGGAATTTTAGGATCATTTAATAGGGATCGAAATCCCATTATTCTACTATTTTATCTTCTTTCTTCTGGGCTCCTTCTAGGAACTGAAGTAAATTGATGTTCTATGAGTTCGTAAATTTTGATAATTGACAAAATTTTAGGATTGAACTTTGTTCAATGTCTTGAATTTGATTTTCATATATGCCAGCATACATTTAGGGCCTTTTTTTCCCTTCCGGAAAGAGGAATTCTTTATCATCTAATGTGGCTCTAGACCTTGCACATTCAGGAATGAGGGAGTGATTGATGCAATTTAAGCTGCATAGCTCGTATTGAGTTCATGGGACCTTATTTAAAATGAAAAATGTGTCCTGAAGTGATCAAGGGCTGTGAGTTTACTGTGGAAAATCCAAAACAAGGGCTGAATCATACATCTTTAAGAATTTGTTATAGATTTTAATGGCCATGCTTTAAACTCGAAGATTGTAAGGTGAAAGAGGGTAGAGACTAAGATATTGAATGAAGAGTGGCTGTTCTCTGATATTTTGGTGTCTGTGAATAAAATCTCTGAATGTGTGTTTTTCCTTTTATCTTTACAGCAGTTGGGTTTTGTACTTAGTGGGTGTGTTTTAGATTGTATTGTTAACATTGCACTTGAAAAGGACTAGATTCTGTAATTTGGTCTGCTCAGAAATTTTGAAGTGTTACGGATGGAAAACAATAGAAAATGATGAAGCACCTTTAGTCTATAGGAATGGCATCAAGAATTGAAGAAACCTTCAAAGTGCACGTGGAAAGACGAGAAATGATTTTTTTTTTTGTAAACACTTGCAAATGCATAGGTAAACAATTCAAAGTGGTAGTGCTGTTGTTTGCCACTCGTATTGTTACCAGTATCATAGTTGATATTGGAATGACATTTAGCTCTTGTCTAGTCATAGTCAAATGTGCGTTGCACGGCATTTTTTTAAATTTTTTTTAAAGATATGCTGAGAAGTTCATCATAAAAAAAATGAAGACCAGAAACCAGTCATGTTCATGTGTCAATTGCAACACAAAACATGGTCAAACATAAAATTGAGGTAAAATAATTCATAATACATACAAATAAATTTGACATCCATATCATCATACCAATAAAGGTAATCACAGTAAATAAATTTTTGAGTTTGGAGTATTGAAAATTTCAGTTATCGTAAAGTTTTAATTTTTTATTTATTTATGACTTCATTTATGAAATTTGTTAAATAATTCACGTGGTTAAATTTATTGTACTTGAAAAAGGCCGAAAAATTATGATCAGTACTTGGAAGTTGGTTTTGTTATTTCCTATGAAGAGATTTTGATATCGAAATGTTGCTTGATTTGGATTTTGTTCTTGATTCCAAGACGTCTTCCGTTGTAGAGTTTCTAAAAAATTTAGTTTCTTATACAATTAATGGGTATATTGAATTATTTCTCTGTTATTGATACAAACTCTGCTTGGGTGGTATTGATGGGCGTTTCATTAAATATGTAGCTATGCTTACTCTATTTCATCGTTTTCAATCTTTTGCACTTCCTTCTACACCATTTTCATAGGCCAAGAAGTTGCCTACTATGTTGGATAATGGATATTTCTTTTTATTGTTATTCATTTTTTTTGTGTTTTCATTTAGTGAAATTGTGTAATTCTTGCTTATTTAGCTTATATTTTGATATTTTTTGGACCTCACCCACAAATGACCTCAAGAATGTAAACAAACATAATCAGTGTGTGTATTTTCTTTTAGGTGTGTGTTTAAAAACTTGTGTACTAAATATAGTGGGATACGTATGTGATAAAACAGTGGAGAGAGGCGTGTTGTTGCCATTGTGCGGAATCTGAATAGGCTTGAAGTTGAATGTGTGGTGAAATGTGTACATAATAATGGTGGCATGTGTATTATAATTCAAATACATACGTGGGTGAATACATGTATATGCATAAAAATATGTATAGATAGATACATACACATTTAATTGAGAGTTCAATGATTAATATTAGTTGACGGACAAATCGAGAATTATCAAATATGAGTGAGGACATTGTAGTCCAAAAAATGATTATCAACTCTTGTGACTTTTAATATATTATAGATTATAGATATAGATGTAGATATCCTTCATTGTTTGACCCGAAAATGAAATTCACTTATGAAGCAGTACAAAAATTACTCTTACTTTTATCTTCTATATTGTCGAGAAATGGGATCCATGTTTTGACGGAAACATTTCCAAAAATTGAATCATACTAGTTGGGAGAATCAACCTAGAGACATTCAGCTCTTTGGCTGTCAACTTGCTTAAGTTTGACTATGGGTGACCTTGATATAACACCAAATATAATCAAAATGCAACTAAAGAAGATGGAGTGTTGTAAGATAATCAGTCACTTAAAATTTGAGATTTGAACCCTTTATGTAATCAGCCCTTTGGCATCTTTGAGTTGTTTCCGAAATCTTGTTCCTGATAACCAGACTATGAATCTTTTCGGTAGAAGAATATATAGTTTTTTATTTTATTGTTTTGAAGTTGGTATCGTTGAAAAAGACAACACATACCATGATTTGATATTTATGCCCAGCAAACCCCCCCCCCCCCCCCCCCCCCTCCCCTCTCTTTGCTAACGATGTTGTATAATTTTATTACATGACAATAGTACAACCTTAAGATGATAATATTTCTGGAGAAGTAAGAAACTGATTGCATTATAGTCATAAAATGGATTTGTTGATAGAATTGACCTATTAAACTATGGCCATGAGCAAGTGCATACTCATGAAAATTAAGTGGATTTAAGAAGCTGTATTGTTGAGATCTAAAAAGCTGTAAATATAGTCAAATTTCCTCCATTTGAGATTTGATTTGACTCGGAGTGGGAAACATTGGTGGGGTTATTGAATGATACATAGTTTGATGTTGGATTACTTTGTTGGATTTTTTATTGTTCATGTTTTGGATAATTTATCATATTGTTATTTTGTTTGAATCTGCTTCTAACCATGTAGCAGGTTTACAGGTTTTGTCTTGATGGAAAATCTGAAAGGGCAACTTAAGGATTTATCAGCATCTTCTGGGTTTGAGTGTAACTTGCTGAATCATAATCTCAATGGTAGTTTTAGTAGTATGACAATCGAGGATTTGATTCCGTATATTTGCTCGGACAGGAGGAAAAGAATAGCAGACATGTAAGTTATTTTTGCAAAACTCTCTCCATAGGTCTTATTTTGATCGAAAACCCTTGGTCTTAACCAAACCATATTTTCTTCTCTGATAGTTCTCCATTAATTTGTTTATATGACTGGCGTAGGGACAAGTGATTCTTTGAAACATCTGTTTTTTTTTGTATTAACGACTTGAATAGCTTATTGTTGTTTATGCTGAACAGTTGCATTTCTGTATAGGTTTTTTCAAGATACGCCTCCCAATCAAAAGCAGAAAACTGGCGATGGAGGATGCGGATAATTGCTCAGCTGAACCTGCTGTTTCTCTTTGTTTCTATTTTCTACCCCGGGAGCCCATTTTCCGACATTATACCTTTGCCTCGAGAACATTCTGAGCAATAGGTTTGGCTTATACCTGCTGTTTTTCATCTTTTTTTCTTGTCATGCTTTCAGTTGGGAAAAGATTATCTTGTAAAAGGTGTTCCATGGCATCTAATTAGAGCAGTTTATTCAGTGTTCATAAAATGATCTATTTTTAACATATTCACTTGTCTGGCAGTTGCTGAGAAATTTCTTTGTTTCGTGGATTGAAAAATTGGCCCAATCTTTTGCTAACATACTTCAGTTATACAAGATTTGAAATATAAAATCTAAGATGTCTCGTAAACTATTGGACGCAACGACCTGTGTAACATTAACTTGTTTACTTAGAAGTTGTTGCTTTATTTGTCCAAAACTTAAAAAATCATGGAACGTTAAGCATATGGGATTTGTGAATCTAGTAAATCCAAGCAAAAAGGGTACGTGCGAAAAAGGCTAGAGTTTCTAAGAACAAAAATATTTATTTTATCAAAAAGAGAATACAAGAGTTTAAATAATCTAATAAGCAAAATGTTTGAAACTATCATAAACAAACAAGTAAAATGACAATTCTGCCTTTTTAGCAATATACATATAAATACAAATACGTTTACATTTCCTTTCAAATTTACGATGTGACAGCAAGAAGCAGCAAGAGTTTGTTAATCCAAAAATGAAGACACTAAACATGGTCTGACTTTGTGAAAATGTCAGCAAGTTGTATCGAAAAAAGAATAAAAAGTAAATTAATAGTGTCATGTTGAGGGTGGCGGCGAATGATATTACTCTTTGTTTGGTAAAGTTTTTTTTTCTTTTTTAGATTATGAGTATTGGGTCATAAGTAATGTGTGGATAAAAGAAAATTATGTTTGAATAACTTATAAGTGTTTATAATCACTTTCAAATATGCTTGTGGGAAGAGCAACACTGATATTTGCAAGTAAAAACGCAACTATATAATTTTAGTAGCATAATATTCAACTTTTGTAGAACATCAGGAAGTGACATTATGCTTCTTATTTTTATGAAGGATAAGAGAATCACCTAAAAATACACAGAACCTAGTGATGGATTTATAGTCAGTCAAGTTACTAGCCAATCAACATTAGAGTACGCACGCAACTTTAAAGATTAGGTTGATGAAAATAAAAGACTATGAAAGCAATTGCTACGAAAATAATGCAAAATATGAACAACAATAGCCCAACGAACTGTAGGAGATGTAAAAAACTGACCAACAATATGGACAATATAGGCCACCTCCCTAAGTTAGATTTTTAGGATATTTTGATAGAAGTTGATGAAATGTGTGGTTGAAAGGTTGAGAAAAATTACGAGTTTCATGTGTAGTTGAAAATGAGTTTGGAGAAAAATGAGTTAGAAAATAGGAATCAAACGGAATATAAACATTTGAAGTGACTTTTTGATAGATCGTGGTAAGAGTGGAATAACGAATTATGAGAACTTTCGTCATTACAAGTTAATATTATGCCTTTCAAATATCGTTCCAATAATAAGTAGACCACTAAATTTAAAAAAGAAGCTAGTTGATTTTTATCCTTTCATGCGTTATGCAATTAGTCCTCGTCGCATAGTTATGCATGTTTAACTTTTTTTATTAATTTTTCAATTACACATTTAATCAACTTTAATCAAAATATCTTCAAAGACTAATTTTTATCTATATACCAAACAGGCACATTAATCTCTTTTCAACTGATGGGAAATTCATGGGACTTTCCCATCTTTTGGAAAATTTTGACTCTTAACATATTCTTTTAGGAGCTTTCACAGTAGAGGCGTCAAAATGATTATGGGGGACATCTTAAGCTCAATAACTAGACAAATCTTTGAATAAAAAAAAGAAAAAAAGGAATTTTCATAAATAAGGCCAGCAATTCCAGTTTTGTCCAAGCCTAATAAAAATTATATTTTGAAATTGTAGCCTTATTTACAAAAGAAATATAGTTTTTTATATGATTTCTTTCAATTTTTAAGACTAATACCCACAATCTATTATTGAAATTGTAGTCCAACCCAAGACGAGGTAGTCTAATTGCTTTAAATAAAAATGTATTTTCCTATTGTCAAAATTCGTTTTTAAATTTTTTTATATACTAGTCCTTGTGATTAAATCTTGGTTCCACCCTGCAGAGGATGATGTTGATCAATTGGAGAAAGGTAGTAAGATGTCCGTGCTGAAAGCAAAATGAAACCATCAGCGGACATAGGTGCACAATACAAAATAAAATCTGGTCAAGTGCTGAAATTTGATGCACTGGAGAATTGCCAACTCGGTTTTACAGATTGCGGCATGCATCATTGACACAAGTTATATATTGGTGCTAATGGTTGTAACTTGTTTATTTGGAACGGACAAATGTGATGGGGAATAAGGGATTATCATTAGCTTGGAAGTATCTACTTAAGTCGAAAGTACAAGTAATGTTATTATGCGGCACTAGGTGGAAGCTACGGTTCAAAATTTGAAGACGAATATTCTCCAATAAAAACTAAGGATGAAGTCCCAATATACCCACAATTGAGGGGTCGAATTGGATCACTTCATTTTATTTGTTTCTTATTTTATTTGTTATTTCCAGCACTTTAATTATTTAAGGATGATTATGTCTTTTTTCGGTTTTAGGTTTTTCTTTGCAGGTTTTACTATTTAAACTCGAGTTATATGATTGTCGTCTTTTGGTGGTTTATTGAATAAAATTGATATTTCGCTCAAATTCTATCGAACTTTCGGTATTCTATAGGAATAATAATAAAAATTAATTGTATTCGACGAATCAATGAGAGTTAATTCTCGGTATTTTTATCCAATTAACGAGCATTTAGAGTGTTAATCATATTTTGCATTATTCAGCTGCATCAAAATTAAAGTTTTATCCTCAAAAGTTAACTTATTAAATGGAGTAGTCTACTTCCTTTGTAAATTCATTATTCACTTCATATCTAATCGAGGCAGAATTTTGTTCGCACTTTTTCAACATCTCCCTCTAGAAAGTATGTATCATCTCGACCCTTCAAAAGATAATCTATTTGTCCCATTCCAAATATATATATATGGAAGGATCACATGCTTGATGAATGTCTAATTCTTCCATTGCATAACGTCAATGTCTTGCGTGGGCACAACTACCTTTTAGAGCCAACAACACATAATCACGATTAACTGAAATTCACATATTCGTTCTTATGCTACTCGACATTCATCTTATATGTCTACAACATTAATTGTAGGCCCAGTTTTACAGTTTGTTTGGTACAACTGTTGTGAGTAGATTTTTGACAGTAGAATTTTTGTTAAAAAGTTTTTGATTGTTTAACTTATTCAAAAGTACTGTAAATATTAAATTGAGTGTTTAACTATAAAAGTACTTTTACATAAACTTATATTTATTTTAATTATTACATATCTCATATTATTATTTTTATAAATAATATTTTTTTTCATATCATGTAATAACTATTAAAATTAATATTTTAATTAAATTATGATAACACAACTATTTTAAGTATATATCATATTACCTAAAATTAATTAATTTAAATCAAATATATTATGTGTAATTTGTCTTATATTATTCAATAGGATAGATAGAATGGTAATTTTGTTAATTTTGTTAAATGTTAATTGTAACTTTCGATAAAAATTCAATTAAAGTTTTTTAGAGAAAAATAGTTTAGTTAACACAATATTTTAGGTATATTAATCTTATTTTAAATTAAATATGACTCAAAATTATTTAAGAGACTGACTATAATTATTACCAACCGTATAAAAGTTTTTACTTATACTTACGACAAAAAAACAACATACGTCTGTCTTCACTCTTTACCAATATTTGTCTTCACTCCTACTTATTTGGGTAATATTTGTTTTTCTGCTCAAATCTCCTCTCATCATCTTTGTCTCTCCTCTGCCATTCACTATCGATTCCCGGTGTCTGTCAAGGTATTTTCCGGATTCCATCTTCAGCAACACTAAAATATTCTCCTTTTTCGATAGCCACCTAATTTCATGATATTCACTTGCCATTGAATTTGTATTCTAATCCTACAGTCGAATTCCACCGCGAATAAGTAGTATACTATCACTTACCGTAAAGAAAGTTTTCACCGTTACTCAAAAAATAAATTAGTATACGTCTCTTTTCCAAATTAACAATCTATTATCTCAAATCTCCTCTCCTCCACTCTGTGTTCTCTTTTGCAAAATTTATTTGTTGCAAATCAAAAATTCACGTTTTGTAAATCATCACTATCTCCTACGGTTGTATCCCACCGCGGGTAAGCAGTATATGCTAGTAAACAAAACGGTGTAGTCTTCAGTTATCCCAAAACAGTGTCTGTCTTCAATTCAAATTTCGGTTAATTCAATTGGTTCTCTTCTTCCCCCTTCCCCACTGCATTTCACCTGCTCTTTCATCTGCTTCTTCACCATTGCTGTCATGACATCATAGAGAAATCTGAAACTAGATTTATTCCACTTTCCAGATGATGTTATATATTTTCCATACTTCCCGCATATAGAACTTGTTTTCTTATTGTATTTGGAACTGCAGTTTCTTCCCAATTTACTAATGAATCTAGATAATTCTGGTTAGAAAGAAATTGAATTCAAAATATTTTTCTGCCAGTGTGAAAAGCCAGATGCAATTTGGATTTTGGACACCATCACTGCGCCCCTGTTTTGTGCTTATGTTGTGGTAGTAAATTTTCACCCATTCCTAATGAATTATAGAAATATATTGCAAAATAAATGCCACATAAATGCAATTATCAATCTTAGGTATAATTATTGAATTGCATTTATTTACCGCATTCAACGTTAATTTTCTTCAAATTTTTTATTACAGATCTTTATCATTTAATTGTCCCTCCATTGAGACATCATTTAGTTTAATTGGTTGTTAGAAAATATAGAATTTTCTGACGTAAATTTTATTATAGATGAGTTTTACGCTCTTAAAATTTGGCAAATACAGTTTTAGTAGGTAATGTCGTAATTAGACATTTTTTGTTATATATATAATTTTTTTTTGTATTTTGACTTATTTTAAATTTCAGCTCAGTCCAACATAATTTTTTGTATCCGCCCAAGGGGAGGGGTGTCATTTTGAGTCCCAAAAAATTGGATGGAGTGCCATTCCAAGGAAATGATTTCAAAAAAGAGAAAGAAATCCAAACACATGAAAAGAAAGCACCAACTCATATTCCACACTTCTCTCCAAATGCAAATGCAGGCCGGAAGTAGGATGGGCTTCAGCCCCATGAGGATTTGTAAAAGGATTTTGGCCTAGAAAAAAAAACCCAATCCCTTCTCACCACTTCTCTACCCAGCAGAAACCCAAAATCTCAATCCCACATTACCAAACCTAAATCTCCAAACCTCCCTCGTCCTTCTCTTCTGAATTAAATTCGAAAATACTAGAAAAATGTTGGAAACATTGCTGGATAAGAGAAAATTCGACGTGGAAATGAAATTGTGGGCACTTCGAATTCCGAGGGAGTCTTGCAAGCTTGCCACTCGAATTCTCGATGGGTATGTATGCTTGTGGAACCTAATTTGATTTCATAATTTCAATCTTTTTCACTAATTATAAATATATTTTTCCTTTTGCTGTTAGACAAAGTGATTAGTTCCTCCAGTGATTTCCTTTTTTTTTTTTCCTGGTTGTGGAAAGATATTTGCTTGACAGGCCGCGGATAAAGCCTATCACAGAAGATCCAACATGCGATAAAAACCGATATATGATATTATCTGAAAAAGTTCAAAATCCAGGTAAGTGTATGTTTGGTACATGGTAGTGGATACATGATTGTATGTTACAAGATTTTAACTTATTTTTATTCTTTAATACTATCGACTAATCTCTATTTCTCCTTCCCAAACATGTTATGAGCGGACACACATATGATATCAACATTGTATTGTTTTGTGGGTATTCAAGATTACAATAATTGTTATGTACTAGTATTCTTACTAGCTGAGATAGAGGACAGTCATTTCTGTGTGTCGTGCACACGTTTGAGGTTCTTTTGCGTTATCTTTGCTGCTATCATTGTTATGTCATCAATCAGTAGTGTATGTAAGAATGCGACTGTTAGCATTTGCAATTACTAGTACACTATCGACCTATCATGTTCCTTTATTACATTAATCTGATGAACTTTCACCTTGATAGGACAGATTTATCTGAAATTCCAAGTAACAAACTTGGCGAATTGAGAGAGATCTTCGAGATTGAAGTAGTTCCTTATTCGCTCATACTTGGATATTCATATTGGGGTGCAGGTAATTTGCACTGTCTCACAACACATATATATATGATTATGTGGCTTATTTTGGTACTTTTTTGGAAATAGATAGATAGACATTGATATAGAGTGGGAAAATTGGACGATACTATCTCACTATCTTCCTTCTTCTCTTTCTTTATTATAATAATTTTCAATACAAGGTTTTTGTTGCGGGATATTGAATGATCACTAGGGGAAAGGTAAATCAAGATCTTAAGGGTAAATGAAAATTTTGGCTTTGGGTATCAGAATAGGAAACTTATATAATGAACTTTGAGATGACTTATGATTTGGTGATAAACAATACATGCCTCAGAAAGAGACTCTCACCTAATAACTTTATGAATGGGCAAAAGTTTAATTAAAAAAAAAATCACTTACTAGAAAGTCTAGAAAAGTGGTAGTGCTTTATGCATAGGTATTAAAGTGATTCAAGGTGAGTGCAACATAGGTTGATGGTACTTGATGCCAATTAGATCATGGATGTGATTGAATTTTCAACTGTATGATATTTTCGTTTTGATTGATTACTACTATTTGACTAAATAAATGTGTTACAGACTATATATTGAAGCAGATTTTACCACCTGGAGTTGAAATTCCCTCATCGTTTGAGACAATAGTTAAGTATTTTATTTATGTTAAATTTCTTCACCTTCTCATTTTGACTTTTCCTTCAATGTTTGTTGATTCACAGACATTTTTTTGGGTCTTTTTTTCACTAATTTTAACTGATAAACTTTTCAGTTCAGTCAGCTACGATCTTAGTAGTTTGTATTTACAGAATATAGCTATCAGATTTTCCATATTAGATCTCTTTTAAAGAATAACCTTGCTTTATCTTTGTGCAGGTCACGTTGCCCATCTGAATGTAACGGATGAACTGCTTCCTTATAAGGATGTAATAGCAAAAGTTATCTATGATGTACGTTTATTTGGTCTATGACAATAATGCTCCATTATTTCAGTTAGCCCTTCAATTAGTTTTTTGCTATGTTTTTTGGGTAGACTTGCAGCTATTGGTGTCACATTTAAATATGAATAAACGAGAATCAAACTCATAGTCGTGAATTATATATTGAATCAATTGGTAGAATATTTTCAATCAGGCACAATTTGAAAAAATAGTTGTAATAAAAAAATTTACATGTGAAAAATGAAATCTTTGAAGGGCAGTTCTTTTAATGAAACATGTGTTACTAAAGATACATGATCATTTGGGTAAGTTTTATGACATTTGGCTTTATAACAATAGATGACATGTCTGAATTTTCATAACAATGTTAAGTTGTATGACATTTGGCTTCCTAATACGAACACTTTATTTTTTGCTTAGGATAGAGAGAGCTTGACCTTTCTTTTCCTATGTAGTTGAGGTTGTCTCACTGTCTATTTTTGGTCACTTTTTTGTATCTTGCAGAAAAATCAACCCAGAATCAAGTCTGTTGTTAATAAGGTTGGAACCATAACGAATGAGTTTCGTGTGCCTAAATTTGAAATACTGGCTGGCGAGGATAATATGGTTACGGAAGTGAAGCAGTATGGTGCAACATTCAAGCTTGATTATAGCTCAGTCTATTGGAATTCAAGATTGGAACACGAGCATTTGAGGCTAATCTCGAATTTCCAGGCTGGGGATATTGTTTGTGATATGTTTGCTGGGATTGGTCCATTCGCAATTCCTGCGGCACAGAAAGGATGTATAGTATATGCAAATGATTTGAATCCAGATAGTGTTCGGTATCTGAAAATTAATGCAGAAATCAACAAGGTTGATAATCTAGTTCATGCATACAATATGGATGCACGGAAATTTATTGCTGAGCTGTTGGTTGCACCTTCAAGTGAAGGTAATTCCAAATCAAATGCAGCCATCTCAAAGTCTTCTGAGAAATGGGACATGCATGCAAATAGGCAAACACACTTTGAAGACAGTTGTCTGACTGGTAACTTGTTCTCTTCGGCTGTTTTGCATTGCTTTGAATTACAATCATTAGCTAAGTCTTAATATTCCTTGAAGACAAGGTGGAAGAAATACCAGACGAGAATTTAAGTAATTCTGAGAGTATAGGACAGTCATGTATGAAGGAGGATTCAAATTTAGCCTCTGCAAAAAGGCGTCCTGGAAGTCCACTCGAAGGTAGGACGGGTTACAAGTATATAAGAGAAATATTTCAATATTAAAAATTCTTATAGACGGTATTGCAAATATTTATGTTGTTCTTCACGAAATTTATATTGGTAGTATTTGATAATGGACTCCAATGTATTCATACGCATTAGACTCATTTGCCTGTGTTGTCCACTGCAGAAAATGGAATGGCTGAATGTGCAAGTACTTTTGTGAGTGGTAAGAAGAAACTAGGCTTAAATAAGCGCTTGAGAGGCTGTGTGTCATTCAACACAAGGCCTTGGGAGCACATTGATCATGTCATTATGAATCTACCAGCCTCCGCTTTACAATTTCTTGGTAAATTTGCCATCCTTTCTCTGCTCATCTTTCTTTCTTGAGACACTTGCACTTATTTCCCGACTTTTGAAATTTATTTGTATCTTGTTGGCTAGCATCCTCGATGATCTGTTACCTATGTCTTTTTCTTTAGCTGTTAAAATTTCAACGGTAAAATAATGATGGAAACACAAATTCTAGATAATTACTGTCTGCTTGATTCACTTGGAAAAAGTTCCAGCAAACTATTTTCTTGTACTTTTCTTACAAAATGTGGAATCAATAATAGCGTCTTATTATCCTTTTGACTTTTATATTGTAGTTTTGTAGTTGTTCAAACTCCATCAGTACTTTTCTTTCTAGTTATGTATTGTGTTCTTGGATGCTTGCTTTAGACAATTACACAAAAGTTTATAACTCTCTGGGAAAGCCTACGATAATTCATTTTCAGATGCACTCTTACAAGATCAAGGTTCTCAGTATTAGACTGTCATTGAACACTATCTGTGTACATGGTATCTGCTGTAGACAGGATACACTAAAGAATAAGCCCATTGAAATTTCATTGGTAATTGAGCGGCAAACAGCTTGCTTTCCTGGAATATGGTGAAATTTAGTGTAGTATTGATCATAGGCTAGATATTTTTGAGGATCAGCTAGATGCAAATTTAGTCTTTTCTTCTATATATATATATATATATTAATTTGTGGTACTGTTTGAAGATTACTTCATTGCCATAGTAAATATTCATGCTTCCACCTTAATTCCATGTCCACTAATGTTAAGGTGGCCTGTGTTTCATGTTTGGTCATGGAGTTAGGTCTGCTCTTCACGCTTGGAGTTTTGTCTTGCAGATGCCTTTATAGACCTTATCCAGATGAGATATTGGAAAGGATCTCTGCCTTGGATTCACTGTTATTGCTTCATGCGATCAAGTGAGACGAAGGAATTTATAATATCAGTAAGTAGTTTCCTGCAGACAGTAACTTGTTTATTTTGCCTTTACTTTTGAGAAAAGGATGGGTCAAATGGTAAGGGAGGTTGGGCTGATGCAGTGGTGGCAAATGTTAAATGTTTTATCCGTTATTGTTTGTTGCTTTTAGTTCCAACTAGCATCTTGAGCTGATTGGACTTTCAACATACCGAGTCCATAAGTGAGCGTATTATGTGTGACTTATTCCTGAGAGAGTTCCATACTTGAATTTTTGTTTGGGCAACATGAAATCTAAAAAATTACTAGCAAGAACTTGTTTAGGCAGGGCATTTGCCGCAAATTGTGAACATTTTTATTTGACCAATGGGTTTGTTCACAAGAACCGAAGGCCATGAAGGGTTTCAAAAACTGATATGGGTTACTCGCAAATTAGAATATAGCACACATCTTAAACCAACACTTATGAAACAACTAAGACTCTCCTACGGTAGTTTTGGTTAACTGTCTTCATTATTCTTTAGAGCTGCCTATCTATTTGAAGCCAAAACTGATTTCCATTTGGGCAGTTAATTTGTGATCAATCAGGTAGTGGAAAAACATCCTTCTTGTTGATTCCATTAGAATACTCTCTTGGTTCTGTTTTGTTATCTCGTTCTGAAGTATGACCTCAAGCATCTTTTGCTTTGCTATTTTACATGTCTCATGGCACTGCAGTAAAAAAGCAACACGATAATGGGTTTGAAGAATTAGTATGAAAATTCACACGAGACAGCTGTAACTTCTGTTTATCTTAATCCAAGACTCTTCAACTGGACCCAAGCATGTATAATGCATCAATACTTTTGTCAATTGATTATTCACACATGCAAGTAACTTCATAGATTTCATATTATATTCAATTCACAAAAACACAGCAATGGATTTACAAGAGATCATTCACGTCAATCTCTCATGGTCATATTTCACATCCATTGTGAATTTCATAACACTGTTTTCACATTAAGACTGTTAATCCTTTTTCTTATATGTTTTGCATCTAAACTGGATTTTACTGACGTGAAGGAGGCAGAGACTGCGTTGGGTGCTAGTATACAAGACCCAACATTTTTTAGGGTCAGAGATGTTGCTCCAAACAAGGTACAAGCTGCAACAATACTTCGTTGACTCAGACCCATCTATTTGCATCATGCATGAAATCGAAATCTACGAGTTTGAATTTCTCTCATCTTCTGCAGGCAATGTTTTGTTTAAGCTTCAGATTACCAGAGGGAGCATGTGTCACTGGTGATGGTAGGATACAATGAGCACCAAACAATTTCATGGCCGGACCAGGGTTCTTGCTGCTATTGCTCATTATGGCCAAATCTTAGTATAGGCTTGAAGCTCTTCATTGTTAAATGCGGTGGAAAATTTTCTCAAGAGGCTGGAGATGGTTGGAAATATAGGTTATTTTATCTGACTGACTTATTAAAGCTGTGGACGATACGATTCTAGATTAGACCTCTAATAGTGGACAGAATTGATATTTTCTTCTCATGATCTTTTTTGTACAAACAAGTTGATTTATTATTTCCCTTTTCCATGTTCTCCAGTTCAGGTTTTTGTACAATACGATGTACTGCCAAATTCTTGCCATTACAACGCTATATGTATTCCAGTCGGCAACTGGCGATAATGAGTACTTGATCTCTGTTTTGAGCACTCTGTCTTAACAAAAAGTACGTGTGATGACATTAGGGTGCATTTTTGTGGTTGAATCGGAAACGTATCCATGTTAGAGGTTTATTAATTATTAAAGTGTCCATAAGATGAGGCTAGTGCTGCTCTTCATTCGACATATGGGTTGATGCTCGAAATTCGACCCAGAGACAAGTAGAATGAAGACAAGGCTGAGTGTTTCTCTTTATATACTATAACTAGCAAGTTACGTATCTGTAATTCTTAATGTCTTAAAACGATACCATGAATATGGGAAAATGTTAAATTTGTGGGGTGGGGAATCCCCACTGTCATGTTGATTCTCCAAAATCCCGAATGCCAGCTATCTAAAGTGAGAAATGACTGTCCTCGCGACTCTCACTATTCCAAGTAGCTTTTTTTTTTTTTTTTTTTTTTTTGTGTTTCCCTGATAAATTTGTTCTCTCTTACCGAAATCAATTGAAGGCTAATAAATAGGTTCATTTTTTTGTCCATGAGAGCATCTCCAATGCTTGACATAAAAAGTCTACGTGGCAAGAGAGAGAAAAGAAATGAAGAGAGAGATAGTGGAATGAAAAAAGAGAAAAAAAATAGATGAGAGAGATAAATACAATGTGGCAGCATTTATTATAAAATGTGTCTAGCAAGTCGTCTAAAAGTGGATATCTTGTTGAACAACTTTTTACAATAAATGATGCAACATTAGTTTTGTCCCATTCACTTCATCGCCATATCAACTAGACATTCAAAATAGAAGCCAGCATTGGAGATGGGAATTTCAAAATCCACAACAATGTCAAATATATTGGTATTATTCAACAAATTTCAGTGGGATTTTCCAGCCAACATTCTCATTCACGGGGAGCAAATTTCATTGACTCTTGATAACACTACCTGTAAGTAATTTTTGCTATTAATTCTAACAATTTTGACCTTCACGGGCTGTGGATTCGAATCCAAGAAAAAGTATCTTATCTGGGAAAGCCAAATACTCAACTCAAACCAGTTCAAGGCAACTTAGCTGGAATTGTTATTGCTTTCTATGTAAGAATCTTTGGTATATTCTTGTGTATATATAACCTTATTAGCATATTTGGTATGATGAACTGGTTAAGACTAGGTCGGACAATGCACAAACATCTACGAGATATAGAGTTAGTCGAGTGTACCAAACATGTTGTTGTAATATATGTTGATAAATATAATGTTTATGCAGATGACATCGAAGGGGAGTAACCATACATGATGAACTAGATTTAAATAATAATAATAATAATAATAAAACATTGAGTAAAATTCAAATTTCGTCAGCAACTTTTTTCTTGCATTTATATTATATCCTTCTCATACGTTACGCATCCACTAAAAACATTTCTTTTTGATTTTTCGTTAAATTTAAAATAATTTCAACCATACAGTGCCATAAAACTAGTGCTGAATCAGATTTCTTGATAATTTTCTTCATATTGATTATCCAGATTTCTTTTTGATTTTTTTTCTACATAACAATAACAATAATAATTAAACAAATAAACAAATAGTTTTTATATATAAACAACTAGGATTTACATATAGTATCGCAATTTAGAGAGTGCAAAAGAATTACTTGAGTGACACGTGTTTGAACTTGTCTACCTCTTTGTTTTTAATTTATCCCATCGAACCACAAAAAGATACTGGGAAAAATGGGGGACGGAAAAAATTTAAATAACTGACTTCAAATTTAGTAAGATAAATCTTAGTTTGTGATGATTATTGTATTATGAAATTAGATGCAATTGGGAATCGTTCATTGCATGAAATTGTAAGGCCTCCCATTATGGGACGATCAAATCCGAACTCCTCCTCTGCTCGACGCAACATATCTTGAAACATGTTGGTATGTAGTAGTGTCGAAACTCAAAACGGGCATTGCGGGCTGATGTCTTTGGTTTATCCCTAAAAAACTGGAAGTCGTACAACGGAAAACTTAACGACCATCCCATGTGGTTGGTTTTAATAATTATTTAAAACACGCTCCTCAAAAAGCCAGAAAATAGAAACACCGACTTCAATAATTTTTTGTTTTGATTTCAATACCACGTTTGAAAGTTGTAAGAAACCAGTGTCGTGCCCAAACAAGACATATACATTGGAAGAAATCAATAAATGGTATCCAAATAATATTTGATTGCAAATTGGTGCATGGCATGAGAGCTATTGTTTTTCAACATTAAGTGAAATTAATTATGATTATGATAATTCGCGTAAGATATTCCATTACCTTTTTCAACAAGTCATTACTACAAAAAGATGAAAAAGGTAATGGAATATCTTACGTGAATTATCATAATCATAATTAATTTCACTTAATATTTAGACTTATTTTGATATTGGACATGCGTCGTATAACATATTGGGCTAGAGTGGCGGAGTTAAACATTTTCAGTTGGAGGTCCCTAAATTAACATGCAAATTTTTTTTTTATACTTTATTACAAGCGTTCCTTACGAGTTTTCATAATAGATAAATAAACTCACTCACACCATTGTTTGACCCACTTTTCCGCATGAATATGTGGGTTTTCTTCTAAACATATGACTTAGACTACTAATGCGCAATGTCTAAAATAAGCCTACAAAAGAAACAAATCTCAAACTATTATTGTTCATGTTGTCTTCTACAAAATTATTCTCCAAAAACAGAAAGACACAGTATACAAATGAAATTAAATTGCATGTTATGTTTGACCAATTTAATTTATAATTTTAGTCTATTCATATACATGAATATACTTCAAATCTGAAAATAATGAAAATAGATATTTTGAAAAATTCGATTTTGCAATTAATTGTAGTTGATTTCATAAATCTAACAAGTATCAATTAAGTAGCCTTCCGTGAAATATTGGTTTCTTTTAATATGGTCTGCACACAACAGTTAACAAGATTTTAATATTTTTTTCTTGTTTGATATGGTCTAATATTGTACAATTTACATCTATATAAAAAAAAAAAATACACTGTTTTTAACCTAATGAATTGACTAGGTTTTGAGATTCTTTCTCCAAAGTGAGGGCAACTTAGAACTTTTTTGTATGCAAGTGAAAGAACTTAATTATAGAAGATCAAAGAAAGTAATTGCAAAATAAACTATTTATAATTTACTCAAAATTGCCATATTTTACAATGCTCTACCCCATAATGGGTGACCGAAACATTTTTTGTAAGACATCGTACAAACATCTCAAATGTCTCTCTTTTTTAATTCTAATTGTAAACTTCATATACCTAAACATGCCATGTACAAAGGTTTCATTTTCGAAGCCTTCACACGACATGTAACATCCAAAGAATGCATTTTCACTACACGGAATGGAAAAACAACTCGCGGGATAGTTAAAGCCATTCTCATTCCCAGAACGCCTCAATAAATCTTGAAACAAATGATGCTTCAAGTAGGAAATAGGAACCACAAATCGGTGCTTATTCAGCACTCCAACATAAACCGCAAAATGTCCCTTTGGGACATCGCCTAGAAATGTCGATGATGTCTTGTTCTGCATAGACCTAAGACTCAAAACTTTCCTAGCTTGAGAAATTATTGCCAGAAACCGAATCCCCATTTCAGCTCTAAATCTAGAAAAATCTTAAAATTCTGTAATTTATATATGGTTAGTTGTTTTTTGTTGCAGTTGTGGATGAGTGCAAAGTCCTAGTGAATGCATATTATTTATAGGGACCGGTTTGGCTGAACTTAACTACACATCCCAATTCCCATGTGGTTAGTTTAAAGATGAAGGCAACTGGAGAGAATGATCTCAGCTTCCTTCAACACACGCTTTTCAAAATGCCAGAAATAGACACACTGAATTTAATATTTTTTTTTCCTTTGCAATAAAAAACCAGTTTGAAATGCTTTGATTTAATACCACTCAGATTTCAATACCACATTTGGAAGTTGAAAGAAACCAGTGTGGCGCCCAATGTTTTTCATTGTGGGCTGATCAAATGCGATAAATCTGGAGCTATGGACGCAATCATTCATCATGATTTATTAGCTCATACAAATTTCTGTGTGTGTGTGTACATATATAATTCTTGATAGCCCATACCCTTATTTGATCACTGTCCAATTAAGGCATGTCCTTTGAAGTACATGCGAAGAAATCAAGAATTGTTATCCAAATAACATTAGATAGTAAATGGTGCATGCTTCCAACTTATTCCCTCATCCTATTATGGCTCAAAAATCTCTCTTTTTTCTGGGTATCTTTTGCGTTTAAATATCCCGTGCACACAAGAGCATTATTTTTACTTTATAGTCGTTTTGAATATTTTGTTTGGACTAGTGTAATTACAATTAATTCACTCAATCCATAGACATGCGCATTATATTACATTTGACCATATAAATGGTTCTGCAACACGAGTCAACAATCTGGGCTGTGATACCATTGACAACAAATTAATCAATGATCCTCAAGCAAATTCTTTGTCGATTGATCAAATCACTACTAAGATAGAAATCAATGAGCCTCAAGCAAGTTAGTTAAAAATGTTGCATACCATTATTGTCAAATGTAAATATAATGCATGTCTACGGATTGAGTGAATTAATTATAATTACCATAGTCCAAACAAAATATTCAAACGCCTACATCACCAAAATATCTTTTTCAATGAGTCTTTAGTACATAAAGTAGTAATTATGCTCTCATGGACATTGTGACATTCTAACTCAAAAGGTACCAACAAAAAGAAAGATTTGAGCCATTACTGGATGAGGGCATAAGATGGAACCATGCACCATTTTGAATTTCTTAATTTCTTCACATGTACTCCAAAGGGCATACCTTATTTGGACAGTGAATCTTGTATGGGCAATCAAGAATTTTATATACAAACACACTCACACAAATATGTATGAGTTGTAATTAATCATGATGAATGATTGGGGTCCATAGCTCCAGATTTATCGCATTTGATCAGCCCACAATGAAAAACATTGGGCGCCACACTGGTAACTGGTTTATATTAATTATATATCAACTTCCAAATACAGTATTGCAATCTGAGTGGTTTCAAACTGGTTTTTATTGCAGAGGAGAAAAGTATTAAATTCGGTTTTTCTATTTCTGGCATTTTAAAAAGCGTGTTTTAGAGGAAGCAGATATCATTCTCTCAAGTTGCCTTCATACTTAAACTAACCACACGGTCCCTATAAATAATATGCATTTGGACTTTACACTCATCCACAACTGCAATAGTTCTTTCATACACAAATCTCTCACTGCAACCAAAACGTACGACCTACGGCAATATATAGCAGAATTGAAGGTTTTTTCTTGATTTGGAGCTAAAATGGGGATTCGTTTCCTGGCAATAATTTCTCAAGCTAGGAAAGTTTTGTGTCCGAGGTCTACGCAGAACAAGACATTGCCATTTCCAGGAGGTACAACGACAGAAGATGTCCCAAAGGGACATTTTGCGGTTTATGTTGGAGAACTCACTAAGCAACGTTTTGTGGTTCCTATTTCCTACTTGAAGCATCCTTTGTTCCAAGATTTGCTGAGGTGTTCCGAGGAAGAGTATGGCTTTAACTATCCCGCGAGTTGTCTATCCATCCCATGCAGTGAAAATGCATTCTTGGACGTTACGTGTCGGGTGAAGGCTTTGCAACGAAAATGAAACCTTAACAATTGCATGTTTGGGCATATGCGGCCTAGAATATGATTTAAAAAAGAGAAACGTCAAATGTTTGCCAGTAATCCTACCAAACATGTTTTAGTCAGCGTCTCTCTTCTTCGACCCATTTTGGTTTAGAGCCTTGTAAATTATTATAGATAGTTTATATATGTTGCAATTAAGTCTTTGAGCTTCCAATTAAGAGCTTGTTTGATTTGACTTAAAAGTTAACAATTAATTTTAATTACTCATTTTGTGGATCAACAACTTTCTACAACTTTTCAATCACCCATTTCATCAACTTTTACAAAAAAATTTAATTTTAATCAAAATCAAACACACCACAAGCTCTAAGGACGGAGTATTTTTTAATGGAATTTTCCTCCAAACGACCTCTGTTTAGAAATAAGTTTTCATTAAAAATATCTTGATTTTTCCTTTCACGAGTTTTATAAATTAAATTTTTTTTTTTTTACCCACTATTAATTAAATTTTTTTGTTGAGATTCTCAAAACTCTAATACTTGATAAGGTAAATTGTACCATATTAGACTGTATTAAGCAAGAAAAAAGTAAAAATCTTGTTCATTGTTCAAATATTTATATACGAACTATGTATTTAAAGAAAAGAAAAAGTGATTCTTCGTATATATAAGTTGAGAATAATAAATAGTGGGATGCCTTAAATAATAAATTTTTTAAAGGTTTGACATTCTAAATATTCCACTATCTTTGGGAACCTAATATATCTTTTTCAACATGTCATTACTACAAAAAGTTGAAAAATAATAGCTCTCGTGCCTTGCACCAAATTGCAATCAAATATTATTTGGATACCGTTTCTTGATATCTTCCAATGTACTTCCTTGTTTGGACAGTGGAGGCAGGTATGGGTGGGAGAGGCCATGTAAAAAAATTATGAGTTGTTATCAATGTGAATAATTGGAGTATGGACAGAAGCCTTGTAAAATATGTTGCAGTAGAGAATTTTGAGGTTGAATTTGCAGGTGCGATTCATACCATTGATTATGCATGGAGTATGGATGGAAAAAGTTTTGACTCGAGAGTTACTCGACATATTTTGTGGGTATCTTACGGTCTCAATCATAAAAAGTCCCTTGGCGGTGGCATTCAACATGGATAAATGTCTCAGTTGAATTTTTAGATGGACATTGCTATTACTCGCATCTATCATGAGGAGAACTATGTTGTGGATTCATTGGCGTCAATAGCCTGTAGCATCTTATCTCCTACTTGGTGGTGGACAGCTTCAGATTTTACATCTATGTTTTTTTTTTTTTTTTTTTTTTTGTACATAAGGCCTAATAATTATGGGTAGTGTTGGTCTTTTATTTACTTCCACTTTGTAGTAATCAATCTTTTTAATATTATTAATAAAATGTTGGAATGAGTAGATGATGAGAGGCTAAAGAGTTGCCGACCTAATTGGGGGCATTCAACTGCACCTATTGATTCATATCTACAACAATCTTACGAAAAGTTAAGCTGCTTGGCGCCTAATCTTAAATTTATGCAAACAAAATACCCATCACTCAACTTTAATTTTGTCCTTCTGTCTAATGACATGTATAAATAGAAGTGTATATCGTACTCATGTTTCGAGGTTAACCAATAATTGCTAAAAAAAGTTTAGGTACATTACATTCACAGTTTATATTCTTTTATCTTTGTAATAATATCATACTTATTCCATATTTGTTTTAATAATACAACGTGAATAGACTATTTTGGGAATGTTGAATTGGTCAAATTTAGGTCACAGACTTAATTTTTTGTCAATTAACGGACATATGGAAGATGGCTCATTTTAAGTGAAAATCTGTAAAAATTAACGGACCTCTGGGCTTAATTTAGGTTTGGGACTTGATAACTCATTTTTTATTATTTTAATTGAAAATCTATAAAAAAAAATAAAAAGTTTAGAATTTATTTGCACTTTTGAAAAGATTACAGATTTCAATTGCAATTTTTCTTTATGTTTTTTTTCCTGTTATTTTAATTTATTTAAGCTTAGGGTAAAATCGTCAAAAAAGACTATTTGGGACCATATGTGCGAATTAATGAAAGAATGAGGACGATATCTGCAAATAAAATTGAAAGAGGATGATATTGCTATAGAACCGAAAGAGTGTAATTTACCCCTTTTAAAAAGGTTAGTGACCTCAACTGCAATTTTCTATTTTATTTTTTCTTTAATTTATTTAATCCAGGGGAAAAATTGTCCAAAAAGACCATCTGTACGAATCAACGAAAAGATGGAGACGATATTTGCGAATAAATTGAATGAAGATGATATTATTGTAAAGTTGAAAGAATTTGGACTCTAAATGTAATTTACTCAAAAGAAAAAACATGAGTTGTAAATCACAGTGGAAAACATTTGTTTCATACAACTTCCAAACGCGGCATAGAATCATTCAATCATAGGGGGAAAATTATTGAAGTCGGTGTTTCTATTTTCTGGCTTTTTAAGGAGCGTGTTTTAAATAATTATTAAAACGAACCACTTAAGTTTTCCGTTGTACGACTTCCAGTTTTTGAGGGATAAACCAAAGACATCAGCCCGCAATGCCCGTTTCGAGTTTCGACACTACTCCATACCATCATGTTGGCCTCGTCCCTCTTCATATTTCTTGATGGATTCTGTTACCCAACTTGCCCAAAACTCTACACGATGTAAGGATGGATACATGAGTTATACGCAATTGTTAAATGTTATAATCAAAAGTCGTCAACCGTCAAAATGTACATATAGAAAATGATCTATAAAATAACACAATCTAAAACGCAATATAGATTCTTCATCCGTCCTAAAAAGATATGTTCGTTTTTATTCACACATATTAAGAAAATATAATTATTATAGTTGAAACAATAAATTTTATTTATATTTTTTCTAATATATTTTTACAATTAATATTTTATTGATAACAAGATACATTAAATAAAGTCATATTATAAAACTAACAAGTCGATTAAATAAGACCCCTTTAGTCTAGAATATTAAAAAATCTTATCATTATTGAGCATTATTTTATTAAGGGAATTTCTTTGCACAACAACATACTCGTCGTTGACTTAATCATGCATAATTTTTATATCTATTTAAATTCAAAATCTATATTTAAAATCTTTTCGTAGTAAAGTAGGCCCCACTCTAAGTGGCTTCTAACACAACTATAAATACAGAAGCTACTCAAATTTCTCAATTCGCCTAAAAGATATTTTCATCAAATTGCATAACAAATAGGAGAAATATGGGTCTCCGTTTCCACTCCTTGATTCCCAATGCAAAGCAAATTCACAAACTACAATCCTTTCTTCTTGGTAGAAATCATCAATTTTCAGATGTTCCGAAGGGCCATCTTGCAGTCTACGTGGGAGAAATTAAGAAGAAACGCTTTGTTATTCCCGTATTATACCTAAATCATCATTTGTTTCAAGATTTGTTGCATCGAGCAGAGGAGGAGTTTGGGTTTGATCATCCCATAATGGGAGGCCTAACAATTCCATGCAATGAAGATGCCTTTGTTCTTCTCACTTCCCAAATGCATCTTTCATAATACAATGATCATCACAAGCTAAGATTTATTCTTACTAAATTTGAAGTCAGCTATTTGAATATTTTTCGTCCACCATTTTTTCCAAGTATCTTTTGTGGTTAGATGGGATAAAAACAAAGAGGTAGACAAGCCCAAACTCGTGTCACTCAAGCAATTCTTTTGCACTTCTTTAAATTAATTGCGATACTATATATATGTAAATCTTAATTGTTTATATATAAAAACTATTTGTTTATTTGTTTAACTATTATTGTTATTGTTATTTGTTATGTAGAAAACAAATTCATAATGAGGGTTATAGTAACTTTATTTTAAGTATTGCTGACTCACTACCGATTGTAATAGTCTTATGCAATGGCACCTTTATAGAATGTTGCTTTACGTCTAGTAACGACAACATTGACGAACTCATGTAAAAGCTAGTTGTTTATAAAGCGTATTAACTTATTTATTAAGGCTTGCAACCATACATTATGTAATTAAAAGACTTCTTTCACTAAGGAATCAGCTTTTTTATTTTTCTAAGATTTGCAAAATGTATGGACACTTCCCTCTCGGTAAAAATGAAGGGTCGACTATATTGTTGGTTTGTGACAAGACAACATACAAACATCGCAAATATGTCAATTTCTTAATCCTGCGATATAGAGCATCTATCTAACAAACATGCTATTAATTGTACAAGGTTTCATTTTATTTGGAAAGCCTCATGCCTTCACGCAACAAGTGACATCCAAGAATGCATTTTCACTACAAGGAATAGTCAAAGTCATTCTGTTCCTCTGAACGTCTCAACAAATCTTGAAATAAAAGATGCTTCAAGTAGGAAATAGGAACCACAAACCGGTGCTTATTCAGCTATCCAACATAAACTATAAAATGTCCCTTGATGTCCGGTTCTGCATAGATGCCACACTCAAAACTTTCCTAACTTGAGAAATTATCACCAAAAAACGAATTCCCATTTTAGCTAAAAATCAAGAAAAACCTTAAACTAATTAAGGGTTTATTTGGTGTAGTTTTTTTTTTTTTTTCTTCAAAAAATGGGTTTTTTGGACTATTTTATTGACTTTTCAAACTTTTTTGTAGTGAGAGATTAATGTATATTTGAGAGATTTAATGTTGTAGGGCCATGTTATTACATTCTAAGTTCTGACAGGCAAAATGCTGCAGCTGCTGTGCATTATTGAGGCCAATAGGCCATCATCTTTCACATCTTATTTGAGAATTTCTGCTTTATATATTTTGGCTATGCCCGCGGTTTTGGTTTTGACGTCAGAACGGTGTGCGGTTATGTGAAGTCTGCATTGGGAGAATTTTAATGTGAGGAGGCCTTTTCTTCCTTTTTGTACTGACTCAAGTTGCCCAAATATCAGTTCCAGATAAGTGAAATAGTACTTTCCTTAGTGATAAAATCTGTCGCAAATATGTATTCCAAATTAAACTATATTAATTATTTGAAAACTTCAATGGTTAAAAATATAATAAATTTATTTATTTAAATTATGTCTTTAATATTTTTTTTAAAGTGCATACTAAATGCGTTGAAATTCGTTTTGGTTCCTCTTTTTAATCATCCTTTAAGAAGGGTTTGGTTGGTTTGATTTCAATTTTTTCTTCATGAAGTGTGCTACGTTTTCACTTTCATGATCTCATATTAATAGCTTTAAAATGACTTTGAAGACTTGTATTATTAAATGTTCTTGGTTTATTATCCTTTGAAACGAGGAGTTGTTTTAGTCTCATAAATACTTCTCTTGTTCTAGAAAGCAATTTCTTTGTACTAAAAGAGTACTGAGGTAGAATAATAAGGTTCACATTTCTAAGGTTCACGTTTGCAGATGGCAATGCCCTTGCATATTTTTTACATATTGATAAGATTTTAAGTAATTCACTTCATCAAACATACCATACCACGTACCCACCAATATTCAATCATCTACAAGACGCCATTAATTAAATTTGGCATTATTTCTTGGAAGTGGGTATGCTTCTTAAAGGAATTATAACTTAATTAGAAGCTCAAAATAAGTAATTAATAGCAATATAAACTAATTATAATTTACTCTAAACTTACAAGACTCTATGTCAAAATGGGTTGCAGGAGCGATACAGATTGTTGGTGGGTGTCATTAATTCCACACCAACCATGTTTGACAAACATGATTTCAAATGTCTCTATTTCTTAATCATGCACTACACAAAATATATCTAACAATGTAGAGCATTGTACAAGGTTTCATTTCAGTTGTAACCCTTCATTCGACAAGTAACATCCAAAAATGCATTTTCACTGCATGGGATGGAAAGACAACTCGCAGGATAATCAAATCCATACTCTTCCTCGGAACGCCTCAACAAGTCTTGGAACAAAGGATGCTTCAAATAGGAAATAGGAACCACAAACCGGTGCTTATTCAGCTCTCCAACATAAACCGCAAAATGTCCCTTTGGGACATCATCTGCTGTCATACCTCCTCCCGGAAATGGCGTTGTCCGGTTTTGCATAGACTTTGGATTCAAAACTTTCCTAGCTTGAGAAATTATCGCCAGAAATCGAATACCCATCTTAGCTCTAAATCAATAAAAAAAACTTAAAATCTGCTATTTATAGTATGTCGTTTTATGTGAGAAGTGATCAATGGAGAATTCTTGCAGTATATAGTCCTAGTGAATGCATATAATTTATTTATAGGGAATGGTTTGTGGGTGCTGCGCGTCCATTTATTATTGTAGGGCCATATTATTACATTCTAAGCCATGATTTGCATTATTGAGGCCTTTCCCAACTTGTTTGATATTTTCTTATTCAATATATTAGTCTGTGCCCGCGGTTTTGCCTTCAGAACCGCGTGCGGTGTGGCGAACTCTGCAATTGCATTCTTTGAATATTTTGTTGCTTCTTAATTTTGCATTATCTATTGCTTGATATTTTTTGTTACTTCAATGTAAGGCCTTTTATTCCTTTCTATGCACATGTAATTGTTGAGTCAAGTTGGTAGGGAAATCTCAAGTGGAGTTATTTTTAATTATCATAATCTCCCAGATTGGATGAACTGCAATATCAATTCCCGAGAGGGAGTTTTCTTCATGATTCAGCACTTTGCTTCCACAGTTGCGAAAATTCGTCGTAGTATTAAAGTATGCAGTCTTTTCACTTTCGACTAATGAAAAATTAATTGTGTATATATTAAGTGGAAGTGAATTCGGCCTTGCACATGAGTCGTACTAAATTTGGATAATTAAATATCTACCGATCTAAGATTTTTAAACTTTTAGATGAAGTAGATTAACAAGATGTATACTTTTGATTGCAGCTAGCCGCGAAAGGCTAAAAGCATAATATTATATTGTTAGAAAAAAATTTGTAGAAAAAAATGTGGATCACAAAATTTTTTGCTTAAAGCTACGTAACCCCACAATCTAGCTAGACAATTAAACTTATATTATAATGAATTTCAATTAATTACATAAGAGTTTAGCGGAAATATGCTTGTAACTTAATTAATTATTTGTACTGATTTTGGACTAAAGTGCTTTAATTAGCTTTCAAATCACGATCTTGAATTTTCTAGCTTCAACCTCCCAAGTCTTCTTTAATATTTTTCAAAGTAATAACTATAAAGATGAGTGTGCACAAGAAAATAAAAAAGGAGAATCTATAACGGGACAATTCTCATACTAGAATCATATGAGAGGAACAAGAAAAAACAATTTCTCTCTCTATATAAGGTGGTGTTGACACCGGGACTGTGCACAGCCTTGGTCGACCACCCCCTAGGTCTTATGTAGGCTTAGGGTTTGTTTTCGTGTCTAAGAAACATATTTTGATCTTTTTGCATGTGCAATCCCCGAACTTTCACTACTAATGCAATTAAGCTCAGGGCTTTTATGAGAGATACTAAAGAGACCACATTGGACCTATATAATATAAGCACCAATAATTAAATCACAATCAGCCTGATGCAAGAATGTACAGTATAATTATTAGTTTATGCTCACTCCACTAAAGACAAGAAACTATACTCTCAAACTATATAAAATCATAAAATCAATATTATTTCACTTCGTGAAATTACATCCTATTGACTTGCTAACTTTATGTCTTACTCCAATCGAATATCGAACAGTTAAATCGGAGCTAAAATGACCGTTTCACTCTTCTCTTTATTTTCTCACTTAAGTTCACATTTTTTTTAACAGTTTCTTTATGATCAATCACAGAAATTATTTAGCCGTCACTAAATAATGAGCTCAGATTTCAACTATCACTTAAGAGAATATTTAAGCGGATTCATTATTATCGAAGTAATATCGCCACGGAGGACAAATCACGTAACCCAATTGGTTGAATAACAAACCTACGGCAATATTATATCAAAGTGTTAACCTTTCATTGGTCTAGCAAAAATGCCAGAGTACAAAGTTAAATTAATAAGGTAGGTTCAATTCTCCAGCAAAAATGTTCTATCATCAATTCATTCACAATTACAAATTAAACTAAAGTGGCAATAACTTACAAGATTTAAGTGTAGAGTGGTATTCTCCTACACATCAGTGGACAAGATGTAATTGTCCACTTATGATGTGGAGGCATCTTGCCCACAAAGATGTTGGGCAACTACGTCTTGCCCACTGTGTGTAGGAGAACACCACTCTTTAAGTGTATTATTCTTTTTTAATATTATCTAATACTATATAATAGTTTTATGAGACGAGCTAAAAGAGTACAAGGTTTAGAATACATTGTAGAGTATTTCTCTGGCAGGAAATATATAATTCATTAATGCATTTACAGCTAATAAAAAAGAAACCTGGCCACATAGAAAAGAATATGCAGGTATTCTGCATTACAAAATTGAAAGATTATGTTTTTTGCTGTCTTAGTTGCCACTTTTGCAACTTAAGTAGCAAATAAACATCACTACACTCATTCCAATGTAATTTACCTAGGAAGAATATAGTAGAGCAGTGAGACTTAGGAAATAATCTTCAGTGCATGGAATTGTAAGGCCTCCCATTGGATGATTATATCCAAACTCTTCTTCTGCCCAATGTAACAATTCTTGAAACAATGGATGGTTCAAAAAAGATATTGGAACGACGAAACGCCTGTGTTCTTCGCCTACATAAACTGCAAAATGACCTTTTGGAATATCATTGACACCAGTCGAAATGCTTCCATTCTTGGGAGAAATTGTTCGTCGAAGTTTTTCTTTAGCATGAGCAATCCCAATTTTTCTGATTCCCATTTTCAGAAGAGTGAAACAAAAAGAGATTAAATAACTGGAATTAAGATTTAAGGATTTATATTGAGTACTTGTGTTGAAAAGAAGAACTTACTACCTGAGTATATATAGATAGATAGATAGAGATATATAAACAGTCCAATTCTTGAATTGAAATAAGAATTAGGAAAGTTGGGAGACATATCAGGTGAAGTAATTGGAAAGGGATCACATGGGTTTGACTAATAAGTTGTAAGACATAGTGCCCTACCACTTTAGGCTACCAACAAAAGGAAATGCAACTTGAAAGTAAAATAACACTAATATTAATTTCCTACAATTCCAAATGCTGTATAATCAAAAGATGTCTTAATCTTGCTTGATAAGGGAATATAGAAAGAACCCATATGTTCCTTATTCACTGAAGCATTGAATTTGGACTTGAGTTTCTTAGTGGTATTGGATTTGCCAGTACACCAGCTAATCTTGGTAGGTCCTTGTGTTGATAAAAAGTGTGAAACATTAATTTGTAGCACTATTTATCAATTATTTTATTTTATCAGACTTGGATTAGCTTGATGTTCTTTTTCTTTGTTGGACAGGAGATATATTGGGTATTTCGAGTATTGTATATATGTATTAAGTCATTATTATTTCTCAATACATAAGGACTTCTAAGGTTTTTTTTTTTTTGTGTGTGCGCGCGCGCGCAAGATTGGCGTGAGAAAAAAAAATTTGTGTTACTGGTTTTATTATAGTGTAAAACCCGCGCTTATCACCTGGAGCTGTCAATTAAATATATTTTTGTCTATTTGTGTCAACAAAATATAAAATAATTTAAAATAATTAAAAAATACTATATAGCTTTTTTTATTCTAAAAATATTATTTTTATTTTTGTAACATTTGTTGTTACATTTATTACGTTTGTTAATAACAAATGTAACACATTTATTGTAACCAAAATAACAAATGTAACAAATATAATAAAAAGTGTTATAAAAATTGAAAATAATATTTTTATAATAAAAAAAGTATGACAGTATTTTAAGAAATATTTTATTTATTGTGGTTATTTGTGAAAAGACCCCAAATGTTAAACATTTTCTCAAATAACCAACTCATTCTCATTATTCTAAAATATTCATTTAGGCGTGGATGCCGCCTTGCCTCATGCATCGCCTTCGCCCAAGCATTGTCTATGCCCAAAAAACTTGACACTTGACCTCAACACCTAACTACGCTTTACGCTTATTACATCACTACTCATTCTACATTATATTTTATCCACTCATAATGCTCTTCATATGACATTTTTAGAAAAGCACGTTTCATTCCAAACTTATGAATGAATGTAGGCACTTTGTAGCAAGTGACTTTGATAACATTCCATATATTGTTGTTGTCTCTATTTTCTTTTCTATTTTCTCTATCTCTTATTCTTCTCCATCAACTTATGTATTCCTCGAATATTAGTTGCAATTTTAGCAATAGCTATGCCAAGAGAAATCTTTGCTTGAACGTGAACTCGAATCATGATATCAAATGAGCTAGAATTCCCTTCATATTGAGTTCTAGTTCGCTTTTTAGGAACATTATTTCCTACAAGGAATTCCTTGTTAGCTTCCATGATAGGTGGGGAAGAAGTATAATTTTCATATGATGGAGCATTGTTTGATTGTTTATGTTGACTTTGTATGTATGTGACTCTCAAGGCTCTCATCAAAGACATAGTCGTCTACTCTGACATGTCTATCTTCTTCAACCTATTGCATCTAAATCATCCTCCAAACCAATTGAGTTTCTCCCTATAGCAATTGTAATGTCAATTGCTATTCGTAAATCTTCATAGGCGGCATTCAATCCTTTCATTTAGAATAGAAAGTATTTTTTTCAACCGTCTATGTACTTAGCATTCTATTGCTATTACGTCATCCTCGTCCACGATTGACAACATCAACCATAAATTACAACATAGAGCTCTCTTCCACGCTCCATGTATTATACCCAATTTTACGTTGTCATTGTGAATCTCCCATTTATATTCATACTACATTATCCGTGATATAAATAAAAATTTCATATGTTAGATAATACAAACATTATGTATACAAATTATAAAAAAATCAATACCCCTCTGAGAACCATTGAGGGTGTGATGCAATATGTTCAAATTCAATTTATGAACAATGGGGTTTAATGAATAAAGGGGTGAAGTCATGGAAATATACAAACACACATATATATGTATATATCTGAAACATACAGCTATTCACATAATTCAATCAACAATATATGGTTTGTTCGACAAAGAGGCAAACAAAAAATTAAAATCTTCAATGGTGTGACTATCAATCTCTAAGAACAACGTTTTGACAAATGTGAATCGACCTAACCTCCCATGATGACTGTCTTACTGAACCTAATCTGGTTAAATACTTCAGATTGTGCCAACAGGTAAATTTGTTACTTAATTACTTCTTAACCAAACATGATCTTCTTTGATTTTAATGATGTAGGTTGGTATTAGAAATTGTGGGGATTAATGTTTCAGAATATGCAGTTAGTTGATTGTTTACACATTTTGGGTGGTGTTTGAAAGACAAAACCATGTGATCCCTTGTGCTTATGTGCTTCTCTGGCCCCTATCCCTATTCCCCTCCACCACACAATCTGCTATTGAAGATTTAAGATAAACCTAATCATCTATATATATATATATATATATATATATATATATATATATATATATATATGTTTGTGTGTGTGTGTGTGTGTGTGTATACACACATAATTGAGCAGTTGATAAAACATACAAACCAAATCTTAGCAAGTTCAAGCTTTCTCTAGTTTCTTCAGCCCTTTGTAGAGCCATGGCCATCCGTATGCCTCGTATTATTCAAGTTAAGCAATTTCTTCGACAGACTTCAGATATTCCGAGGGGATATTTTGCTGTTTATGTTGGAAGTGAAAGGAAAAGATTTGTTGTTCCAATCTCTTACCTGAACCACCCTTCATTTCAAGACTTGTTAAATCAAGCAGAAGAGGAATTCGGGTTTGATCATCCAACTGGCGGCCTTACAATTCCCTGCAGAGAGGATTTTTTAATTGATCTCATTAGTCACTTGAACAGAATCTGAAATAGGATTTGTACAAAGCACAATTTTGTAGAGAAGACTCATTTTGAATGTAGTCTATGGAGAAGCTTTGAAAGCAAATGAGCTCTCCTGAAAATAGAATTTTCCTTGTTCAAAGTTGATAAGTTATTGTTATGTTCAGAGGAAAAAACATCATTTACTAGAAAATATACATCTTTTCATTAGCGATTTCGATAATTTTCTTATCTTTTCATACAAGGTTTTCTATATTATTACCAAATCAAGATTTATTGGGAAGGACCTTGTGCTTTACAGGCTCTTCTGATGGTCTATGGTCCCATTGTTTGTGAGGTCACTCTCCAGCTCTGTTGTAAATCTGTTTGTCTCTTCTAAATTTGTTATTCAGAAAATTGAAACAAGAATCTTAATCATTCATTTTAATCAAGAGACTTTTTAACAACTTTGTAAGGCAGATGTCAATTATACAAATTAACCCCATTAATCTAACTTTCATAAATCACTCAAACAATCTTCCCTTACCCAATTTAGGAGGAAGCTGAACCAACAGATGTTGATTGTCTTTTCGCCATTGTAATTTTTGAGAATTTCCTTTGGAAGATAATGTTAGCAATGTTTCACAGCTCGGCAACAAAAATTGCAAGGATCAAATGAGTAATAAAGAGACCCAAAAATCTTGGAGTGATAATGTTGTGAATCTTCACAATGATTTCAAAATCAGTGGAGAGAAGTTGAGTGATCAAGAAGACTTGGGATCAACAAATTCAAACCAAAAGTTAGTTCAACAAGATGAGAATATCTTGCACGAACCAACAGCACAATCAGATCAGTTTGATATTAAAAAATATGCATAAGATCAAATCCAAGTCCAAGTGCATTGATTCAATCAGTCAAGCAGAAAAGTTTTTATAGAAATAAAACAGAGTTGCTAGTTTGTTAGCTAATTTGATAGACTTATTATTTTGTTGGTTATCTTGATATGGTTGTTAGATTAATTTTTTTTATTTAAATAGGAATCAATGTGTAGTAAGGGCTTACGCTAACAATCATCATTCAATAAAACAAAATACATTTTTTCAGTCATTCTGGAGTTCTATGATTTTTTCATTTTTTTCCTCTTAGTATCAGAGCCATATTGTGAGCACTCAACCATTTTTCATTTGTTTACCATGATGTCTCTTTCTCTAAATGTCGGAAATTTTATCATCCTATGACTCACTCCAACCAACTATCCTTTGTGGCGTAAACAAGCAATGGCTTTAGCAGAAAGTCAAGAATTAGTCGAACATCTCATCGCAGAAGACTCATCTCCCACCAAATATACCACTCCAAATCCAGACACAAATGTACAAAACTTCGTTCCAACACTAACATAAAACTTCATAACCTGGTGCAAGTCCGATCGCCTTCTTCGTGGATGGATTATAGGCACACTTTTTGAAGAAGCTCTTGGACTTGTTGTTGGCTTAGATACATCACACTTAGTATGGAAAGCACTCAAAAATTCATATGCACAAGATTCGCAAGAGCGAGAATTTACATTGCAACAAAAACTAACATATCTTCGCAAAGACGAAAATAAAAGCATTGCCGACCTCTTCACCAAACCAATATCCAAAGAAGCTCTCAATTATTTTCGGACCAAACTGTGCCTTCAGCCCAGCACAATTTGCGAGAAGGTTTAGCAATGTATCACATCTCAGCAACAAAAATTGTGAGGATCAAATGAGTAATAAAGAGACCCAAAAATCTTGGAGTGATAAGGTTGTGAATCCTCACAATGATTTCAAAATCATTGGAGAAAGGTTGAGTGATCAAGAAGACTTAGGATCAGTAAATTCAAACCAAAAGTTAGTTCAACAAGATGAGAATATCTTGCACGAACTAATAGCACAATCAGATCAATTTGACATTAAAAAATATGCATCATATCAAATCCAAGTCCAGGTATAATGATTCAATCAGTGAAATTGAAGAGTTTTTATAGAAATAAAACAGAGTTGTTAGTCTGTTAGCTAGCTTGATAGGTTTGTTATTTTGTTGGTTATCTTGATATGATTGTTAGATTAATTTTTTATTTAAATAGGAATCAATGTGTGGTGAGGGCTCATGCGAACAATCACCATTCAATAAAACAAAATACATTTTTTCAGCCATTATGGAGTTCTCTGATTTTTTCATTTTTTCCTCTGATAATACTACTGTTATGACCTGAATTAATATCCATAACTGCATTCTAATTTGTAGGAGTCAAACTTAAAAAGTATTTTGATCCGAATGAGTAAGGACAAATTTCAAGAATTCCTTTAGAGAATTTCAATGGTTTCTATATCTGCAAACAGTCAACTTTTAGCCGACTACTCTGTTAGGACTTTCTTTTGATGACTAGTCCTAACCCTTGGCAAGCATATGCACAAGGAGAACATCATACTTCTTATAGGTTTTAGGGAAAGCTACACACTTAAACTAAGATGCACCAAGGACTTTATTCATGAAATTGTGATGTTAAATAGAATATGCAGAAAACACATTTTATTTTATTGTGAAGGAGTTTAAGAACATGACTTGGGTTGAACTCTTGGGTTTTTGTGAAGCAGAAGGTCTCATATTTATTCTACACGTTCTTCATTTCTACATTAGACTTCTGTTGCTTATTGCAAAGCTCTGAAGCATGATGTAGTGATTTTTAATGGTCAAGTCAATGAGTTGTTAATAATATTGATAAGAAAAAGGAGTGTGCTTGCTATGTCTCACTTTCTCTTTATCTCTTTATCTATTACTGCTTGGTTACTAAATCTGATTTTGTAATTTCTAGAGAAAAAATTGGGCAGCCATTTAGGTGTCCCAGTGGTAACAGATTTATGGAATATAATATAAAAGTATTCATCTACTTCTTAGACATAAAAAATTAGGTAACTCAGGCATGCATCTGGTTGTGAGACAAGACTTTGCCTGAATCAAGAAAAAGCCATCTACAAGTTTTATTTTCTGTCGTTCAAATGACCCTTTGTTGGATATGTTGCCAGAAACAGTGGGGAATTATGTTTTTCAACATATACAAAAGTTCAGTCTATTTGTTCTAGTTGTTGTTGATGATTGGAAGACAGAAGCATGTGATTCGAAATGTGCTAATGTTTCTAATATATTTGATTTTAATGATGTAAGCTGTAGCCTGTGGCATCAAAAATTGGTGGGGAATGATGTTTCTGAATATTTAACATGCAGTTAGTTCTTTGCTTATAAATTTTAGGTGGTGATTGAAAGACAAAACCATGCGATTCCTTGTGCAATCTAATCATCTATATATATGTACGCCAAACTGAGCAATTGATAACACGGAAAACACAGATCCTAGCGAGTTCAAGCTTTCTCTTGTTTCTTTAAGCCCTTTCTAGAGCCATGGCCATCCGCATGCCTCGTATAATTCATGCCAAGCAATTTTTTCGACAGTCTTCAGATGTTCCAAAGGGATATTTTGCTGTTTATGTTGGGGGTGAAAGAAGAAAATTCGTTGTTCCGATCTCTTACCTGAACCACCCTTCATTTCAAGACTTGTTAAATCAAGCTGAAGAAGAATTCGGGTTTGATCATCCAACTGGTGGCCTAACACTTCCCTGCGGAGAGGATGTCTTTATTGATATCACCACTCACTTGAACAGAATCTGAGACCTGATTTGTATGAAGTACAATTTTGTAGAGAAGACTCGTTTAGTATATTTTATATCTTCAGTGTGGAGAAGATTTGGGAGAAACTAACCTCTCCTGAGATGAGAACTTCCATTGTACAAAGTCGATATGTTGTCCTTATATTCAGCAGCAAAAAGCATCATTTACTAGAAAATATTTTTTATTCAGTAACCAAAACAAGAATCCTAATCATCCATTCAATCATGAGAACCGAGTTATAACTTTGTAACAATGATGTCAACTGTACATATTAACTGCGTTATTCTAAACCCTCGTATATCACTCGGACAATATTCCCTCATCCAATTTGGGTGGGTGGGGGGTTGAACCTACAGCTGGTATTTGTTTTTTATGCTATTGTGATGTTTTAAGAATTGCCCTTGAGAGAGACTGCTACTTTTAAGAACTGAATTTAATTGTTATAATTTCATTCTAGTTTATAAGAATCAAACTAAAAAAACTTTTTGGTCCTAGGAGTAAGGACACTTTACAACAATCACTTAAAGAATTTTAAGGGTTTCTATATCTGTGGACAATCAACTTTTAGCAGTCTACTCTGATAGTTATGACTTTCTTTCGATGGCTAGTCCTTAGCCTTGGCAATATGATCCTTTCAAACTACCTTCTAGCGTATGCCGAATGAGACTATCGTACTGCTTAATAGGTTTTAGGCAATGCTACACACTGAAACTGAGATGCATCACGGACCTGTGTCATGACATTATCGCGATATTAAAGAGCATATGCAGAAAAGGCATTTTAGTATATTATACATAACTTTAAGTAAATGATTAGGATTAATTCTTTAATTTTTATGTAGTTATTCAATTGCCTCCACATTTTCTTCAATTCCACATTAGACTTCTGATGCTTTTGCAATGCTTTTCAGCATGATGTAATGATTTCTTCACTTCACTGTATAGTTACTAGTCCTAATAAAAAAATGGAGTTCGTTTGCTTTACATTGTTTTCTCTTTATTAAGCATGGCGTTCATCTACATGCCATCTTAAGTGCTATGCATCTCAAGCATGCATCCGATTGTGAGATGAGACTGTGCTTGAATCAAGAAAAGGCCATCTAAAGATTTTATTTTCCGTCGGTCAAATGTCCTTTTGTTGGATTTGCTGTCAGAAAATGTGAATTATGTTTTAAATCAAGATATACAAAATTTCAGTCAATTACTTTTAGTTACTGTTGAGATTGCAAGACAGAAGCACGTGATTCCTAATGTGCTAATGTTTATCTCTGGTAATTGGTACCTATCCAAATGCCTCTTTACTACAATGACTTGTGCGTTATCCATCGCTTGAATCAGGATGTGTCCATCTAAACAATTCTAACATCTTTGATTTTAATGATGTAAGTTGTAGTCTATGGTATCCGAATTTGTGGGGAATGATGTTTCTGAATATCTATGCAGTTAGTTCACTGCTTATAAATTTAGGTAGTGGTTGACAGACAAAACCATGTGATCCCTTGTGCTTATGCGCTTCTCTTGCCCCTATCCTCTGTTGAACATTTAATATAAATGTAATCATCTATATATATGTACACACAACTGAGAAATTGATAACACATACAACACAGATCCTAGCAAGTTCAAGCTTTCTCTTGTTTCTTTAAGCCCTTTATAGAGCCATGGCCATCCGTATTCCACGTATAATTCATGCTAAGCAATTTTTTCAACAGTCTTCAGATGTTCCAAAGGGATATTTTTCTGTTTATGTTGGGGGTGAAAGAAGAAAATTCATTGTTCCGATCTCTTACCTGAACCACCCTTCATTTCAAGACTTGTTAAATCAAGCTGAAGAAGAATTCGGGTTTGATCATCCAACTGGTGGCCTAAGACTTCCTTGCAGAGAAGATGTCTTTGTTGATATTACCACTTACTTGAATAGAATCTGAGGCAGGATTTGTATAAAGCACAATTTTGTAGAGATGGCTCATTTAGAATTAATTTTCTATTTTTAGTTATCAAGAAGCTTTGGGAGAAACTAAGCTCTCCTGAATTGATAACTTTCATTGTACGAACCCAATATGCTGTCATTTTGTTTCAGAGTAAGGAAGAATCATTTACTAGAAAATATATATCTTTTACATACTGATTTCAGTAATTTTCTTCTCTTTTCGTACAAAGTTGGATACTCTATCAAGTTGTTATTGGGAAGAGCCCTTGTCCTCAACAGGCTCCTCCGATTGTCTGTGGTGGTACCATTGTTTGCGAGGTCACTCCCTAGCTTGAAATATGTTTACATCTCTTCTAATTTTTTTACTTATTCAGCAAATTGAAATAAGAATCTCAATTACCATTTCTTTTCAAGAGAATTGAATTATAACTTTTTAACACTGGTGTCTACTGTACATGTTAACTACTTTAATCTAAACTCCTGTAAATCACTCGAACAATCTACCCTCGTTCAATTTGGAGGATGCTGAACCAAAGGCTGGGTGTTTGTACTTTTTCTATCATAATTTATGAGAATTTCCTTTGGAGAAAATTGTACTCTTAGTACCCAAACGTGATTGCAATGACTTCATTGAGCATAAAAAGCGTTTTGATCCAAAGGAGTAAGGATACTTCCCAAATTACTTCAGAGAATTTTAAGGATTGATATATCTGCAAACAGTCAATTTTCAGCGGACTACCCTTGGCTGACTGATGTGTAAAGTTTATCTGAGTTCAGTCAATGTTCTCACTTTCTATTGCTGACTGATCTTTATCCTTGGCAATATGATCCTTGCAATCAGAATCTTATACTGCTTAATAGGTTTTACGCTAAGGTGTACACTGAAACTCAGATGTAGCATAAACCATTTTCATGGCATTACTGCAATGTTGAAGTGAAATAGGCAGAAAAGGCATTTTCATGCATATCAAATTGGAGAATTCGTTTCCTTATTAGGGTTATGAAGCTTGTTGCAAAGATATTTTGCAATTAGTCCTGAATCAGGGGTCAACTTGCTCAGCCTTTTTTCTCATTATCTCTTTTATGCTACTGTTAACTAATTATGATTTTGTAATATCTGCATTCGTTTATTTCAGATACAACTGAGCGGTGCAGCTGCTTTGGCGTGCCAACAGGTACAAATTTTGATTTAAGGTTTATGTGTATATATGTGTCTATGTGTGAACAAAACTTAATATATATATATATATATATATATCTCTGTATGTGACCTTAATTTGATCGGAAAGATTGTGTCCTAGGAATGCTTCTGAGTGTAGGTCCAGGCTTTTTTTCACTCATGAAGATTTCATCTACAGCCCTTATTTCTTTCATTCAAATTGTCCTCTGTAGGCCATCTTATCTTAAATGCTGAGAATTTTTTATTTTTTATTTTTTTTAAAGTAAACAAAGTTTTACCATTCTTTCAATTACTTTTGATGATTGGAAGACAGATCCATGTGATTTCTCTTGTGCTAATGTTTCTGTCTGGTGATATGGTCCCCATCCAAATGTCTCTTCACCACAAAATTTAGAAGTGAAGGATTACCACAGAGAGCTATTCGTCTATATATAGCCATATCTTAGCATCCAACAACCAAACACAAGTCCCTCACAGCAATCTCAGCTTTTACTTGTTTCAGACGTCCCAGAATTTCCATCGAGAAAGAAAAACCCTGCCAGAACCATGGCCATCCGTGTGCCTCGTATTATTCATTCCAAGAATTTTATTCTACGATCTTCATCAATGGAAAACCAAACAATATTAGATATTCCAAAAGGTCATGTTGCAGTATATGTTGGGGAAGGTGAAAAGAAGAGATTCATCGTTCCAATATCATACTTGAACCAGCCTTTGTTTCAAGATTTGTTAAGTCAAGCCGAGGAAGAATTTGGGTTTGATCATCCAATGGGTGGCCTCACAATCCCCTGTAGCAAAGATGTATTCATTGATGTCACTTCTAAATTGGGTGTACTATGAAATCAGCTACTAGCTTAGTTTGGTAGGAGCAGTTTTGTAAAGCAGAGTTGTACATTTTAACTAGATAGAGTTGATAAAAGCTTGAGGAGGAAAATAATGTCACCCCATGAGACAGTTTTACTGTATACCATAGAAAATGAAGTTATAACATTTAATTTCACATTCTTAGTCAATTTTCTGAATTAAGAATTTGGTACTTGGTTGGGATTATGGTCCATGTATTCCAATTATTGGGTTAAATTGTTCTGAAGGAATGTTTTCTACTTGCTACTGCATTTTCAACTGAGAGTTGTTGAAGAGAATCGTGGATAATTTAGGCAATCTGTGGTTTTGGTTTTACCTTTTCTATGAAATGCAATTCCACCGAAAAAAATCAGCCAAATAAGTATGATTGGAAATGGTAATAATGTTGTGACAGCCTGACAGGTGTTCACCTTATAAATATAATTGACAGAAAATTTATGGTGGGTTATCCTGCGAAGATATCCTTGGTGAAATTAGATAATTGAAGACAATGCTTAAAAATGCTGAGATTTATATGAAAAAGTTGAGTTAAATCAAATTGTGACTCATGTGCCATGTGGGTTTTTGCAATGTCAGGAATCTGAGAAAGGTAGTTACCCCATGGATTGAGTCTTTGTATATGATTTTGGAGCTTAGCATATTCAGAACAAAGCTCAATAGCACGATTCATGCATATGTTTGAAATAGGCAAATCAAATTCTTTGGAACAGATGTGCTGTTGACCTCGTTTCTCATCCACGCGCAGATCAAATTCTTATTTTGATCTAAAATATAGATGTTTACATTTTTAAGTACACAAGATTTACTTGTCTGTCTGATTTTATCAGGGTTCTTTTGAGGTCTATGTTGCCAGAGTAATTGGAATTATGTAATTTGAAACACGAACCTACAGTTTTCTCAAAATTTACAACACTTCTCAAAGGCTTTAAGAAAATAGACAACTTCTTTTCATGTTCTAAATGGTTTGTGTAATATATATAGTATGCAAAACATGCCTCCTAAAAGTACTTGAAGCACTTCAAAGACGTCAACCATGACTGATCAATCCTTTAGAGTGTGTCAACAGGTAGATATTTTCTTACTTGCTGCTTATGTATACATTACCTTATATAGAGAATCAGGTTTCCCTGTTTATATGTCACCTTATATCGGGGAAACATATGTATTAAGATGTCTCGACCTTGTATTCCTGCATTATCCGTTGATTGAATCAAGAACTGGCCATCTAAACTACTCTAATAGCTTTGATTAAATATTTTAAGTTGTAGCTTTTGGTATTAGGAACTGTGGGGGAATAATGTTTCTGAATATGTATGCAGTTAGTCCATTGCTTAAAAATTTTGGGTGGTGATTGAAAGACAAACCCATGTGATCCCTCGTGTTAATGTGTCTATTTATCCCTTATCCCAATTCCTCCACCACACAATCTGCTGTTGAAGATTTAGTATCTGCAATTGTTAATTTTAAGTACAACTGGTAGTGTAGCTGCTTTGGCATCCCCAGCAGGTACAAATTTTGATTAATGTTTATTTCTATACTTGTGTCTGCATGTGAACAAATATATGAAATATATATATTGCTTTATATGTGATTTCATTTTTTGATAGGAAAGATTAGGTGTCTCGAGCATGTTTCTGAGTGTAGGACCAGGCTTTTATTCACTCAAGAAGACTCCATCTATAGTTCTTATTTCTGTCATTCAAATTGTTCTTTGTAGGCCATCTTGTTTAAATGCTGAGGAATTTTTTTTTATTTTTTTCAACGTGAACAAAGTTATACTTACTATACTTTCAACTATTGTTGATGATTGGAAGACAGATTCATGTGATTTCTCATGTGCAAATGTTCCTGAGATCTGGTCCCTATCCAAACCCCTCTTCACCACAAACTTTAGAAGTGAGGATTTCCATAGATCGCCATTCATCTATATATAGACATAGTTTAGCATCCAAACAAACACAAGTCCCTCAAAACAATCTCAGATTTTAGTTATTTCAAACATCCGAGAATTTCCATTTGACTTCCTCTTATCAAGAAAGAAAACCATTCCAGAACCATGGCCATCCGCATGCCTCGTATTATTCATTCCAAGCATTTTCTTCGACGGTCTTCATTGACGGGAGACCAAACAATGTTAGATATTCCAAAAGGTCATTTTACAGTTTATGTTGGACAGGGTGAAAAGAAGAGATTTGTTGTTCCAATATCATACTTAAACCAGCCTTTGTTTCAAGATTTGTTAAGTCAAGCTGAGGAAGAAATTGGATATGATCATCCAATGGGTGGTCTTACAATCCCCTGTTGCAAGGATGTATTCACTGATGTCATTTCTCAATTGAGTGTAATATAACATCAGCTACTACCTTAGTTTAGTAGTACACAATTTTGTAAAGCAGACGTACATTTTAACCTAGATAGGGTTGATAAAAGCTTTGAGAGGAAAACAATGTCTCCTCATGAAAGAAATCTTCTCTTTTACCATATAAAAATGAAATTATATCATTTTATTTCACATTCTTATAATATCAATTTTCTGAATCGGGAATTTGGTGCTTGGGTGGGATTATCGTCCATGGGGTTCTCAGCTTAAATTATTCTGTTGGAATATTTCTACGTACTACTGCATATCCAACTGAGAGTTGTTGAAGAGATTAGGAGATCTTGTGGTGATCTGTGGCTTTAGTTTTGCCTTCTGTATGAAGAAATGGAATTCCACCCAAAAAAATCAATTAAATTGTGTGATTGGAATCTGTAATAATGCTGTGAGAGGTGTTCACCGTGTATAAATTGTTGACAGAAAATTGCATGTGGTTATTGATTCCTGGGATGAACTCCATGGTGAAATTAGATAATATAAGACAATACTCAATATGCAGAGATCCATTTTCAAAAGTTGAGTTACATCAAATTGTGAATATCGTGAGTCATATGGGCTTTTGTAATATCGGGAATCTGAGAAAGGTCAGCGATCCCCATGGATTGAGTGTTTATATAGGATTTAGCAGCTCAGTATTTCCCAAACAAAGTCCCCATAGTATGTATGATCCATGCATTTAACATTTAGGAAGGTCTGTGGGAGGCCAATTTTATGGAACTAATGTGCTGCTTACCTTGTTTTGATCATAAATATATATGTATACGTTGTTAACTACATAAGAAATCGTTCTGTTTGACGTCAGCGGGGTTCTTTTGAGCCTATGTTTCCGGAAGTGGCGGGAATGATGTAATTTGAACATAACCTTAGAGTTTCCTCAAACTTTCTGTAACTTACCAAAAATGTCAAAGTATAGAAACCTTTTTTTTTTTTCAATTTTCTAGATGATTTCTATTTAAAAAATGTATATGATATGCAAAATTTAACTTTCAAAAGTTTTTGAAGCACTTCAATGTCGTCAACCATGAGTCTTCACTAGCGTACAGTTCATATATTGAGTTCATGTCCGGCATATGCCATCTTGTTGGATTGAGTTTAGATTTAAAATTTTATTTTCACTGACAATAATTCCATTTACTCCTGCAGTTTAGTTTGAGAGAGGATTGGATCACTGCTGGTTAAATATTTTAGGGTGTTTAAGAAGGTAAATGTTTTCTTACTTACTGCTAATTTACATGTCACCTTATATAGAGAATTAGGTATTTCTGTATGTCACCTTATATCAAAGAAACGTGTTAATTAAGATGTCACAACCTTGCACTCTTATGCATTATATCCATTGATTGAAACAAGAACTGACGACCTAAACTGCTCTAATACCTTTGATTTAATAATCTGAGTTGTAGCCTATGGTATCAGAAATTGTGGGGAATAATGTTTTGAATATGTTTGCAGTTAGTTCATTACTTTGTATAAATTTTGGGTGGTGATTTACAGACAAAACCATGTGATCCCATGTACTCATGTACTTCTCTGGCCTCCATCCCAATTCCCCTTCATGACATCACACAATCTGTTGTCGAAGATTTAATACCTGCAGTTGTTTCTTTTAGGTACAACCAGTAGTGCAGCTGCTTTGGCATCACAACTGGTACAGAATTTGATTAATGTTTGGCATGTGAACAAAAATAATAACAATATATATTTCTCTGTATGTGATCTTATTTTGATAGGGAAGATCAGGTGTCTCAAGCATGCTTTTGAGTGTAGGACCAGGCTCCATCTGTTGTCCATTTTTCTTTCATTCAAATTGCCCTCTGTAGGCCAGCTTATCTGAAATGCTGAGGAATTTGTTGATGATTGGAAGACAGATTCATGTGATTTCTCATGTGCTAATGTTTCTGTCTGGTCATCTGGTCCCAATCCAAATGCCTCTCACCACAAGCTTTAGAAGCAAAGGATTGCCACAGAGCACCATTCATCTATATATAGGTCTATCTTAGTAGGCAAACAAAACACAAGTCCCTCACAACAATCTCAAGCTTTTACTTGTTCCAGACGTTGGAGAATCTCCATTTAACTTCCTCATATCAAGACGAAAAACCCTTCCAGAACCATGGCCATCCGTATGCCTCGTATTATTCATTCCAAGAATTTTCTTCGACGGTCTTCATCAAGGGGAAACCAATCAACGTTGGATATTCCAAAAGGTCATTTTGCAGTATATGTAGGGGAGGGTGAAAAGAAGAGATTCATTGTTCCTATATCGTACTTGAACCAGCCTTTATTTCAAGATTTGTTAAGTCAAGCTGAGGAAGAATTTGGGTTTGATCATCCAATGGGTGGCCTCACAATCCCCTGTAGCAAGGATGTATTCATTGATGTCACCTCTCAATTTCGTGTAATATGAAATCAGCTACTAGCTTAGTTTGGTAGAACACAGTTTTGTAAAGAAGAGTTGTACATTTTAATCTAGCTAGAGTTGAGAAAAGCTTGGAGAGGAAATAATGTCTCCCCACGTCAGAAAGCTTTGCTCTTTTACCATACAAAAATGAAGTTATAACATTTAATTTCACAATTCCAAAATAGTCGATTTTCTGAATGAGGAAATTTGGTACTTTGATGGTATTATAATCCATGCGTTCCAATTCTCGGATTAAATTATTTTGTTGGAAGATTTTATACTTGCTACTGCATTTCCAACTGGTGTTGTTGAAGAGAATCCTTGATGATTTTGGAGACTTTGTGGTGATCTGAGGTTTTGGTTTACCTTCTGTATGAAGAAAATGGAAGTCCACCAAAAAAAATCAGCCAAATCAGTGTGATTGAAAACATTAATAAATTTAGATAATTTAAGACAATGCTTAATAATGCATAAATTTGTATTCAAAAGTTCAGTAAAATCAAATTATGAATTTTGTGTGTCATGTGGCCTTTTGCATTGTTAGGAATATGAGAAAGGTTAGTTATCCCCATGGCTTGATTCTTTAAATAGGATTCTGCAGCTTAGTATTTGCAGAAAAACGTTCAAATAGCCCCATTGTACAATCCATGCATGTTTTTTAAATAAGCACAAATTCTTTGGAATAAATCTATTGCTGACCTTGTTTTTCGTTATTTTTGAAATAAGCAGATCAAATTCTTGTTTTGAACTTAAATATAGATGTCTACATTTCTAATTACACGTGATATCGGGGTTCTTGTGAGGTGTATGTTTCCAGAGGTAACGAGAATACGGAATGTGAAACGAGATCCAAGAGTTTCCTCAAAATTTTAGCAACTTCTTAAAAAATAAAAAATAAATAAAAAGTAGAATTCTTTTTTAAAGTTTTTAAATGGTTTACAAAATGCATATAACATGCAAAAAATTACCTTCTCAAAGTTTTTGTAGCACTTCAAAGTTATCAACCATGAGTGGTCTCAACCTCATGTCTGGCACATGCCATATTACTTTACTTCTTCACTGGGGACAGCTTATGAGTTCTGATTATTTGGATTTAATATACCTTTGAACTTCTAATATCATCAACTCTAATTCCATTTACTCTTGTACACTGTAGTTATTTTGTCAGATAGAGAAGACTGGATTACTGCTGGTTAAATACTTTAACAGTGTGCCATACTTTAACCCTAAAATATACATAATTTTGTATAGAGAATCAGGTCTGAATGTCTATAAGTCACCTTATATCAGAGAAACACATGAATTAAGACGTCTCAACTTTGCATTGTTATGCATTATCCATTGATTGAATCAAGGATTGACAATCGAAACAATTCTAATATCTTTCATTTTAATGATGTAGGTTGGTATCAGAAATTGTGGGGATTAATGTTTCAGAATATCTATGCTGTTAGTTCATTGCTTATAAATATTGGGTGGTGATTGAAAGACAAAACCATGTGATCCCTTGTGATTATGTGTTTCTCTGGCCCTATCCGAATTCCTTCACCACACAATCTGCTATCAAAGATCTAAGTTGTATATTTTTCAGATACAATTGGTAGTTCAGCTGCTTTGGCATCCCAACAGGTACAAATATGATTTAGTTTTTATGTGGTTGTGTGTAAATAAAAAATAAAAAATAAAATATATATATATATATATATATATATATATATTCCTCTGTATGTGACTTTATTTTGATCTGAAAGGTTAGGTCTCTCAGGCATGCTTTTGAGTGTAGGACCAGGCTTTGATTAAATCCTTATTTCTTTCATTCAAATTGTCCTCCGTAGGCCATGTTATCTTAAATGCTGAGGAATTTGTTTTTCAACATAAAACTGTTGATGATTGGAAGACACATCCATGTGATTTATCATGTGCTGATGTTTCTGGCTGATGAAATGGTCCCTATCCAAATGCCTCTTCACCACATACTAAAGAAGTGGAGGATAGCCACAGAGTGCCATTCATCTATATATATACATGTCTTAGCAGCCAACCGAAATACAAGTCCCTCACAACAATCTCAGCTTTTATTTGTCTCCGACACTAGGATTTCCATTTAACTTCCTCTTATCAAGAAAGAAAAACCCCTTCCAAAACCATGGCCATCCGGATGCCTCGTATTATTCAATCCAAGAATTTTCTTCGACGATCTTCATCAATGGGAAACCAAAAAACGTTAGATATTCCAAAAGGTCATCTTGCAGTTTATGTTGGAGAGACCGAAAAGAATAGATTTGTAGTTCCCGTCTCATACTTGAACCAGCCTTTGTTTCAAGATTTGTTAAGTCAAGCTGAGGAAGAATTTGGGTTTGATCATCCAATGGGTGGCCTTACAATCCCCTGTAGCATGGATGTATTCACTGATGTCACTTCTCAATTGAGTGTAATATGAGATCAGCTACTAGCTTAGTTTGGTAGCAAACAATTTTGTAAAGCAGAGTTGTACATTTTACCCTAGCTAGAGTTGATAAAAGCTTGGAGAGGAAACTAATGTCTCCCCATGAAAGAAAGCTTTTCATTTTACCATATAAAATTGAAGCTATAACATTTTATTTCACATTCTTATGTAGTCAAGTTTCTGAATAAAAAATTTGGTACTTGGTTGGGATTCTAATCCTTGCATTCCAATTTTTCAGTTAAATCGGAATATATGCTACTTGCTACTGCATTTTTCAACTGAGAGTTGTTGAAGAGAATGCTTGACGAATTAGGAGATCAATTTAATGATGCTTGCATTCAACACTTAGCGAGGTCTGTGGGAGATCAATCCCACAAAACCCTAATCAACTTCTTCGAACTCCTTAATCCCAAGACACCTTCACTCTTAAAATCAATTATATTTCATTTTTCTCAATATGGGTTCGATTCTTCAGCTTGTCCTTTAGCATCATTATCTCGTGTCAAAGATGTTGGCGTCAGTAAAATGATAAATGCCCGTGTGGAGAAATCAGGTTGATTGTCTAGTGTGTTTGCCTGTAGCGGTTTGGTGGATTTGTACATGAAGTTGCTATCTATGAATGATGCAGGGATGGTGTTTGATGAAGTTCCTGTGAAGAACATTGTTGTGTGAATGCTCTTATCTTATGTCAGGTTATCCTAAATCTAAAATGTGCAGACCGGACAACAAACTAGTTATTTCTGTTCAGGGGAAAAAAAATTGACTATTTTCATTCTTCATGTATAAAGATAATGTAACTCCACAAAAAAATCAGCCAAAATAAGTGTGATTGAAAACAGTAATAATGCTATGACAGGTGTTCTCCATGTTTAAATTACTGAAAGAAAATTTCAGGTGGGTTATTGATTCCTGGGAAGAACTCCATGGTGAAATTAAATAATTGAAAACAATTCTTAATAATGCAGAGACTTAAATTCAAAAGTTGAGTTAAATGAAATTGTGAATATTATTGTGTCTCGTGTGGGCTTTTACAGTCTCAGGAATCTGAGAAAGATGAGTAAACCCCATGATTGAATCTTTGTATAAGATTTTGCAGAATAAATTTCTATAATAACCCCACAGAATGATCCATGCATTCAACACTTAGCAACCAATTTTATAGAACAGATGTGCTGCTGACCTTGTTCTCAGCGGGTAAATATTTATACATCGACTTATATAGAGAATCAAGTGTGCCTATCTATATGTTACCTTATTTCAGAGAAACACGTGATTTAAGGTATCTCAACCTTGCACTGACATGCATTATTCATTGATTGAATCAAGAACTGACCATCTAAACAACTCTAATATCTTTGTTTTAATAATCTAAGTTGTATCCTATGGTATTAGAAATTGTGGAGAATAATGTTTCTGAATATCAATGCAGTTAGTTCTTTGCTTACAAATATTAGCTGGTGATTGAAAGACAAACCCATGTGATCCCTTATGCTGATGTGCTTCTCTGGCCCCTATCCCAATTCCTCTTCACCGCACAAAAATTCTATTGAAGATTTAATATCTGCAGTTGTTTATATTTGGTGCAACAGGTTGCAAAGCTGCTTTGGCATCCAACCAGGTACAAATTTTGATTAATGTTTATGACTATATATGTGTATGTGTCTCCATTTGAACAGAAATAAAAAGTATATATATTTCTCTATATGTGACCTTATTTGGATGGTTCTGAGTGCAGACCCAGGCTTTACTTCAATGAAAAAGACTCCATCTGTGGTCCTTATTTCTTTCATTCTACCTCTGTAGGCCATCTTATCTTAAATCCTGGGGAATGTTTTTTTCAACGTAAACAAACTTTTATCTTTACATTCAATTTTGTTGATGATTGGAAGACAGATCCATGTGATTTCTCTTATGCTAATGCTTCTGTCTGGTGATCTGGTCTCCAACCAAATGCCTCTTCACCTCAAACTTAAGGAGCGAAGTATTGCCACAGAGGACCATTTGTCTATATATATACATGTATCTTAACATCCAATCATAGACAAGTCCTTCACAACAATCTCAGCTTACACAACCTTGAATCTCCTCTAAACTTCCTCAATCAAGAAAGTAAAATCCTGCCAGAACCATGGCCATCCGCATGCCTCGTATTATTCATTCCAAGAATATTCTTTGACGGTCTTCATGAATGGGAAATCAAACAACATTAGACATTCCAAAAGGTCATGTTGCAATATATGTTGGGGAATGTGAAAAGAAAAGATTCGTCGTTCCAATATCATACTTGAACCAGCCTTTGTTTCAAGACTTGTTAAGTCAAGCCAAGGAAGAATTTGGGTTTGATCATCCAATGGGGTGGCCTCACAATCCCCTGTAGCAAGGATGTATTTATTGATGTCACTTCTCAATTGACTGTAATATGCAAGCTACTAGTTTAGTTTGGTAGAATCCAATTTTTTAAAGCAGAGCTGTACATATTAACCTAGCTAGAGTTGAAAGCTTGGGGAGGAAAATAATATCTCCCACGAAAGAAAGCTTTTCTCTTTACCATACAAAAATGAAGTTATAACATTTTATTTCACATTCCAAAATAGTCAATTTTCTGAATCATGAAATTTGGTACTTTGTTGGTATTAAAATCCATGTGTTGCGATTCTCGGATTAAGTTATTTTGTTGGAAGATTTTCTACTTGCTATTGCATTTCCAACTGAGAGTTGTTGAAGAGAATCCTTGATGATTTAGGAGATTTTGTGGTGATCTAAGGTTTTAGGTCCGCCTTCTGTACAGGGAAATAGAAATAAGCCAAAGAAGTGTGAATGAAAACAGTAATAATGCTGTGTGCCTGGGACAGGTGTTCACCATGTACAGATTATTGACATTTGAGGTGGATTATAGATTCCTAGGAAGAACTCCATGGTGAAAATAGATAATTGAAGACAATGCTGAATAATGCATAGAATTATATTCATCAGTTAATAGTTGAGTTTTAAATCAAATTGTGTGTCATGTGGGCTTTTCCAATGTTAGGAATTGATAAAGGTCAGAAACCCCATAGATTAGTCTTTAAATAGGTATTTGCAGCTCAGTATTCGCAGAAAAAAACTCAAATATTCCCGTAGTATGGTCCTAGCATTCTACATTTAGCAAGGTCAATGAGAGACCAATTTTACGCAACGAATGTGCTCTGACCTTGTTTCTCATCCGTTTGTTCAAAATAGGAATATCCAATAATTATTTTGATTATAAATATGGATGTATTCATTTTTAATCACATAAGATATCCCTTTCTATCTAATTTCAGAGGGATTCTTTTGAGGCCTATGTTTCTAGAAGTATGGGAATTATGTAATTTGAAACATGTCTTGAAGTTACCTAAATTTTTCAGAAACTATTAATAGCTTGTAGTTGATATCGCAAGTTCATGTCTCGCTTATGCCATGTCACTTAACGTCTTGTCTGGGGCCAACTGATGAGTCTTTAAACTTTTTATATCACCGACTCTAATTTCATTTACTTTTATTTATTCCTAGATAAGATTGCATTTCTGCTCGGTAAATACTCTAGTGTCAACAGGTATATTTTCTTGCTGGTAATTTCTACATCACCTCATATAGAGAATCAAGTATGCCTGTTTATACGTCACCTTATTTCAGAGAAACATGTGAACTAATATGTCTCAACCCTGTTATGCATTATCCATTGATTTAATCAAAACTAACTGCTAAACAATACTAATATCTTAGATTTCAGTGTAGTGAGTTTATTGCTTGTACATCGGTATCAAAAATTGTGGGGACTAATGTTTCATAATATCTATGCAGTGATTTCAGTGCTTGTATATTTAGGTGGCGATTGAAAGACAAAACCATGTTATCCCTTGTGCCTTCTATGACCCTATCCCAATTCCCCTTCACCACACAATCTGCTATTGTAGTCCTTTTTTCTTTCATTGAAACTGAACTCTGTCGGTCGTATTATCTTAAGTACTAAGGAAATTGATTTTTCAACATAAACACAGTTTTGCTACATTTTCAATTACTTTTGATGATTGGAAGACAGATCCATGTGATTTCTCATGTGTTAATGTTTCTGTCTGTTATCTGGTCCCTACCCAATTGTCTCTTAGCCACAAACTTCAGAAGTGAAGGATTGCCACATAGGCAATTCATCTATATATAGACATATCTTAGCTCCCAACCAAACCCAAGTCCTTCCCAACAATCTCAGCTTTTACTTGTTTCAGACGTCCAAGAATCTCCAATTGATTTCCTCTTATCCTGAAAGGAAAGCCCTGCCAGAACCATGGCCATCCGCATGCTTCGTAATATTCATTCCAAGAAATTTCTTAGATGGTCTTTGTTGACGGGAATCCAAACAACGTTAGATATTCCAAAAGGTCATCTTGCAGTTTATGTTGGGGAGACTGAAAAGAAGAGATTTGTCGTTCCGGTATCATACTTGAACCAGCCTTTGTTTCAAGATTTGTTAAGTCAAGCTGAGGAGGTATTTGGGTTTGATCATCCAATGGGTGGCCTCACAATCCCCTGTAGCATGGATGTATTCACTGATGTCACTTCTCAATTGAGTGTAATATGAAATCATGTGCTAGCTTAGTTTGATAGCAAACAATTTTGTAAAGCAGAGTTGTACATTTTTAGCCTAGCTAGAGTTGATAAAAGCTTGGGGAGGAAACTAATGTCTCCCCATGAAAGAAAGCTTTCCTTTTACCATATAAAAATGAAGCTATAACATTTTATTTCACATTCTTATATAGTCAAGTTTCTGAATCAGAAATTTAGTACTTGGTTGGGATTCTAATCCTTGCATTCCAAATTTTCTGTTAAACCGGAATACTTGTTACTTGTTACTTGCTACTGCATTTTTCAACTGAGTTGTTTAAAGAGAATGCTTGATGAATTAGGAGATCAATTTTATGATCCAGGCATTCAACAATTAGCGAGGTCTGTGGGAGATCAATCCCACAAAACCCTAAGCAACTTCTTCAAAATCCTCTATCTCAAGACAACTAATACTCTTTATTTCAATTATATTTCATTTTTCTCAAAATGGGTTCGATTCTTCAGCTTTCCACACCCTCTCTTTCTTGCAATTTATTAGTTATAGATAACATCTTATGTTATGCTTTAGCATCATTATCTTGTGTCAAAAATGTTTGTGCTAGTAAAATGATAAATGCCCATGTGCAGAAATCAGGTTTATTGACTAGTGTGTTTGCCAGTTAGCGGTTTGGTGGATTTTTAAACGAAGGTCCTAACTATGAATGATGCAGGGATGGTGAAGAACATTGTGGTGTCAATGCCCTTTTGTCAGGTTATGCTTAGTCTAAAATGTAGAATGGACAATGAACTATGTTATTCCTGTTGAGAAAAAAATTGACTATTTTCATTCTTTTCCACCATAAAAATCAGCCAAAATAAGTATGATTGAAAACGGTAATAATGCTATGACAGGTGTTCTCCATGTTTAAATTATTTTGAGATAATTTCAGGTAGGTTATTGATTCCTGGAAAGAACTCCATTGTGAAATTAAATAATTGAAAATGATTTTTAATAATGCAGAGACTTATATTCGAATGCTGACCTTATTCTCAGCTGGTAGATGTTTTCTTTCTTACTGCCAATTTATATATAAATTTATATAGTGAATCAGGTGTGTCTGTCTATATGTTACCTTATTTCAGAGAAACATATTAATTAAGGTGTCTTAACCTTGCACTGATATGCATTATCCATTGGTTGAATCAAGACTGGCCATCTAAACAACTCTAATATATTAGATTTAATAATCTAAGTTGTATCCTACTGTATTAGAAATTGTGGGGAATAATGTTTCTGAATATCTATGCAGTCTGTTCTTTGCTAATAAATATTAGGTTGTGATTGAAAGACAAACCCATGTGATCCCTTGTGCTGATGTGCTTCTTCGGCCCCTGTCCCAATTCCTCTTCACCACACAATCTGCTGTCGAAGATTTAATATCTGCAGTTGTTTATTTAAGGTGCAACTGGTAGTAAAGCTGCTTTGGCATCTCAAAAGGTACAAATTTCAATTAATGTTTATGTCTATGTATGTGTCTCCATTTGAAAAGAAAAAAGAAGTATATATGGCCTTATTTGGATAATTCTGAGTGTACGACCCAGGCCTTGCTTCAATGAAAATCTTTCATTCTAATTGTCCTCTGCAGGGCATCTTATCTTAAATGCTGAGGAAAATTTTTATTCAACATAAACAAACTTTTGTTGTGCTTTCAATTTTGTTAACGATTAAAAAACAGATCCATGTGATGTCTCACATGCTAATGTTTCTGTCTGGTGATCTGGTCCCCGTCCAAATGCCTCTTCACCACAAACTTAAGAAAGGAAAGGATTGCCCCAGAGAGCCATTTATCTATATATGCACATCTTAGCATCCAACCAAAGCCAAGTCCCTCGCAACAATCTCAGCTTTTACTTGTTACACACAACCTAGAATTTCCTTTAAACATCCTCGATCAAGAAAGAAAAGTCCTGCCAGAACAATGGCCATCCGAATGCTTCATATTATTAATTCCAAGAATTTTCTTCGACGGTCTTCATCAATGGGAAACCAAACAACATTAGATATTCCAAAAGGTCATGTTGCAGTATATGTTGGGGAAGGTGAAAAGAAAAGATTCATCATTCCAATATCGTACTTGAACCAGCCTTTGTTTCAAGATTTGTTAAGTCAAGCAGAGGAAGAATTTGGGTTTGATCATCCAATGGGTGGCCTCACAATCCCCTGCAGCATGGATGTATTCGTTGATGTCACGTCCCAATTGAGTGTAATATGAAATCAGCTACTGGCTTAGTTTGGTAGAACCCAATTTTGTAAAGCAGAGTTGTACATTTAACCTAGCTAGAGTTGATAAGAGCTTGGGGAGGAAATAATGTCTACCCATGAAAGAAAGATTTTCTCTTTACCATACAAAAATGAAGTTATAACTTTTATTTCACATTCCAAAATAGTCGATTTTCTAAATCAGGAAATTTGGTACTTGGTTGGTATTATAATCCATATGTTCCAATTCTCAGATTAAATTATTAAGTTGGAATATTTTCTACCTGCTACTGCATGTCCAACTGAGAGTTGTTGAAGAGAATCCTTGATGATTTAGGAGATTTTGTGGTGATATGTGGTTTTAGGTCCGCTTTCTATACGGGGAAAATGGAATTCACTAAAAAAATAAGCCAAATAAGTGTGACTTAAAACGGTAATAATGCTGTGAGCCTATGACAAGGGGCAAAGTTTGGAGGGGGGACTACTTTAAAAATAAAATAAAAATTGCACTGCAAAAATTGATTTCAACCCCCGCCCTTGCTGTGACGGGTGTTCACCGTGTATAAATTATGGATAGAAAAATTTTAGGTGGATTCTTGATTCCTAGGAAGAACTCCATGGTGAAAATGGATATTTGAAGACAATGCTCAATAATGCATAGAATTATATTCCTCAGTGGAGTTTTAAATCAAATTGTGTCATATGGGCTTTTGCAATGTCAGGAATTGATAAAGGTCAAAAACCCCTGTGGATTGAGTCTTTAAATAGGTTTTTGCAGCTTAGTATTTGCCGAACAAAGTTCAAATAGCCCCATATTATGGTCCTACCATTCTACATTTAGCAAGGTCAATGGGTGACCAATTTTATGGAACAAATGTGCTGCTGACCTTGTGTCTCATCCCTATGCTCGAAATAGGCAAATCCAATTCTTGTTTTGATTTTAAATATGGATACGTTTTTAATTTCACAAGAGGGGGTCTATCTAATTTCAGAGGGATTCTTTTGAGGCCTATGTTCCCAGAAGTGATGGGAATTATGTAATTTGAAACATTGTCTTGAAGTTTCCTCAATTTTTCAGAAACTCCTAAATTATTAAAGATACAGAAAACATGTTTTCAAGTTTCTAAATGATTTCAATTTACAAAACGTATTTGGTATGCAAAAATTATCTTTTAAAAGTTTTTGAATCACTTCAAATCCGTCAACCATCAACTGTTAATAGCATGCAGTTTAAAGCACGAGTTCATGTCTCGCATATGCCATGTAACTTAAGTCTTGTCTAGGGACAACTGATGAGTTCTGATTATTTTGATTTTATATGTATTTAAACTTCTTATATCACTGACTCTAATTTCATTTACTTTTATTTAGTCCTAGAGAAGATTGCATTTCTGCTGGGCAAATGCTTTAGTGTCAACGTGTATATTTTCTTACTGCTAATTTCTACTGCTAATTTCTACATCACCTCATATAGAGAATGAGGTATGCCTGTCTATATGTCACTTTATTTCAGAGAAACACGTGAACTAAGATGTCTCAACCCTCAACTGTTATGCATTATACATTGATTTAATCAAGAACTAACTGCTAAACAATACTAAGATCTTTGATTTCAAAGCAGTGAGTTTATTGCTTGTACACTGGTATCAAAAATTGTGGGGACTAATGTTTCAGAATATCTATGCAGTGATTTCATTGCTTATATATTTAGGGGGCGATTGAAAGACAAATCCATGTGATCCCTTGGGCTTCTATGGCCCTATCCATACTCCCCTTCACCACACAATCTGCTATTGATAGATGACCTTATATGATAGGAAAGATTAGGATCTCAAGCATCCCTAGGAGTTTAGGACCAGGCTTTACTTCTATCAGTACATTTTAATTTTTGGGGTTGTTGCTTAGCTACTATATATTTTCTGGTAAATAAAAAAGAAAAAGAGAGACCGCATCTGTAGTCCTTATTATTTCTTTCATTCAAACTGAACTCTGTAGGCTATCTTAAATACTAAGGAAATTGATTTTCAACATAAACAAGGTTCTGCTACATTTTCAATTACTTTTGATGATTGGGAGACAGATCCATGTGATTTCTCATGTTTTAATGTTTCTGTCTGTTATCTGGTCCCTACCCAATTGCCCCTTCACCACAAACTTTAGAAGTGAAGGATTGCCACAGAGCGCAATTCATCTATATATAGACATATCTTAGCACCCAACCAAACCCAATTCCTTCACAACAATCTCAGCTTTTACTTGATTCAGACGTCCAAGAATCTCCATTTGACTTTCTCTTATCCTGAAAGGAAAGCCCTGCCAGAACAATGGCCATCCTCATGCCTCGTTTTATTCAATCCAAGAATTTTCTTCGACGGTCTTCATCAATGGGAAACCAAACCACGTTAGATATTCCAAAAGGTCATCTTGCAGTTTATGTTGGGGAGACTGAAAAGAAGAGATTTGTCGTTCCGGTGTCATACTTGAACCAGCCTTTGTTTCAAGATTTGTTAAGTAAAGCTGAGGAAGAATTTGGGTTTGATCATCCAATGGGTGGCCTCACAATCCCCTGTAGCATGGATGTATTCGCTGATGTCACTTCTCAATTGTGTGTATGAAATCAGCTGCTAGCATAGTTTAGTAGCAAACAATTTTGTAAAGCAGAGTAGTACATTTTAGGCTAGCTAGATTTGATCAAAGCTTGAGGAGAAAATTAATGTCTCCCCATGAAAGAAAGCTTTTCTTTTACCACATAAAAATGAAGCTATAACGTTTTATTTCACATTCTTTTTATAGTCAAGTTTCTGAATCAGAAATTTGGTACTTGGTTGGGATTCTAATCCTTGCATTCCAGTTTTTCAGTTAAACCAGAATATTTGTTACTTGCTACTTGCTACTGCATTTTTCAACTAAGAGTTGTTAAAGAGAATGCTTGATGATTTAGGAGATCAATTTATGATCCAGGCATTCAACAATTAGCGAGGTCTGTGGGAGATCAATCCTGAAACCAAATCAGATTCTTCAAATACCTCAATCCCAAAACACCTTCACTCTTTATTTTCATTATATCTCATTTTTCTCAATATGGGATCCATTCTTCAGCTAAAATCATTATCATGTGTCAAAGATGTTAATTTCAGTATAATGATAAATGCCCATGTCCAGAAATCGGGTTGATTGTCTAGTGTGTTTGCCAGTAGCGGTTTGGTGGATTTTTAAACGATTTTGCTAGCTAAGAATGATGCAGGGATGGAGTTTGATGAAGTTCCTGTGAAGAACATTGTTTTGTGAATGCTCTCTTGTCAGGTTATGCTAAGTCTAAAATGCAGAATGGACATCAAACTATGTTATTTTTATTGTGAAAAAAATGACTATTTTCATTCTTCACGTATAAAGAAAATGCAATTCCACCCAAAAAACAGCCAAAATAAGTGTGATTTAAAACGGTAATAATGCTATCATTGACAGGTGTTCTCCATGTTCAAATTATTGGAAGAAACTTTCAGGTGGATTATTGATTCCTGGGAAGAACTCCATGGTGAAATTAAATAATTGAAAACGAATCTTAATAATGTAGAGACTTACATTAGCCGAGTTAAATGAAATTGTTTACATTATTGTGTCTCGTGTCGAATCTGGGAAAGGCAAGTAAGCTCCATGATTGAATCTTTATATTGGATTTTGCATCTCGGTATTTGCGAACAAAGTTCTATAATATCCCCACAGTATGATCAATGCATCCAAAACTTAGCGACCAATTTTACTGAACAAATGTGCTGCTGACCTTGTTCTCAGCGGGTGGAGAAATTTTCTTACTCAATACCAATTTATACATCGGCTAATATAGAGAATCAGGTATGCGGTATGCCTGTCTATATGTTTCCTTATTCCAGAGAAACACGTGAATTAAGGTGACTCAACCTTGCACTGATGTGCATTATCCATTGATCTAATCAAGAACTGACCATCTAAACAAATCTAATATCTTTAAATTAATAATCTATGTTGTAGCCTATCTTATGAGAAATTGTGGGGAAGGTTGTTTTTGAATATCTATGCAGTTAGTTCTTTGCTTATAAATATTAGGTGGTCATTGAAAGACAAAACCATGTGATCCCTTGTGCTGATGTGCTTCTCTGGCCCCTATCCCAATTCGTCTTCACCACACAATCTGCTGTTGAAGATTTGATATCTGCAGTTAGTGAAGTTGCTTTGGCATCCCAACAGGTACAAATTTTGATTAATGTTTATGTCTAATATGTGTCTGCCTTTGAACAAAAATAAAAGTATATATATTTCTATGTATGTGATCTTATTTTGATAGGAAATATTAGGTGCCCCTAGCATGCTTCTAAGTGTAGGCCCAGGCTTTGCTTCATTGAAAAAGACTCCATCTGTAGTCCTTATTTATTTCATACAAAATGTCCTCTGTAGGCCATCTTATCTTAAATGCGGAGGAATTTGTTTTTTCAACATAAACAAATTTGTTGTACTTTCAATTTTTCGACGATTGAAAGACATATCCATGTGATTTCTTATATGCTAATGTTTCTGTCTGGTGATCTGGTCCCCATTCAAATGCCTCTTCACCACAAACTTAAGAAATGAAGGATTGCCACAGAGATCCATTCATCTATATATATACATGTCTTAGCATCCAACCAAACATAAGTCCTTCACAACAATCTCAGCTTTTACTTGTTACACAACCTAGAATCTCCTCTAAACTGGAAAGAAAAACCCTGCCAGAGCTATGGCCATCCGCATGATTCGTAATATTCATTCCAAGAATTTTCTTAGATGGTCTTCATTGACGAGAAACCAAACAAACTTAGCTATTCCGAAAGGTCACTTTGCTGTCTATGTTGGGGAGGGTGAAAAGAAGAGATTTGTCATTCCAGTATCATACTTAAACCAGCCTTTGTTTCAAGATTTGTTAAGTCAAGCTGAAGAAGAATTTGGATATGATCATCCAATGGGTGGCCTCACAATTCCCTGTAGCAAGGATGTGTTCATTGATGTCACTTCTCAATTGAGTGTAATATGAAATCAGCTACTAGCTTAGTCTCATAGGAAATAATTTTGTAAAGCAGAGTTGTACATTTTAACCTAGCTAGAGACTTGTGTTGATTTTTGGGAGGAAAATAATGTTCCCGTGAAAGAAAACTTCTGTTAGAAAAATGAAGTAAATAACATTTTTATTTTTCAATATGGATTCCATTCTTCAGCTTCACCCTCTCTTTTCTACTCATTATTAGTGTTTGTTATAAGGCTTTATGTAGTTAGTTTCTTCAGCATGTTTCACTGTGCTTTACTTTCTACAAAAGTAAGTTTTATTAGTTCGAAAGGTAACTTCGAAATTCATGTTTAACTCAATACTATTGGATTTTGCACTTATCGTATTTGGGGTGCTGAAGTTTCTTGAATTTTTCTCTATAATTTTGTGTGTTATATGTAATGGTGAGCTTGAGAGCTTTCTCTAGGTAGAAAACTTGATAAATTATTACCTAAATCGCGTTATATTTTTTCAGACTCCGGTTAATACATTTTTAACTGAAATTTACGAAAAAAAATAATGATATTATTTTTTCTTTTGACTCATTTATGACGAGTGCACAATTTTCAGTATCTTACCTGGTTTTGATAAGATGAATTACACCTAAACAGCGAGGGAGAGACCTATTTTCGATAGCAATAAATTTCTCTTTATTTACCAAGTATTATTGGTACAAAATTGTCTTGTTGTCTTATTACACACTAGTAGTAGATAGAAAATTAAGAGCAAAATTGGCTTAAAAAAATAACAGTACTTCTATGTAAAAAAAATTTAAAAGTAAGCCTTTGAACTAAAAACATTTTTTAAAAAACTAGTTTTTTAAACATGCCACGATAAAAGTATTTATATTTTGAAATTTTTATACATATTTTGAACAATATTTATGTAAGAATTGGTAAGTGGTCATTAAACTTAAGAGTATTGAAATTGAAGATATGATATAATTTAAGGTTGTAATATATCTTTACAATAATATAAGAATCTTAAATTTTTTTCTGTAATTTTTTTCGTCCAATATGCCGTCATTTTGACATTGAAGCCGCAATCTTTGACATTTTTTTTTTTTTTTTTTTTTAAGATTAATGCTTGGTTTGTCTCAACAATCTCATTCACTATTGGTCACGTATCTTATTCTTCACAAAATCAAGATTCTTTACCACTATAAGTTGAGTTTTTCATGCTTAGCTTTGAGCCAAAATTTGAAAGCATTTTTTGATTCTGTCAAGTTTGAGTTACTTCAAGAAGTTGATTTGATTAGTTTGTTAAAGGGTTCTGACCTTTATGGTAACTAGAAAATCTTTATTTTGGTAATTTGGGATTCTGTCAATTTTCATATGAGGGATTCTGTCAATTTTCATCTGAGTTTTGATGTGATTAGAAATATAACTTGCGTTTCTGATTTGCATTTGAAACTCTTTTTGGTGTTCAATTTTGAATTTTTTTTATTTTGGGTATAAGGGATTCTATTAAATATTGTTTTGTAATCGGAAAATATTTTAGTGAATTTTAGAAGGGACTGGTCATTTTCTTCAATAGGAGATATATATTTGTACAGACTAATGGTGGACAATGGTGGACAACTTAAGAGGCATTGTATATATTGTGGTTGCCGAGTGATGTCAAGTTACTCGACAACCAACAAATTTCAACTTTGCACAGCAAGAGTCCACTGCATCACAATAAATTATTAACAGTTCAATTTTGCCAATGCTGATTCAAAGATATTTACTGTGCTACTTTGTCATTCGGCAAAATGATAATTCGTGAGTCCTCAAGCTGAAACTGAAATATGAGAGTGATTTTATATACATATAGATGTCAAAAGAATTCATTGTGAGGTATATAAACAAGTGTAAGTGTTCGCTTACAAGACAGGGCACCTGTAGAAAATTACCATTCACAAGCACCAAACTTGTTCACAGACAAGAACTAATTTACAAGAGAATGCATTATATGCAACTACAAATTGTCAACATAAATATATACTAACGCACCATCTTCTAAAACTTCAATATTTTTGTTAGTGTTATAGTTGCTAGAACATTTGTTAGAATCACCTATCAAGAATACAAGTTCAATAACACATAAAATGCCAGAAATCTATCTATATTTGGGCCTTTGAATCTGCTACAATTTCTACTTATACTTGTTTTGAACTAATATTTAATTTGACAACAAAAGTTCAGACTCAAAATAAAAGACCCAACGGTAATTTATCGCAAATAAAGATATATAATACGATAATTGAACAAAATTTTGAATCAGAAAAAGATGCAGCAACAAGTAATAAACCAAAAATGAAAACAAAATACCATAGAATTGAAATTTCTTGATTAATCACCATTGTGAAAGTACAGAAAATAAAGTTCCATAAAACTCAACAAACCTTCTCTACACCCAGACTACAACCCTAACAAACGTAAAGTGATTATAGATTTCATGTTTGGATTTTGGATTTTGGTTTGAGAATCACATTATAGATTTCATGTTTGGATTTTTTTTTTTATGTTGTCGAGTAACTTGACAACCAAAAGGTTGCCGAGTGCCGAACTCGACAACCAAATGGTTGTCGAGTAAATTTTACACCTATAAACATTTTTATCTTAAATCCGCACATAAATAATATATTTATTTTTGGTGTCTGTGCTTTTTGCCATGTAAATCTTGTCAAGTGAAAAAAAAAAATTGAGTGAAGTCAAATCAGTTTCATTTTGAGGTTTGTGGGTAGACTTATGTGTTTTCCATGCTTGGTTCTGTAGAGTTCAGATTTTATGTCTAAATATGAAGGGTAGTGGAGAACATTCTCAGCACTCAGATGCATTGACACCTTTAGTTTGTAGTCAGTTTTTGAAAGTTGTCTGCTACATCTTTCCAAATTTAGATGACAGATGTTCATGAAGGTTCTGTCTCCTCCAGCAGTTGCTTTGTTTTGATCTGCATATTAGCTCAGAAATGTTCATAGAATTAAAAGGCAATGCCAAATGTGACCCAGAGAATTTGTTCAGGATATTCGACTGTGGATTAACTGTTGTGAGAATTCAGTTTTTAGAGGACCTTTGGTTCCAAATAAGATTAGATGATGGTCACTTCTGCAGTTCAGTCTTGGCAGAAGCTGTCATTTGCGAATTTATATCTTCATATTTGGTCAACAAATAGGTTCAGTGTCCTTTCTGGTTGAGTGAAAGATGTCTTTCTGACAGGTGACCAAGTGGTGAAGATGGTGGACGATTGAAGCAGAATTCTGTTTTGACCGCGTTTCATGCTTCACACTACAGAACAATTTAGAAATCACTTTGCCATACTACTTTGGTCCTCTTTATTGAGCCTATTTTGAACTGTTGTTGGGAGCAGCTGTACAAAAGATACAGTTTGTGTGAAAAAGCTTCTTCTTTGGTGCAAATGCTTATTCTGTTTCGATTGAACACTAAATTTGAGGTATCCATATACTTCCAATTTTGGAATTCTTTAGAAGGAAATCACATACCTGTGACTTTTAGGACGACTCTGCTTGTTACTTGTATATGATGTAGTGATTGATGTATGTTAGCATCTTAATTTGAGACGGACGTTTCTTTGCTGGCGAATATGTTTAAGTAGCTTCCAGTTGAACAATTTAAGTCGGTACAAATAATCACTCCAGTTTGCACATCCAAAAAACCAGTTGGAGTAGATTGTCATAAGTTGATTGTGTAACGTTCGATTAAATGGTGCTTTCTTGTCATAAGTTGATCGTGTATCTGGTTGAGAAATGGCCAAAAACATTATTTTCCAACCCAGAATACCCCTCACCAATGGAGATCTCGTCGAGCATTGGAACATTTTCAATAAGCAAACTGATCCTAGGGCCCAAATAACTGAACGAGACAAGGTTCACAGAGATCTCAATAGATTCTATGCCCAAACAAAACACGATCTCTAGGTACTTCAACTTAAGCTTTGAGCCGCTGACTTTCACATACACCAAATCCCTCGAGCCGTGTATTGATAGAGATTGAAGTTCATACTCTACAAGAAAAAAATGGACAAGTGCAAGAAGGGGGAAAAAAAAAAAAGGAGAGTGAAGTTACTGATCATTGGCGAGTGGGCTTTTCCATTTCCTTTGTCTTTTTTTAATTTTTTTCACAATTTTTTTTCTTTAGTTTATTTTTCCTTATTTGTTATAACTTTTCATTCAATTTTTTCATTAATCTTTTTTATTTTATATTATAAACAAATTCAATTTTTTTATTTTTTTATTTTTTATAATGTTGTCGAGTAACTCGACAACATTGAATTTGAATTTTTTTTTTAAGTGTCGTCGAGTAACTCGATAACATTGGATTTGATTTTTTTTTTTTACAACTCGATAACATTGTAATTTGAATTTTTTTTATTTTTTTTTATTTTTTACACATGTTGGGCATTAGCCATTTTCATTTTTTATTTTATTTTAGGAATAATTGCATGAAAGGTCCCTATCGTTTCAAAATCGTTGGAAATATACCCTAATCTAAAAAAATTAGCACCATACATTCCCAACGTATAAAGAAATATGTATCGTATGTCTCTTTTCACACTTTCTGTCAATTTTCTCCGTTAAATGCTATTATTTTTTCCTTATTTTTTTCCTTTTACTATTCCAGATTTTCATTCAATTTTTAACCAATTTTTTTTTGATGATATAAACAAATTGTACACAATTCTTTAATATTTGACTTTTGAGTCATTAGTAAAAAGCTGAAAAAGTTGTAGCTAGGGTTTGGTCCAATTCAAATTCTCGAAGTAGTACACTTCAATAAAAATATAAATATGGTCACTTTACCACATCACTTTATCAAAGCCTTTTACGAATCTTAGTTATTTAATTTTTTTATACGAATTATGTGCTTATTTAGTTCTGCTTTTCTTATTATAATTTCAATATTTTACTTAATTAATTGTATTAAATGGTATGTTCAAAAATATGTTTTTCATATTTATTATTTACGTATTATATATTTAATATTATATATATATATATATATATATATATTCAAGTAATACGTACGTGCAGTTTAAACATAAAATTTATCCCTACATTTTTTACGGACGTGCAACCCACGTAGCAAAACCTAGAATTAATGTAAGTAAAGAAAACCACATGTATGGTCAAAATTGTGCACCAATGTTTGTTAAAAAATGACAATAGTTATATGGGAAATGATGTAATGCCTACACTTGTTCAGTGGGTATTGGACAAGTAAAAAATATTTGATATTAAAGTTAAACACTTATCCAATTTCCACTGTGAACATTAAATCATTACCCATAGTTATATTATGAGTACTCTATGATGCTCTCTCACTATACCACTCCGTCAATCTCTACCCGCAACCACCACCATAGACCTAGATCTTTTCCAACACTGCCTCATACATTCCCAAATCCCACCAGGACTTATCGGTCATCACTCCCAAACCACCAAATCCCAATTCTCCTTCACACGCCAGAATCCATGAATCACGCCACCACCCCCACCTGAGAACACCAACAACATCCATTTATCAGAACAGTAATCACTGCCACTCATCAGAAACCAACACCCACAACCACCATAATAGCCAACACAAATTTTAGGAACCATACACATTTTTTTACAGTGGATTTTTCGATTCATAATTTTTGAATTGAATGCATACACTAAGGAATTTGATGCATTCAAGAACCAAATTCACAGATCCAAAATTTAGTGCACATACACAGTTACAACTTACACATACATGTACATACATTCATATATCTGATTTTTCAAAGAAATTCCCAAAATTGTCATTGCCAAATTATGAACTATGTTGACGACCACGCTTTCGCAAAGCAAAATTACACATCCAATTTGCCACTGAAATCAATTTATTAATTGAGTGTTAATGGTGAAATCAATTTATGTAATTGGTGGTTGACAGTAAAGGGGTTGAAATCCATTTTGTGTACAAGCATTTCGATTTAGTGGGTAATGGTGGTTTTGATTTTTCGACATGAAGTTGATGGCTGGTGGTGGTTTTTTCTTGCAATGGACTCGTGGTTTTGGTAGCTGTTGGTGGTGTTTTCAGGCATGTTGGGAGGGGAGGTGAGTGGTGGCTGTTGGTGGTGTTTTCTGGCACGCTGGGAGGGGAGGGGAGGGGAGGGGAGGGGAGGGCAACGGGGCGAATCGGGACGGATCACCCTGATCCAAATCTGTCCCGCAATAATTGTAGGAGATCCAAATCCGCTCCGCGATCCGCAATTTTTCAAGACAGATCAGAGCCCTGATCCGTATACTGATCCGTTTTTTTTTTTGGCATTCAAAAAATTTAAAATATATTGAAACAAACTTTATTACTATACTATAGAGTTTAAACAACATTCTAAAATACATTAACTACTTAATTAAATGTCCAAAAGAAAGTCAATTACTTAATTAAAAATTGAATACTCCAAAATACACAATTAAAAAAAAAAAATTGTTTATCATCTCATCTTCATAACTTCATGGAATCAAGAACCTAGGTTTAGGAATTAACAAATTAGGAATTAAGAAATTTGAAATTGCAATTGCAGCTCTTGCTCTAAATTTTTTATCTTGTTAAAATTTAATCTTTTTTTTAAATACGGGCAGGTTGGATCGGGGCAGCCCCGATCCGATCCATCCCGAGATCCGTGGCGAATCATGGATATCTGTCCCGATCTGTCTCATCGATCTGCAGATCAAGTATTTTTCGCTCCATTCAGATCGGGTATCCACCGGGTTCGGGGTGGATCGGATATTTTTGCCATCTCTGAGAGGGGTGACAAATTTTTCTTTTTTTTCTCCTTTTTTAAAATTTTTTAGTTTCTTATTTTTAATTATTTTAAATAAGAAAATATAAAAAAAAATCATTTTATTCTTATTAAATTTAGTAAAGTTAACGTCGCATTATTGACTTTTGGTCAACTAATGGACATTTGGACAGAAGAGAGGAGGTCCTTCTAGCGCATATTTATTGAAAGATTTGGGAATTATGGCACATTTTTGAAAAGTTTGGGACCTCTGTTATAAATTATTCTTTATTTTTTTAAGTCCAAAATAGTACAAGGATGAAATTACACTTATAAAAGAACCCATGTGCACTACACACACCTTTAGGACGAAATTACACTTATAAAAGAACCCATGTGCACCAACACACCTTTAATAGAGAAATTGAACGACAATAGACATAAAGGACCATTTGCACCATGAAATGTTGAAATAGGAACGTCAATACCAAAAATGGAAGAATAGGTCCTCAACGTACATCATAGTCTATGATAGGGATCATTTGTACAAAAAAGCCGAAATGAAATAGTTATTAAGAGTTGTTCTATTCCGTTACCAATTCGGATAAAAAAAAATGTCAAGACAACTTCTCCCAGAGATATGGTTTAACCAAACTTATGTTAACTACACGATGTTTTGTTGCTCGTGAGAGTTGAGACAACTAGTAATACTTGTTGAAAATCTCTTCCATATACAAAAACTTTCCCAACAAATGGTTCTAAATTGTCTAATGTATCTCTTTGGGTCTCTTAGAGAGTTTTAGAGTACCGGTTAGGGCTGGGCACGGGTCGAGTTGGGTAGGATTTGGGCCCAACCCGACACTCAAACCGTCCAAGTCGGTTTTGCGATTTTTTTTTTTAAATAAAAAAAATATTTGTCATTCTTCATCTCATTTTGATCCAAATCCAATTTAACAACACACAAACGTAATATGAAAAAAAAAACAAAGATTAATACCAAAAAAAAAAAAATTGGCTTTACAATAAAGCAAAAAAATTTCATAAACAATTTTTCAATATCAAGTTTTATCTAACATGGGTTCATTGTGCTTTTTCTCGCTTAAGTTGGCGTTAATGGAGTTTGGCCGATGGATTTCCGAGAGAATGGAAGAGAGATCGAAGAAATTACGGCAAGAATCGTTGAAGAGGAGCGCCGCGCGTGAATTGCTGAGAAATGTGGGTCGACTGCTGAGAAGAGAAATGTAGAATATGACTTAATTAGAATGTGTTCTCTTTGATGTTTTCAACCTGTTTTGTGTTTTGTGTTTTGTGTTTTTGAAAATAGTCAAAATGTGTTCTCTTTGTCATTTTTGAAAATACATTTTCGATAACACCCAAAAATTTGCAAAGGAAATAGAAAACGACATATTAGCTGTTTTCGCATTTCCTTTGCAAAAAATGGGTGTTTTCTAAAACGGTCAAAACGCGCATTTTGGTCGTGGAGGTCAAGGTTTCGAGTCATCATCCGGCATTTTTTTTTTTTACTCTAGGCAAAACAGTTATAATTTAATCATTTTCTGCATTTTTTTTAACAAAATGCGGCTTTTGTAAAAATGGTCCGCGTGCGCTAATTACACACTGGAGGTAAGGGGTTCGAGTACCCACAATGCATGGCTCCATTTTAAGTATTTTTAATTAATTTAATTATTTTTAATTCCAAATATAATTTTTTTTATTTATTTTTAATTCTAAACATAATTGTTTTTAATTAATAATTATTTGTAAATGTTTTTAATTGTTTTTAATTTCACAACATAATTGTTTTTAATTGTTTTTAAATTGTTTTTAAATGTTTTTAATTATTTTTAATATTTTTAATTCCAACAAGTTTTTAAATGTTTGTAATTGTTTTTAATTGAACTTAAATACTTTTGATACCAACAATAATTGTTTTTAATTCCAAATAATTGTTTTTAATTATTTTTAAATGTTCTTAATTATTAATTATTTTTAATTCCACATAATTCCAAATTTTTTCAATGTTTTTAATTCCAACAATAATTATTTTGAATTGTTTTTAATTCCAACTAAGTCCAAATTTCTAAAAAATTTCAAGCAAACGCGTTTTCGAGTTTTCTGTTTTCAGAAACAATTTTAAAAAATTCCAAAAAGAACGCATTTTCAAAAATCTCAAAACAAGCACTCAAAACACAAAACACAAAATGAATTCAAAACTTAAAACTCAAAACGCAAAGAGAACACCACCTTAAGGTTTTCATGTTTTCATGTTTTGACTTTTATTTGGGTTGGTATAATAGAGAAATGGGTAAAAATAAAATGGGTTTTGGGCCATGGTGGGTTAAGTATTCCTTTGTTGCGTAACCTGCGTTTATGGTTTCTGATTCCCCCTTCTTTTTTTTTTGGGGGGGGGGGGGGGGGGGGGGGGGGTAAAATGTCAGAAATTGAAAATAAAATAAATTAAAAATAAAAATTGCCTAGTAGGTTCAAGTCGGTTTTGACCGGTTTGGGTCCCCAAAACTGACCCGACCCGATAAGAAAGTTTGCATTTTTGAACCGCCAGGTTGTCGAGGACACGTCTGAAGAAGAGCCCTCTAAGTTTACCACCCTACCTACTAACCTGAACCGCCCATTTTCCATGCTAAAAACCGACTAGTCGGTTTGGGTCGGGTCGGTTGGTGGTTTGACGGTTATTTCGCCCATCCCTAGTACCGGTTATAGGTTTTTTAAAGTATCGATTTTGAGCGTTTATGAGTGGAGCGACTTTTAATGGTTTTAATAGCAGCTTTCTAAACGATCCAACCCATATTTGGAAGTTTATTAACTAGCGATTCTAAAAGTTTTTTAAGAAAATCAAATTACATATATGTCCATATATAAAAATAAATTAAATTAAATTTAAAAATTTTTATATATCCACCTATCATTGAAAATATAAAATTAAATTTATGTTATTGCATGTGTTTTTTTCTTTTGCATATGTTCTTTTATTTTTACAAATATTAAGTGTAGGGTAGTTTTTAAAATAATTGTTTGAAATGAGATAAAATTAGAAGAAATTTTGAAGAACGGCAAAAAACTACCGATTTTGGGGGTTGAGAGATATGCTTCAAATTACACTACACCGGTTTTGGACGGTTTTTGAACCACCAAAAACGATGTTCTAAAAAACTAACAATCACCGATTTTTCCAACATTTCATAAACGGTACCATGATAAACCGGTAAAAAAAAAAACTCCCAAGCGGACTCTTAGAGTTCAACGGACTGAGCCGAGCCCAAGCTCGACTCGTTCCCAAAATGCTTGCTCGGTTCGGTCCACGAGCTTGTGGGCCGAGCCGAGCTACCCACGAGCTCGGCTCGACCCTAAAAAAAAAATTTAAAAATTTGAAAATGAGAAAGAAATACAATATCGGGAATCCTTTATGTTGAAAATTAAAAATTGAAAACGGTCATCATTTTTTTGGATATTAGATATTAGATACTAATTATAACACTAATATTGAGAGAATGAAATTTGATAATTGTTAATGGATTGAGTATATAATTGAATGAGAGATAAGATGTTAAAGTGTGAAAAAATGAGTTGAGAATATGAGTATTTATAGAAAAATAAGTGCTTTTGGGCTCATGGGAACGAGCTCACGAGCCCAAACCTCTTCTTTTTTTTTTTTTTTGGTTTGACCCTAGCTCGTGTTCGTCCCTCGACGAGCCTGAGCCTGAGCCTGAGCCTGAGCCTGAGCCTGAGCTGGGCCGAGTTTTTATGGGCTAAGTCGACAAGCTTTTTTGCCATCCCTAATTCTATCTACACATTATATTGTGAATTTGTATGCAATTGGTGTTTCATCCTAAATAATTCACTTGGCATGTCGAAACAATTATGTTGTGGCACTCTGCTTTGATATATGGACACTTCGACCTTCTAACGTTATTAGGCTTAGTTTGGTATTGCTACGATTTTAAGAGAATTTAATTTAGTTGTGCTGAAAAAAAAATCACATAAAAAAATCAATTAAGTATTTAATAAATTTTTGTTTCAAAATTGTTGTAACAGCAAAATGAAACCGCTATTAACACAAAAGGTATTCTTGACCATAAAAAAAAATGTAAAGACAAAATGTGAAACCGAATATTTTTTATTTATCCACACTCCACATTAGCATAATGGTATTGTTGGCCATTAGAAAAAGAAAATATAATAATAAAATGAAAAACCGAATATTCCTCATGTATTCACATTTTTTTATAAATTGTAGATGAAGATATAGATAGATGTAATGTAACGTACATGATATTGTAAAATAGCTTAATCAGTTAAACATGGAAAAATTGGTGCAAATGGTCTCTAACTTTTACCTTCAGTGCGAAAATGGTATCTCACGTTTGTTTTTTGGCACATGAGTCCCCAACCTATGTAATTTGATGCGCAATTTGTCCTTGTTAATGAAAAAAACAAATTAGCCTTAGTTTTAATTAGAGAAAATTATAATTAGATTCTTAATCTTTGCAAAAGGTATGACCAAGTCTATTTATTAAATAATATTTAATTTAGCATATTAAATATATCACTATAGTCGTGTCAATTAAATTTTTCATAAGAGAAAATTATAAATTATTGCGTTTTAAGGACATGTAATTCCTTTGTGATGTAAAAAAACTTGAATTAAAAGTAAATAACAAAATGACATATATAATTTTATGACATAAAAACCAATTTTATTATGTTTTTTAACATAAAAATACTAATAAAATTTAATTTACACATTATGTGATTTTTATTTTTGTACAGTTGATCGGTAATACAACGATAAATTAAAATATGAAGAATACAATTGAAGCTCTAATATTTGTAGTTAAATAAACAAATAACTTAACTAAATAAAAGTATTTGAATATCAAGTTTGTGACAATGCTATCTTTTTTTTTTATCTCGTAACAATAAAATAAAATTTTAAATTTTAAATAATACAATTACTTAATAATAACATTATAATTTTATTTAGCATATATGTTAATAATTATAAACTTCAATTTTAGTTATTTTATAATAGTTCGTAAAATATACAAAATAATTTAGTATTTTATCAATTGGTCGATAAACTAATAAAGTGTTAATTCAATAAATCAAAAAGAACTCGTTAGTTTCTTTTTATTTTTTTTATAAAAAATAAATAAAAGTATCGGACCCATTTGCACTTTTTACAAAAGTTAAAAATCTAATCACAATTTTTATTTGTCTTTTTAGAGCTGGCAAATGGGCCGAGTTGGACAAAGCTGGCTGACTACGCTCGAGCAAAGCTTAGACCCTGAAGTGGTGGTTAAACTCGCCGCAGAGTTTAGGAGCGAGCAAGACTATATTGGTGAATGCAATAAGAACTGTTTGCTTGCTGCAACAGAGTGCTTTGCCCATGCTAGCAGGGCCAAACTTGAAACTGAACTGGGCCGATCCAGTCCAATTTTGTATAGGTCAGAAATATGCTGGCACGGTTCAACCCATTGGGCCAAACCGATCTTAATTTTATTATGGGAAAATTACCTATAAGTCACTTGTACATGACTTGTTTCAAATTAGGTCAAGACATTTTTCAAAATTGTAATTAAGTCATATTTTAAGCAATATTTTAAATTAATTCCAAAATTACCCTACAAAAACATTGACGTCTTCTTCTACATCTACAAACCTCCATCAATCATTTGGGCATGGGCAAGTTGATCGGTGACTGTCCGGTGGTTGCGCGTTCGGTGGAAGAGGTCACGACGGCGATTTAGATGCTGAACCTAGGTAAGCTGCGATTTAGGTGCTGTTTTTTGGCGTGGGGGCCTGAATTTGATGGCGTGAGGCTGGGTATGAGTGCGACGAAGGTGATCGAAGGTGATTCGCCCATGGTGAAGTTCGGGTCTACCATAAAAAACTTGGTTCTGGTTTCTGGCATTCTGGTGTTTCCTGTATTCTGGTTTTCTGGTGTTTCATGCATTCTGGTTTTCTGGTGTTTCTTACGTGAATCAATTAGTTGGAATACTTTGTTCTGGTTGAATTCCAATTTTTAATTGCAAACAAGGAAATAGAAGTTCAAAATTACATTCATTCAATATTTAATTCTGGTCTCGCCGGCGGTGGTGGATATTGAGGCAGAGGGGCAACAATGGATTGTACACATTCACTTGCTTCACATACACAAGTGGTTTGGTTAGTAATTGGATTTTGAAAAGAATTGAATTGTATGTGAAAAAGAATGAAGATATAGAACAAAGATAGGTGATAATGCTCCACCATTTGATTGAATTGGGAAAAATAAAGAGAAGTGAAATATGTTGATTCAATACCATAATCAGAGTGTAGCTTGATACTGTATTATATAAAACAGTATCACAGAAAACAGTATCACAATAGAAATGAATATAGAATTCGCACACGTGCTCAGAATTTTTATTATAATATGTTTTCGGAATGGTCTCGACGAGCCGGTCAAGACCAGTCGCTTCGCCACTGCATAAGATGGATTTTAGCTATTTGAAGTCGTCTCTTTAACTTAAAATGTCAATCTTTATTTTTTCTTGTCAAAACAGTATCATACATACCAAAACAGTATCACAAAATATTATCATAATAGAAATGGCATAGAATTCGCATACGTACTCGAAATTTTTATTATAATATGTTTTCGAAATTGTCTCGACGAAACGGTCAAGACCAGTTCATTTGCCACTACGTACGATAGATTTTACCCGTTTGAAGTCATCTCTTTAGCTAAAATGACAATCTTTAATTTTATTGTCAAAACAGTATCATACATCCTCTAAAACAGTATACATGAAAATATGTTGTTCAAGTCCATTGATACTGTTTGAAGTAATTAAACTGTTCTTAAAATACTCCATTAGTATTATAAGACCATTGATACTACTTGCACTCAATAACATTATCATATATTAAAACAGTATCACAAATAAAAATATGATATAAGTATACCAATTCACATTATCTAAATAAAACAGTATCACAGCTAAAATAGTATCATAAAACTAAGCACAAGATATTTTAATGGTTGAAGTAATGATACTGTTTTAATACAGTATCATAGGTTGAAACATTATCATAATAAAACAGTATCACAGATAAAAACATGATATAAGTATACCAATTCACAGTATCATAGATAAAACAGTATCTTTTGATATTGTTTTAATCCATGATACTGTTTTAATCCTATGATACTGTTTGAATGTCTTACTTTTAATCCATGATAATGTTTTGTTTAGGTAATGTGCATTAATATAAATTGAATGTCCAGAAACCAGAACCAAGTTTTGTTTAGGTAATGTGCATTAATTTAAATAGGAGCTTGAATGTTCCATCATCTAATATTTGAATTTCTTAGTTTTAATCCATGATACTGTTTTAATGCCTTAGTTTTAATCTATGATACTGTTTAATTATAGCAAGGTTTAATAGATTGAAACTTTGTCATAATATTTCACTATCATTTGAAACATGTTTTAATCCATGATACTGTTTTAATTCTGTGATACTGTTTGAATATATATATGTGATCTTTGATACTGTTTAATTATGGCAATGTTTGAACCTGTGATATTGTTTGAATGTCTTAGTTTTAATCTATGATACTGTTTTAATCCATGATACTGTTTTGTTTGGTAATTAGTATATTTTGATACTGTTTTAATCCATGATAGTGTTTTAATCCTGTGATACTGTTTGATTATGGCAATGTTTGAACCTGTGATATTGTTTGAATGTCTTAGTTTTAATCTATGATATTGTTTTAATCCATGATACTGTTTTGTTTAGGTAATTAGTATATTTTGATACTGTTTTAATCCATGATACTGTTTTTATCATGTGATATTTCTATGTGATCTTTGATATTGTTTAATTATGGCAAGGTTTGAATAAGTGATACTGTTTGAGTGATACTGTTTGAATGTCTTAGTTTTAATCCATGATAATGTTTTGTTTAGGTAATATGCATTCATATAAATTGATATTTGTTTTAATCCATGTTTTAATCTATGATACTGTTTTACATAATAAAGTATCAGACAAAACATATGACTAATTAAACAGTATCAAAGATAAAAGTATGATATCATAGTCATGTGTGTTGTTTGATACTGTATTATGTAAAACAGTATTACAAAAACAGTATCACAATAGAAATGATCATAGAATTTGCACACGTGCTCAGAATTTTTATTATAATATGTTTTCGGAATGGTCTCGACGAGACGGTCAAGACCAGTCGCTTTGCCACTGCATAAGATGGATTTTAGCCATTTGAAGTCGTCTCTTTAGCTTAAAATGACAATCTTTAATTTTTTTTTTCAAAACAGTATCACAAATCCTCTAAAACAGTATCACGGATAAATATATCTTTATTGAAGCCACCATTCATCTTTCTCTTGTTGAACATCCTTTGAACTTGATCCTTTTTCATTAACACTCCCAGTTCTTGATTGATCAGATCCTAGTTCTTCATTATCACTACAAGAATCATAAAAGTTCACTACAAGAATCATAGGTTTAACAATCTTTAATTTTTTTTTCAAAACAGTATCACAAATCTTCTAAAACAGTATCACAAATCCTCTAAAACAGTATCACGGATTAATGCTACAAATTAAAGCTCTTCCAAGATATCTGAGTCCCTTAAAAGCAAGCAAACACATACTTCAGAGCAATGCCAAGATGAAGAAAGAATAACTGCTCACTATCATTAAAAACAGAGAAAAAAATCAGCAAATTTCACTATCATTAGAAACAGTATCATATATTGAAACACATCTATTGAAACAGTATCAAGCATTTTACATGATCTAACATAAAACCCTAACTCACAAGAACTACATTATCAAAAACTAGTTGAATCAGTTCATCCAAACTCCATTCATTAACTGCATTGCACATGTTTCAATTTGAACAATATCTCAATATTTGAATGATTATTTTTAACTGAAAATGGTTACTTTATTAAAAAATAAAAAATAAAACAATATCTTCGCCATTGAAATATCAGCTTTCGAATTGTTTGTATGCAGTTACAGGTTATGGTGAGAAGAATCAAACACAAGAAGAAGATGAAAATTGTTAAAAGTAAATGAAGGAGTTTGTAAACAGGCATTGAAATGATTTTGTTGGTTTTTACGTGTTTAAATGACTGTTTTTACAATTGGAGGGCATATTGGTCTTTTAGTAATTAAGTATGACTTTAGTTGAATTAAGATTATATGATATGACTTTTCAGCCCACCATGGCGTTAACAGTGACCGGCCCAAAATTTTCCCTTTTATTATTATTATTTTTTAAAATAAATTTTTATACAATCTAATACATTGCATCAAATACAATATTAGATAAACTCAGACAATACATATTTCGAGATTTTTAAAGAGATTAATTTATAAAATTGAAACTCTCATGTATTAGTCAATACATAAACATCAATTTTCTTTCAAAATAATAATTTTTTTTGTTAATTGTAAACTATTTATTGAAACTTTTTTTTTAAAAATATAAATAGTAAAGGCATGATAGTCTTATTGTTTTGAAATATAAGCATATTTGACTTAAATTAAAAAGTTTACTTATAAGTAAATTTAAAATAAATAATTTAATTATCACACCAAACATAACTTAGATTGAAATTTTAACTAAATCTAAATAATTTTATGTTGGAGCTTGGGATTCTTAGACTAATGTTTCAAAAAAAAAAAAAATTAAATTAGAGACTTGGGTTTAGATCATTTTAGATTGATATTATTTAGATTATGTATTGGGCCTATTTAAAAAATGAGTGATTAGTGTTAAGGGGAAAAAAAAAAAAAAATCGAGCCCGACGGGCTAGACGAGCCGATCCAGGCCATATAAGTCCGATTTTGTGTGCATAAGGACTAGTCCAACCCAAAGTTTGAGTTATATGGACCGGCCAGTAGGCCGGTTTTGCCCTCATCAAATAAGAACTGATTACACACCGAAATACATAGATTCAAGATTTTTGTGTCAAAAAATAAATATTGTATATCATTTTCACGTTATAGAATATTTGCGCTAATTTCCCTTTAAACATATTTACTAAGGCTGTGTTTGATTGTCAATAGTGGAAAAGGAAAAAAATTTCCATGTAAGATGGGAAAAAAAAATCCACCAAACTCATATGAAAATATTTTCTATGGAAGTGGTCAAATTCATGACTAAACTGATTTTATTTTATAATTCATTTTCATTTTCCATCTCCAATCAAATAGTTAAAATAGAAAAATATTTTTTTATGATGCGACATTATTTTCTTCGAATGCGATATTATTTTCAAAATGAATGAATAAAACACACCCTACAAGTTAAAAAATTACTAAGAGTCCGTTTGACAGAGATTATAAACTAGTTTATAAACCAATTTTTGGTTTATTTGACCAAAATTGGTTTATTTGAGTTGAAATTGTTGACTTTTCATGTTAAAAGTGGGTTAAAAAGTCAAAAATTACGACTGAAAAAAACCAAAATGGATTTTTAAACTTTGTCAAACAAAGCTCTAAAATTGGCTTTAGAACCCTCATTATATCAGTACAGTACATGCATACACTTGGTAGTTGGTATTGATAAACTGCAACTGCACTTGTTCGATCAATTTATCATTCCTCAAATTGAATGCCTCTGAAACACGGAGCAGACCAGCCGGGCATCAGTAGTCCAACTTTCTAATCGCGTCGCACAAAAATGCTTAAATCCTCAGATGACAGTGAGAAAAAGGTAGGGTTTTTTCACTTCGAATTTCTAAGTTTAAAGACGAGCCCGTTAGTCAATTTGACAAATTAAACTTGCCCGTTAATTTAAAATACATTTTTTTACCTCAATAATTTGTAATTTTTCTGGAATTTTGTTTTAATATTTATTTTATGTGCACTTGGATTTGTATAGAACTTGGCTAGGAAGGTTAAAGATTCAGAAATAAGTGTCCCTATTGTGTATGGTAATATCGCCTTTTGGCTTGGTAAGAAGGCGAGCGAGTAAGTAACTTCTCCCATTTTGCTTTTTCTTAAGTTGATGGCATTTTAATTGCCTGTAAAATGTTTGATGCTTTGCTTCTTTGAACATTTAGTTCTGTTTTCTTTTATGGGTTTTTTAGGTACCAGTCTCATAAATGGACAGTTTATGTTCGCGGAGCAGCAAATGAGGACCTGGGTGTGGTGATAAAGCGTGCTTCTTTCCAATTGCATTCCAGTTTTAATAACCCGACAAGGATTGTTGAAAGCCCTCCTTTTGAGTTATCTGAATCTGGATGGGGTGAATTTGAAATTGTCATCACCCTTCATTTCCACAGTGACGTTACTGATAAGCCATTGCACTTGTGAGCTTCATTCTTAGTTGTCTCTGTGCGTGCGTGCGTGCGTGCGTGCGTGCGCACTCGCGCGACCATGTCCCAACCAATGCTGTTAGAGTTGGAATGATGCGATTGTGGTTCTTAGGCCTCAATTTCAAACTTTAGTTATGAGTCTGATGATATTTATCTTTTAGCTTAAACACAATCTCTAATGAATAGGCTTCTTAATTTTGACGAGGTGTCCATGTAAAACGTTGAGATTGAATGTGGAAGGATGAATTGCATACAGGTATCATCATTTGAAGTTATACCCAGGCGATGAGTCTGGTTCTTTGTCCACTAAGAAGCCGGTTGTCGTGGAATCCTATGATGAAATTGTTTTCCCTGAGCCTTCAGAGGGTTTCTTATCCCGAGTGAAAGATCATCCTGCAGTTAATGTGCCTAGACTACCTGCTGGTGTTACTTTGCCTCCTGGTGTGTTTTTTTTTTTTTTTTGGTTTCTTTTGTTCTTATTTTGTTGGTTGTTAAAGGATTTTTCTATTCACCATACTTCAAGATGTTTTCTGTGCTCGTCTATAGTGCCGATGGAGGATGTTGACAAAAGGAAGAGGGGTGACACCAATGATCATCCCTTGAGCCAGTGGTTTGCCAATTTTTCTGAGGCAGATGAACTATTAAAACTTGCTGGTGCTCGCCAACAGGTCAGTATTAATGGATTTATTCATGCTTCTACATTTTTCTTGTAGAGATATTATGCAGACCAAAGCGAGCAAGAACAATAACACGCGATCGTGAAACATTGATTCGCGCACGAATACCATTTGGATTAAAATTGGAGAAAAACTCACAATTCTTTTATTCAATCAATTTCATCAAAAAACCAAACATTGCAGTAAATCTGCGACTACATAAAGACCTCCTGCAAACCAAATTAAAAACTTCCTTCTTAGTCCCTAATTCTTAAGAAATATAAAAGACGCCTAATAAATAAAAACAAATAACAATGACAAAATAAGGACATAATAAAAATGATATAATAAATGAAGCCATCTGTTTCCCATCTTCGCCATATCCGTGTCTTATCTTCATCGCTATTCCCGAGTTGACAAAGATTCGTCCTCGAATCTTGTGTTGTGGTCTCAGTTAGTATGAAAACTTAAAAGAACTCAACATCAACAAAGTAGCCTTTACTACTTTTAAAAGTCTGTTTCTTTGCATCAATCTTTTCTCCGATGAGAGTGATGTTTGAAAAAGTTTGCAAAGCACATTTTAAAATGTGAGAAGTAGCACGCCCAATAAGTTGCATAAAATGGTAGTATTTTCCAATTGAAACAAGCTTCTACCATGACATTCTCAATCATTTCAACATGTATCTTGCAGGCAGTATTGAATCCAAAACTTGTGAGAACCTCTTTGTATTGCAATCTTTGGATATTCAATGAACTTAGTTTTGAAAATTTTACTTCTAAAGGTTTCATGTTTGTGTTTGAATCTTCTTCACCAATTACAAAACATATATCCAAGTCAAAGGTAATTGCTATTTCATCACCTTGCTGCAACTGCTTTGGAGTCTCAATTTGGTCCCATCTAGTGCAAATCTTAATAATGCCTGTTAGTCAAGACTCCTCCACATTCAACTTAAACTTCTCCTCATTTACGTGAGATTGTTTCAACTTTTCTTTTAGTTACATGAGATTGGGTATATATACCACTCAAAATAGCATCTTTTTTTTCTTTAGTTTTTAGTTGATTGACTAGTAGATCAGAATCACTTTCAACTTGATCATCTATTTTAGGATTTGTTTGATATCAATTTTGATTTTGATAAAAAACTGAAGTCAAAGTCAACAATTAATTTTATCATACATATCATGGACCCACAATTTTTCAACCACACATGTCATCGAATTTTATCAACTTTTACAAAAAAAAATCTAACTTTAATCAAAATCAAAAACAACTTATTTTCCCCAAATCCATCATTATTTATAAACTGAAAATTTACCTTGAATTTCTCAAAAGTCTCGACAACGGGCTCATTAAAAATTGGTGGACCATTGTAATCTTCATCTAAATCAACATTCATTCCTCAGTCGAGATTAAAAGGAACGAAAGGATAGTTATTGTCGTCAAAGTTCTTCTGCATGACTGACTCCGAGCTGGTTGTCATGCCACTGGAACTCACAACTCTGTTGTGTTGGATCTATAGTTGCCTCCCTCACACCAACTGCCCTCAATGGCTCCCAATGATACCCATTGTTGGACCTTCAATGTATTCATGTGTTACCCTGACGTATTGATTCGTCGGTAGATTTGAGCTCTCGGTAGAATCTTATCCAAGAAGGCTTCACGAACATCAACCCGTCTTTACGAGGAACGTGGTTGTGCGCTCTGAGACAAAAGCAAGCAAGAAGATCATGAAACGTTGATTCGCACATGAATACCATTTGGATCAAAATTGGAGAAAAACTCACAATCTTTTATTTAATCAATTTCATCATAAAAATAAACATTCCACTAAGTCCGCGGTTACATAAAGTCGTCTTGCAAACCTAATTAAAATTTGCTTTCTTAGTTCCTAAATTCTAAAGAAATATAAAAGACACCCTAAACTCTCAAGTAATTAAAAAAGATTCCTAATAAATAAAAACAAATAAAAATGACAAAATAAGGACACAATAATAAAAAAGAAGTCATATGTCTCCCATCCTCGTCATTTCCATGTCTTCTCTTCATCAAGATATCTCTTTCCATAATTGTCCTGAAAACATCTACTTGTTATCTTTAGACAGATAGGATAAACAAGAATTTTACCTCCAAAATTGTATGTATTAGAAAGGGAACTTCCCCCTTCTCTATGGCTGTGGGAAAATTAATATTTAATCAATATATATATAAAAAAAATTTGGGAAAGGAAATATTGCAGAGAAGAGTCGGTTTTATTCCAAGATGTCTCATTGTCTTGATATGAAAAATGGATGCCAGAGCAAGTACAGCATCAAGGTATCACATTCTTGAGTAAAGCAACTCTCTACCACTGTGGAACTTTTTCCCCTGGCAACAATGTCAGGGGGATATGTGACTAAAAATATAACTAACAGAGTTACCGAGATATATGCTTAATTACTCTCTGCTGCCACATGTTTGTTTTGTGTGCACTGCAACATACATTAGCGTTGTGTTTCCTTGGAGCAGACAAAACACTAAACAAGTCTGTTTGATTTAGTACCAAAAAGAGTTAAATTTACAGAGTTAAATCTAGCCTCTTAGAGAGAGAGAGAGAGAGAGAGAGAGCGCTGTGAATTTTACCCCAAAAGAGCAATGATCTAACTGGTGTCATTTTCACTTTGTAGCAACTTTGTTGCTTAGCATTATGCATCTGTGTATGATTCTGCATGGAACTTGTACCCACTTGCTTGGAAAATGAAACCTTCTCGTCTTGTATCCAGGGAATACAATTGTCCCTTTTAACAGATCAGATTTGGAGTCGGACTCGATAGGAACTGACAAGTTATAGTTGTTACTGGATCTGATTCGTATGCCCTTTGGCCAATATACAGATTTCTCTGCAGATCCTAGTCCATTGGGGATGCAGTCAGAAATAGGGTCCGACGTGAAATCTAATTTTCCCAGTTTTGTTGGAAGATGGAAATATGGATAGGAGAAGTGAAAAAGCAACATTACATTGTATAATCAACCAAATGAGTCTCAAATTTTTGAGAGGAAAAATTTCAGGGACCAAAGTAGTGACATAAAATGAAAAGTAGCATTCTTTTAAAATTTTCACTAAGTGGCGTTCATTCTTTCATTAATCTTTCCTACTCCAAAATTACCCCTCTGTTCAAAGATGGATAATTTTCTTCTTTCTTCATTTTCAACTTTGTGCCTGAAACGTGTGTTCATATGTTGCGTTTTTGAAATCGAGTAAAAGTAGGAAATTAATTATTTTAAGTTTGAGTTATGAGTTTTATTGTGTATATGAAGACAGAAGAAGAATAGAATATAACATGCTCAGAGTTTCCGTCAACTTGGCCCTGTTGAGTTGGTCAAGTTATTCGGGTTGGTCGAGTAGGGGATTGAGTTGACTTGGTCAAGAATTAAAAAAAAAATTGTTTTCACAAAGTTTCTCAATATTTAGATATCCAATGCCAATGGACTTGAAGCTTTCACATATCACATATTTTGAGGGGCTTGATGAAATCTTCCATGAGAGCAATTTTTAACTTGCTAAGAGCATTTACAGCAACTTAGCTATATATAAAGAGCATCTATAAATTTAAAGAACAATTTTTTTTAAACATTCCAACAACATCTTTATCTCCATACTCTTCATTTTACTTTTTCCAAGAAACATTTAATATCTTTCTCTCTTTTTTTTTTTTTTTTTTTTTCCATATGCTTCCTCCCCAATTTGTATATACTATTTAATTAAAGTCAATATATCAAGTATTGAAAATTGAAATTGTTTCAATGCATTTAATAATAGAGAGCTCACTCTCTAAATTAAAATGTTAAATCAGAGAAGAAATTTAAAAATTGGCTCTTTAAATTAAAGAGCGTCCTATGTTTAAGGAGCTTGTTGGAGATGCTCTAATACCAGAAGTTATAAGAAAAATTGCACCACAAAATTATTTCGCATGCTAACTACTATGAGCCAGTTATTGCATCCCTAATGAATTGTTAGAGTTTGTAACATCCCATGTTATTGTTCTCTTAAAGTCTTCCAATTCGGTGGGAAAATAATTGTACTTTTGACAGTTCTTATGAATGCCGCAGGTGCAAGCTCATATTGCAAGACTCAGAAGGCAGTTGAGTTTGATGGATGGGCAGCCTCCACAGCTGAAATCTGCATCTGACCTGTAAATGCACATTATATCTCATGCGTTGCTTTAAATCTTATCACACCAAATGATTGACAGATGGACAATTTTCTTAATGTGTGATTCTTGTAATGTTAATTCACTACACCAAGGGGAACTTTGTACTTGTTCCATTTTCTTGTCAGATGAGAAAGCTTCCGCATCTTTATACGAAAGTGCTGGAGAATGTAATGCAATTGATGATATGTATATAGCAGATTTTTATTTGTGAGTTTGCTTATGGTTCAGAGTGCAATATGTCTTATAGTTGCACTATGTGCTCAAGGACCCTTTAGAGTATGCATTTCTTGTTAAGTTATATTACATTCTGAAATTTGAAGTTCATGCAGATGACAGTTATTGTGGCATATACCTAACTGTTTATTGAATTCTACACCCTCATGTTTTGATTCCAGTGCTCCATAATTGTTGAAAATATAGATTCCCCTTTTACAATTTACAATTTCTTTAATTATATTTATATACTTCTATGCCATACGGTATATTTTTTAGACTGACTTGAGTCAACTCATTTGGCATGATTTTCCTCCCTCAGTGCTTATACAAAGAAGATTGACCAATGTCATACTGTTACGTGATTTCCGTACATAATAGTTTTGACAGGGATCGGATTTTGCATCTTTTGTGCTTTCATTAGGCATAACACCATCACCTCAGGATCAGAGAATTCATTTGAACGGTCCAGATTCTCTGTTGCCATTGGATGACATGAATGATATCAGACTTTTCTATAGACTGTAGGAAGCTGGAAAAAGTAAGTACCTGTAAATACCAAAAAACGAACAACTTTGTTAGGTCTAAAAATTGCAATTTATGAATATAATACATCTGCTGTGGACTGGGTTCTCGTGCTTGTGCATTTGTTGGTAGCTTGTATTGCTGAGGGTACCAGGTATGATAGAGTTCTTAACTTCTTATCCTTAATTCTCACTAATTATTTACACAATATTTTGTGGGTCCTCAATATAAACCTGCACATTCTCCGGTTTTAAAAGTATTGTATATGTATTGTATATATTTTTATATTCTTTGAAGTTGTAGGCTTCTTGTAGTCCAGGTCAAAACTTGACATGAAACATTGGGTGAGCTGTTTATATTGAATAATTTCCGTCCTAAAAACACCCCATGTCGGATAGTTTTAGCCTGATATTTTCTTTTTTGATATCCAGTATTTTGTTATTCAACATTGTTGTGTGCCCCACACACAGACAGCTATGCACCGTATCACAACTTTTCTTTTGTAAATACAATCCCGAACAATAAGTATTTTGGGTTCGGTTACATAGTGGTGGAAATGATCTCCTATTCACTTACCTTGTTCACCTATGTTGTTCACGTTGAGGTGGCATCACATGATTGGTAGTTCGTAAGCAACATAGGTGGGACAAGATAAGTGGGTTGGAGATCATTTCCCTACATAGTGGTGTCAAAGTGGGTAGGGCAGTCTGGCACGTGAAGAAGCCTGGCATTCGGCTTTGGCCAGGCCAGCCCAAGACGAGTAATAGAGAAATGTGGCAGATTGAGATTGTTCGGGTGATCCAAACAAAGAACGTGTTTAGGAGAAGGAAGTTAAGATGACGATTGAAGCAGTTAGGATTGATTACATAGGGCCTTAGTATAGTAACATTTTAGAGGAAGAGTAACATGGGGTTCATGTGCAATACTGATTGCTTGGTCACCATCAACTTCAAAAAGGAAAATTCGGTTTATGATTTTGTTTGTGCAGAGCACCACAATTTTGAAGGACCATGTGCACCTTCCTCTTTTCATCCTTTTATTTCTTTCTTGTTATTATTATTTACATAACATTTTTTCAGCTACCAACATCTACCCTTCTTCATTTATAGCTGGTATATGATTTATAGGTGTAGAATATTTCATGACTTTTTAAGGATTTACCATTTTTAGGTATTAAGGTTTGACACCGTGTGAGTGTATAGTTTATGGAGAATGTCTCTCTATATTAGTATAATTTTGCTCGCTTGTCACGTGAACCGTCTCTGGTTTGTCATGCTATGTCGGTGATGCCTAATACTATATATAAAATATTGCACAAAGTTACGTCGATGTAAAATAAAAAATGGATGTGACCGTGTGAAGCATTTAATCTATAGCTTTTTTAGATGGACTTCTCAGCCTTGGAACATGCAGAGATACAAATTTTCCGGCAATTCGAGTGGTGCTCATTTTAATTGGGTTGGTTCTTTTCCGATAATTACTATTTCTACTATTTGGTGATGTTGGTAGGCCCTTTTTTGCTGCTAGTTTCAATAGGAGGACCACATGGGTAGCCCCAATTTTCACCAACAGCCATCTACATTCCAGCCGTACCTTGTTAGTGTTGCTACCAAAATTGTCACTCCATGTAGATTTAAGAATTAGAATTGCTTGTCGAGATAAGTTTTGGTCTCTTTTTTTTTCCCCGCAAATAATAGAAGATCTTACCCACCAGTTTTAAATAAAATTCATTCTAAATTTGGAAGTATGTGACACGAAGAACAAGAACATCCTAGGAAAAACATAATAACGGAACAAAACTACTACTTAGACTAGACGAGGAAAAAGAGAACAACTAAAAGATTCAAACGAGTTTTAAATTAATTAATATAAGAATAAACGTAGTAAAGTATCCTGCGGATGGGGCACATGGGTTTCTGCTAAATTTGACATGTATATGGATGCTAGTATTCTTTAATTATCTGAAGAATCACAAGTGCAACAATCAGAAAAGACCAAACTCTTTCCAAGGAGGATTTATGGATTCGTACTCTTCGGTACAGTCAGTTGTAGTCCGTGACTTACAAGAGATTCTTTTCATGCTACGTATTTTTAAGTTCTACGTCAAAAGATTATCTTTATATGTCGATTTTAAATGTGAGTTCTATCCAAAGTGCTTATAAAAGTGATAATGTATCATAACATATACATGTTCTTGAAGGATCTCTTGCCCTCGACTAGAGAGATAGATAAGACGGGTTTTGTAAAGGTTTGTAAAATAGGAGTGGGGATGTAACATCTATATTGGGCACTAATTATGGTGCTCACTGTCCAAGTGGCATCACCACATTGGTTATTTTTTTAAAAATTGTTTACAATTTTTTTGAACTTTATAAAAAGTGACAAATGTGGTGATGGTACGTAGACAGTGGACAACATAATTAGTGCTCACTGTAGATGCTATATCACTCTGTTAATGGCAACCACTCAAATAGATATGGAACAAGAATTAAATTTGTAAAAAATACAGTGGAGACAGAATGTTGGAAATAGAAACAAGTACTGTGCAAAGTCTGATGTTGAAACCTGAAACTGACTTTCAATGGTGAAAGCTAAGTCTGAGGCTAATATGAATGGGGACTTAATTTTGCTGTTTTTTTGTCAAAACATGATGAGGATTTTATGCTTCAATGTTCAATCAAATATTACCTAATTAAACACTACATATATAATATATTATATCAGCAAAAACAAAACATCCCATGACCTTAACATTAAAAATCATTAGATACAAATAGAATTATTGTACATGTATTGTCATTAGAGCATCTCCAATTTATAAACTTTGTGATTTTGGATATATAAGCAAAAATTAATAGAAAATAGATACAAAAATTATTGAATGAGTATGTATAACAGAATTTCTGAACACACAACATTACACCTAATGGGTTTAGGCCCCACACTGTCCTTGCCAAACTCTCTCAAAGCCCAAAAATGAAAAAACCTATGGGCTGTCCTTTACTCCCCTCACACCCACCTCCCCCCCCTACCCCCCCTCTCAAACTTTCATCATAAATACCTTCACAACCCTCTATCCTCATCACCAACATTTTCAACCTCTTTTATCTGAAGAATCTCCTTCTCTTCTCATCCAAAGTTCTCTTTTTTCTCCTGTTTCTTGCCCAAGAAACATATTTTTCTCCAAATGGCAATCAAGAAATCAAACAAACTGCCACAAACAGCAGTTTTGAAGCAAATTCTGAAAAGATGTTCAAGCTTAGGCAAGAAACAAGGTTATGATGATGAAGATGGCCTTCCATTCGACGTTCCGAAAGGCCATTTTGCAGTGTATGTTGGAGAAAACAGAAGCAGATACATAGTACCCATTTCATTCTTGTCTCATCCTGAATTCCAGTGCCTTCTCCGGCGAGCCGAAGAAGAATTCGGATTTGATCATGATATGGGACTCACTATTCCTTGTGAAGAAGTTGTTTTTCAATCTCTAACTTCAATGCTTCGATGAAATTAAGGATCCATTTGTTTTGGTCCTTTTGGAGAGCGATGAACAAGATGAAGCTGCATTGTTTTGTCTGCTTCTATCTTTTTTTATAAACATCTTTCTTCATTATGGCCGGTTTGATTTATTTTTTTCTTCTTTTTAGCCCATTTTGGGTGTCTGTATTTTTCTAGTGACCCTAACCCAAGACCCATGAATACTTTTCTGGGTTAGATTTGTAAACTTTTCCTCACAGAGGTGTTTCCGTATACCCTGAGAGAGATCTTTATGTTAAGAAAAATTAATTAAGACAATTTAATTGCTCTATTTATTCATTTCGGACAATCCCATGTATTTTAGTATAAAAAAAAAAAAAAAAAAAAAAAAACTACTACCATCTGCTCTGCTACACTCCGACGACTTAAAGAAAATAATTGTAATATTTGAAATTTTTCATTGCAAGAAAACAAACTATTGGCTTTGTGCATGCCGTAAGCTTGAAAACTATAACATATCTTGAATCATTTCGTACATTTACGTACAATGTTGCACATTTTCATACCATTTGGTACACTTTCGTGCAATTTTGTAAATTTTGTTACATTTTCGCACAATTTTTTTGATTTTTTTATAATTATACGTTAGTCATCTTATCTAAAATCTCATACTAATTAGAGATGAGTTGAGCCACATGTCTTCAACACATTCATCTTTATTTTCATAAATAAATAGCTCGGAGAGTAAGAAATTTAGGTCTTTTGTTTTGCTCTAGTGTTATTTTAGCAATCTTATTTAAAAAGGTTAATTTTACCAACGGTAGTTAAAGTTATCTTAAAAATTTCAAAATAGTCACTAAAGTTCGAAAGTTACAGCAGTGATCACTAAAATATATATTTCTTTCACAAACGTTTACTCCCTTAAATTTCTGACTTAAAATGGTAATGTGGCATACAATAAACATTTTTTATTATATGGTAGTCCATATACTTTATATAATATTTATTTTAGTCCCTATATTTTCAATTATCTTTCAATTAAATCTTCCAAAAATTTCATATTAGGTTCTTAATCTTTTCACATCTTTACACTTTGGTCTCCAAATTTTTAATTATCTTTCGATTAAGTCCTCCAAAAATTATATTTTAGGTCCTTCAACTTTATACATCTTCAAACTTTGATCCTCCAAATCTTTGATTTTATTGGCCAAATAAGTACAATTTTAGTAGTCAAAATAAGTACACTTTCAATTAAATTCTTAATTTTTCATTCGGGTTTCACCTAAACGAACAAAATAAAATAATTAAATTATAAACTACTTAACAAAACTCACAAATATCCACTTTTAGTGGTCAAAATAAGTACAAAATCCGCACTTATAACTTAGAGTTGTTAATGAAATATATTTTTTTATCTATTTTTGTCAACTCTAAGTGATAATTTATGAGTTCTATCAAGTGGTTTATTTTTTAATTATGTATTTTGTTCGTTTAAGTAAAAATTTGAGTGTAAAGTCAAATATTTAATTGAAAGTGCACTTATTTTAACCACTAAAATCGTACTTATTTTGGCCACTAAAATTAAGGATTTGAGAACCAAAGTTTGAAGATGTATAAAGTTGAAGGACCTAAGATGTAATTTTTGGAGGACTTAAATGAAAGATAGTTAAAAATTTGGAGACTAAAGTGTAAAGATTTAAAAAGATTAATGACCTAAGATACAATTTTTGAAAGACTTAATGAAAGATAATTGAAAATATAGGGACTAAAATAAATATTTTATAAAGTATATGGACTACTATATAATAAATAAATGTCTATTGTATGCCACATCACCGTTTCAAGTGAGAAATTTAAGGAAGTGACCGTTTGTGAAAAGAATATATACTTTAGTGATCACCGCTGCAACTTTGGAATTTTAGTGACCGTTTTAAAATTTTAAGGTAACTTCCGTGACCGTTGGTGAAATTAACCCTATTTAAAAATTTAAGTTGATAGAAAGATCAAATGAAGTCCCGTGAGTATGTATTTAATTTAGGGTTTGTTTGGTTCCAATGTTTTCTTAAAAAAAAAAAAAAATCTATTTTGTGCCTATTTTTTTTATTATTCAAACTTTTTACACAATAACAAAGTTTGAATAGTAAAAAAGAGTGAGAAAAAAAATCCATTTTTTAGAAAACAATATGCACCGAAGAAGCTCTTAATATTAACCATAAAAATAAATGTAAGCTTAAGTCCCGTTTGGGGTTAATTTTGAGACTTAAGTTTCAAGTGTTAGGTAAACTTCAATAAACAAAAAACAAAAAACAAAAAACAAAATAGCTATAAAAGATTTTGTACTATTTGACATCAGATTTTGAGAAATAGCAATAAGATAGTTTTTCATATTCTGCTTTTAGCTTCTTCAACTATTTATATTCAAAATATTGATTTTAACCTTAATTAATTAAATTATTTTTTTTCTACTCTATGGATTATGCTTTCATTTTTAATTTTTTTTTTAAATTTTGAGATTTAATAGATATTAATTTTTTCCCATTAAAATAACTATATTGAATACATTGTTTTTACACTACATCCAAAAATAATAATTCAAAAAGATATCATCATAATCAATATCTATTTTAATACTTATATACTTGTACCTAAATAAATTATTTTTATTTACTAAATGCTAAAATATTGATTTAGAAATATACATTAATTATGAAACAAAAATTTACTAAATATTTAACTTATTCTTTTCTCAACACTACATAAAAAAGTTAATTCTCGTCAAATCAAAACATTTATATTAAGTCTTAATAAAAAAAGAGCTAATCTTTTATTTAGCATAGTGACTTCAAATTTGTCGCTGATGGTGTATTTGATTGGCACCAATTCCATAGAAAATTTCACATCCGAAGAAAATAATTCCTACTTCGACTGTTTGATACAAAGGTGGAAAAGAAAAATGAATTTTAGTGTATAACCACTTTAAACTTGTTTTTTGCCAATTCCATGGAAAATATTTTCTTATAGCTATAGTGGTTTTTATTTTCTAACTTAGATGAAATTTTTTTTCTTTTCTACTTTTGCCAATCAAACACACCCTAAATGACTGTTGTACCTAGTGTGTTGCGTGCGTGCGGGTACAGTCGGTACATAACTGTTAGCTTGGCTCTAATTTTAGTTGTTAATTAAAGTAAGTAAGAAACTCAATGACGTGAAGAACGATTTTTTGCAATAAATTAATAATTGTGGGGCATATTTCATCATAAATCATAAGTTTGAGGGTCCATTTGTCAATAAAAACGATAAGTCGTGTACGTACTCTTGCTTTTACAGACGTCATTTTGGATTTAAGTCCTTATCTTTTCTTATAATGTATTAAATATACCCATCTGCATGGATTGCATGAATCTTTCTCCATATGCTCACCCTATGCTCACCCAACAATTCCACCTATTATTCTTAGAATTAAAAATATTCACATTAATTACACAAAACACAAAATTTGACTCTCCAAAAATATTAAAGATTGTATCGGGAAAAACTCGCATCAACCCTCTAATAAGAAAAAATACATTCGAATTACACATTTATCATTTTTAATAGTTTAAATTTTTAAATGTGTTGTGTGCGTGTTATGCCTTTCGGAGCACGGTGTATATGGCAATGTAGTAAGTGCCTATAGTTGCTACAAAGTAAAAGTGTCTGATGCACGACCCAACCAATTAAGGCCAAGAGCATCGCAGGCAGAAGGGACAAGACGACCGGAGCAACTTAATCCAAAGTCAAACTGTGATGCTCTTAGATGTATAGGATTACATACATTGATTTATTCAATAAGTTTATAGCTTTACCCGACAAATTAATCCAAGTGATCTTTGAAATTTTTCATTGTGATCTTAGTGATGAGCCGATTTGTCGAGTGGACTATTAGGAATTGAAGCATTGGCCAAAGCCGAGAGAGTCGATAACAAGAGAAAAAGTATTTGTATATGGTATATAAGTACACAAACCCCACACACACACACACAAAGACACACCAACTTTCATGAATATAGGGACCAATAAAGGAGCAAGGATTGGCAATGGTGAGCTGGTCCTTCCCCATATCTATTAAAAGCAAGCATTGGTTGGTTTAATATCTCTTTTTGTTTCAGCCACAAGGTTTCCTGATCCTGACAGCTCTTTTACATAAAACTGCATATCTTCTTCTGTTTTGCCCACAATGCAATTATCATATCTTCAGCTATATTTCTGGTATTCAATTACTTTGAAATCCATCACAGAATCCCCCTTCTGAAACAAAATATTTCACCATCATCATTGCTGAGTTCTTCATACACAATCCACTTTTAGATTGCTTTAATTGCCTCCCCCAACAACGAAGGATTTAGGACATGTTCGGTAGCCATTTTTTTCTAAAAAAACTCATTTTTTTGCCTACAATTTTTGACTTTTCAACTTTTTTACACTATAAAAAAATTTGAAAAGTCAATAAAGTACCCAAAAAAACCCATTTTTTTCCAAACAAAACTACACCGAACATGCCCTTAATAGGACTAGACCGCTGCATACGTACGAGAAGAAATAGAAATTAAAATACTAATAAAAAATTGACCAGTAGCCAGTAGGGTTTTCTGTAAAATAATTAAAATTTCCAAACTTTGAACAATAAGGTTAAATGTAATATAATGTTCTAAAATTGAGTTTAAGTAAAGTCCCGTAATAAAGTACAATTGTACTAAGGTGACCAATAGTTTTGTGTCGGTCCATATTTGTGGCTGCATGTTACTTCTGAAGTTCTGCATTTTGTCTTGTCTGTTCCCATGTAAATTAAAGTTAAGAAAGTGACACATTAATAATTGCTAATAAATCATTCTTCGACTTCCTTGTTCATTTTTTTAAATTTTAAACAGTTCACGTGCCTTGTTTTCAAAAATTAAAATAACATAAACATTAACATTTAAGTCTATGTCAAATAAAATAGAAAATGTATATTGCTACATGTAAGACTGAGAAACTAAATTCTTCAGTTTAATAGTGTTTAATCTTGTAATTTCATCCCCCCCCAAAAAATATGTATTTACATTTATGTACCATATTTTAAAAACTTGACACACAAAAAGATCGAGGTTGTAATGAATAGTTATATTTCTTTTGTCAGATTCAAAATTTCAGACACATGAATCGTAATTTCTGAAAATATATTTATAAAGTGCAATTAATTAATTAATTAAACACTGGAGTTTAGTGCGTTTTTCTAAAAGTAGTAAGTCAATATGTAGAACAAAATTATTATAAAAATATGGCAATTTATTTATTTATTTATTATATTTAAAGAGTTTTTTAATTTTATTGTTTTGTTTTATTGAAAAGGAAATGTCGGAAAGGTGACAAAAACTAGATTTTATTGCATTTTAATTATCTGTAGATTCAAAAAGTATTTATAAATTTCTATGGCTATGCAATACTGCTAGAAATAAGAAAATCTAGAGCACGTTCCAATTTAAAGATTATTAATGCTATTGAAGAATCAATTTCAATCTGGGGCCCATACGTACTACCCTATCGAGGAGACCCTAGCACCGTAGCACGTTACCATTGGCCCGCCATTGGTCCTGTTCCGTGCAACTTGTGGAACATGTACGATTCACGGTCACGTGGTCCGGCCATCCCCCAAATCATGACACCGTTTGTTCTGATGGCTTCAAATACAACCTGTAGTTTTTATCGTTTAAGTCCTGGAGAATCAAGATTGAGGCAATTTGTCTTCAATCTTACATTTAAGCCGGGGATTGCTTTTTGTTGAATTTTAGATAACCCTAACCAACACCAGACCAAATATAAGAAAAGCAGTAACGAATAACACAAGAATTGTTTCGTCACAAAGGCCCGAATGTTCAGTCAAAAGACCTACATCATTCGTTGAGCATCTCAAATAGGATAACGCTCCAATCACTAAGCAAAAACGTCAAGAACAGCAGCAGAGCGTGTATTACAAGCCAACACTTTCTCTCGCTCAAGAAACCCTTAACAATATACAAAAATACTCTCAAATGCAACCACAAAAATTACTATTTATCACACTGAACCCAGAAAAAACCTTCTTCACTCTAATTTATACACTCAGTATGTATGAAAACCAAAAGTTTTCATCAAAGATAAAAAAGAAATAGAAAATGAGATGAAGCTTTTGAGAGAGAGAGAGCATTTTTCTCAGATAGAGTAAACGTATATCATACACATAAGCCAAACAATGCCTTGCACTTCAGTCTTCAACAACTCAGATTCGAATGGCCTAGAAGAATAACCACGTGCCATCGTCTGAGGGAAGTCTGAAGTTGAATCAGCATTCCACTCACATATGTAACAATCTTTTTGGGCTTTGGATTTTTATTTTTCATTTGGGCTTTTGTCTAACCAAAGGGCTTTAAGAGATTTTGGCTAAATGGGCAGTATTACCCAACATACTCCACCTTGCTGTCCTATTTTTTATACCAGTAGTGATTGAAGGCTACCAAACCATTTGATCATCTGTTCATTACCTGCATATTAGAGAAAGAAATTAGCCACAATCTATATTTAAGAAAGATAAACAGTTCTTAAATTTGCTTAAAAGGAGAATTTTAGTTTCCATATCAGATTGATTAATCAAAGTTGGAATTTTATTCGACTTTATAATTCACTTTTCTATTACATCTCTAATGAAATGAAATTTTACTTTTATGTGCTTAGTTCTATCATGTAAAATAGGATTCTTACTTAGATGGATTGCACTTTGGCTATTAGAAAGTAAAACAACATGTTTATCGATGAATCCTTATTCACTAAGTAAGCCTTTGAGCCAAATTCCTTCATTTATAGCATCAGTGGCAGCAATGTACTATGCTTCAGTAGATGACAAAGCAACCAACTTTTGAAGTTGGGATTTCCAGCTTATTCAGCAACCATTTATGGTATAAACATAAGAGGAGGTGGATTTTCTTTTGTCTCTATCTCCAGCAAAATCTGAATCAACAAAACCACTAAAGAATATCCACTCTTTCCCCTTTTTAAATTCTAAACCCAGACAAGCTCCTTTTAAGTATCTGAAAAGTCATTTCATTGCTTCCCAATGATACTCACCAGGATTTCCCATATACCTGCTTAACACACTTATAGCATGGGCAAGATCAGGTCTTGTACAGACCATTAAGTACATTATGGATCCTACAGCATTAGCATAAAGAACATTAGCCATTCTACTAAATTCTTCTTCAGTACTAAGGGACTGATCTGATGATAGTTTAAAATGATTGGCTAAAGGCAAAGATACAAACTTAGACTCAATCATGTTAAACTTTTCTAGAATTTTAGTGATATAAGAGTGTTGGTTTAAGAATAAGAAATCAGAAGCCCTATCCCTTTTTATTTCCATGCCAATCCCTTTTTATTTACATGACAATAATTTTTCTAGCAACACTTAAGTTTTTCATTTCAAATTTACTATTTAGTTTATCTTTAACAGATTTCATTTCTTTCAAATCAGAGGAAGTAAATAACATATCATCCACATAAAGCAACAGATAAATAGAATTTGGACCACCATTACCTTTAAATTAAAAACAATGATCAAAACTATTTTAATTAAAACCAATACTTTGCACATAAGAATCAAATTTCTTATACCATTGCATATATAGGTACTTGTTTTAAGCCATAAAGAGATTTATTAAGCAGGCGAACCAAGTTTTTATTTTCAGATTTCTCAAATCCTTCAGGTTGAGACATGTATATAGTTTCATCCAAATCACCATATAAAAAAATAGTTTTTACATCTATCTGGTCCAATTCCCAATTAAATTGAACCACTAAGGCAAGTAAAATCCTAATGGAAGTGTACTTGACAACATGAGAAAAGATTTCATTGTAGTCAATACTTTCCTTTTGTGTAAAACTCTTTGCTACCAATCTGGCTTTATATCTTGGAACTTCACCTTCAATTTCCCCTTCCTTAATTTTGTAAATCCATTTACAATTGACAATCTTTTGAGATTTAAGTTTACTGACTAAGGACCAAGTGGAATTTTTTTATTAAGGAGTTCATTTCTTCTTGCATTGCAGCAAGTCGGAACTTATGATCTTTAGACGTCATAGCCTCCTCATAAGATACATGTTCAATTCCAATTGAAGGTTCAGCATTAAGAGCAAGAGCAAGATCAGCTTCAACTAACCTTGCAGGAGGTCTTATATTTGTTCTTCTCTCTCTATCCCTAGCAAGCTGATAGTTGTCTAGGTTAGGGGGAGCCATTTCTTCATCTTCCAAGGGTTGATTTTCAAAATCAGTTTCTATGTCAGAAAAAATTGTTGTTTCATCTTCATCAGGAAACTCCACCTCAAATTGAATGGGGTTTAAAGGATTTGAAACATTTGAATTTTCAGTGTTATTTTCAACAAACTTTTCATTTTTAGAAATAGAAAATTTTAAACAAGACATGTCTTCTTCATTAAAAACAACATTTCTGCTAATTATAACCTTAAAACCCTTTGTTTCTTTAACCCATAACCTATAACCCTTTACACATTCTCCATAACCAAGAAAAACACATTTCAGAGCATTAGGCTCAAGTTTACCATTATCTTAATGGGCATAGGTAGCACAACTAAAAAAATTTAGGTTAGAATAATCAGGGTTATAACCATTCTACACAAAGTCAGGAGTTTTAAGATTTATAGCACTATAGGGGCACTTGTTTATCAGGTAAGTTGCTGTTTTCAGAGCTTCTCCCTAAAACAATTTTGGAAGACCAGAACTATGAAGTATGCATCTAACCTTTTCTAAGATTGTTGATTCATCCTCTCAGCAACTCCATTTTGCTGAGAGGTATAGGTGATTGTCCCATGCTTTAGAATACCAGAATCTTACAGAAGTTATCATATTCTAAATTGCAGAATTCTAGGCCATTGTCAGTTCTTAAGACTTTTGTTTTCTTATTTGTTTGGTTTTCAATCTGAATTTTTCAATCTTTAAAGACTTGAAAAGTTTCATATTTGAATTTCAGAAGGAAGGTCCATACTTTTCTTGAGAAATCATCAACCACTAACAAATAGAACCTAAAACCAGTAAGAGTATTTACATGAGCAGGACCCCAAAGGTCTGCATGTAAATATTCTAGGACAGACTTGGATTTGTGAGTTCCAGTTTTAAAAGTTAGCCTATTTTGCTTTCCAATAACACATTGTTCACAGAAAGTTAATTTCTCAATTTTATCTTTGTCAAACACCCTTCCAGATTTTAAAATTTGAAGGCCTTCATCACTTATATGACCAAGTCTTTTGTGTCAAACAATAGATTTGTCATCTTGAATGATGGAGGCTGCAAGGTTAGTCCCCTTTAAAGGAGTGCTTGCAAAGTATAAAGGTCATTTTCTTTTTGAGGAACTGAGGATTTCAAAATCACATTTACTGATTTTAATCTTAACATTAGAAATAGTAACATTGAAATTTTGATAATTCAAAATGCTTAAAGAAATTAATTTTCTTTCAAAGGTCAGGAACATATCTTATTTTTTCTAAAACAATAACTGTTCAGTTTTAACATGATTTTTCCAATCCCTGTTATACTACAACATATATCATTTCCCATTATTACATGCCCACCTTTTATTTCACAGAATTCGCAAAACCAACTTTTATTGGGACTCATATGAAAAGAACATCTAGAATCAAGAATCCAATCTTGATTAATGGAATTGGAAGCCACAAAGACTTGACGATTGACAGTAGTAGCTTCATTGTAAGCAATGGCAACTGCTCCTTCAATGAGACTCTTCTCTTTTAAATCAGCTATCCTTTTGTAGCAATCTTTTATAAAATGACCAGTTTCCACAAAATAGCACTTCTTTCCTTTACTTGTCTTATTTTTGGATTTAGACTTCTCTTTTTCATCAGAACCATTCTTCTTAGCACTATTAAAAGACTTATTGTGATTATGCTTAGAATAACTTTTTCCTTTAATATTTAGGCTTTCCCCAGCTACTTGATCCTTTTGATCAATTTTAAATTCTAATTCTTTATTTTTAAGGCAGCTGGAGATTATTTCAGTGGTAAGGTTTTCTCTACCATATTCAAGGGCATTTTTAACATATCTATACTTCTCACCTAGAGAGTTTAAGAGAGCAACTACTTTTTGACCCTCAGACAGCTTTTCATCACAATCAGACAAGTCTTTTATTATCTTGTTGAATCTATATAAATTTCCATCTAAGCTGACATTAAGATCAAACTTGAAACCATTATACTGTTTTAAAAGATAGCATTTGTTTGGAAGAGTTTTAGACACAAAAAGAGACTCTAACTTATCCCAGAGCTGAACAGCAATTTTAGTATCCCCAACTTGCCTGAGGACACTTTTAGAAAGATAGAACTCCATGCTATCTCATCCATGTCCTTTTTCTTAACTTTATCAAGATCTTCAAGCCAAGACTCGTCAATGACATTAGCACATCTTTGTTGAAGTAAGACTGCTTTCATCTTCTGGTGCCAGAGAACAAAGTCTCCAGTGCCAGACCAGACCTCTAACTGAAACTTATTAGAAGACATTCTTATCTCTTTTTATTAACCAAGAACACTAATCCCCCAAAAAGATAACAAATGAAATTAAAAACAGACAAGTTTGATACAATTCGTAGTGATAACATCAGTTAGAAATTATTCAAATAAAATTTACCAGATCAAACAAAAGAATTCAGAAAACACTAAGATTACTTTTCTTTTAAGGCAGAGAAACACTAAACCAGGCAAATACCCCTCAGATTCTAAGATCCTCTCAGGAGATCTTAGATAAAGGAAATTCTTGTGTTTAAGGTGTTTTGCCCTTCACAGAGATATTTTGATCTAGCAGGAAGGATATAAGAGAGTAGAGGATATTACCAGATTATCTCAAAATAAATGAGACAAGTTCAAAGATACTCAAAAAAGGGAAAATCAAGTTGTAGAAGAAAATTTGTGTTCTGTAAGATTTTCACCAAGAAAACTTTTGATCTAGGCAGATCCAACCTAGTTCTCAAACAGATCCACGAACTTTCACCAAGAAAAAGCCAGATCCAGTTTTGCTTTGAAGGCTTTCTTTTCAAGTGAGGGTTTCCGGCTCTGATACCATTGTTGGATCTTAGATAACCCTAACCAGCACCAGACCAAATATAAAGAAAGCAGTAACGAAGAACACAAGAATTGTTTCGCCACAAAGGCTCGGATGTTCAATCAAAAGATCGACATCACCCGTTGAGCATCCCAAATAGGATAACGATCTAATCATTAGCCAAAAGCGTTAAGAACAGCAGCAAAGCATGTATTACAAGCTAGCCATCTCTCTCACTCAAGAAACCTTTAACAATATACAAGAATACTCTCAGATGCAACCACAAAAGTTACTGTTCATCACACTGAACCCAGAAAAAACATTCCTTACTCTAATCTATACACTCAGTATGTATGAAAACCAAAAGTTTTCATCAAAGATCAAAAAGAAAAAGAAAATGAGATGAAGCTTTTCAGAGAGAGCGAGCATTTTTATCAGAGAGAGAGTAAACGTATATCATACACATAAGTCAAACAATGCCCTGCACTTCAGTCTTCAACAACTCAGATTCGAAGGGCCTAGAAGAATGAAGATCAGCTATCCATTTAAGCACATGTCATCATCTAAGGGAAGTCTGAAGTTGAATCAGCATTCCACTCACTTATGTAACAACCTTTTTGGGCTTCAGATTTTTATCTTCCATTTGGACTTTTGTCTGAACCAAAGCGCTCTAAAAGATTTGAATTAAATGGGCAGCATTACCCAACACTTTTGGAGGCTCATTTTCTGAATTGTTAAATAATCACAACTATATTATTTCACAGCAAATTTTAAGAAGTTTATCTAATTATTCATTAATATATCAATTTTTAACCCTCGTAAATAAAATTAATTTCTTTTCTGTCATAAATTTGTTGGTATTGTACATTTACTTGTAAGAATTTTTTATAAAGTTTGAGATCTAATTGATATTAGTTTTTGGTAAATATATTGTCTTAGATAAATATTTTATAGTATTACATGTTAAAAATGTAAAATAGATTTTACAAGAATTTCAATGATAATAATACATAAAGATATTGCTATAATCAATGTCCATCTTAGTAATTGTACATACACAACAACAATAAAACGTTTTTGTTTAGCAAACATCTTAATGCTAATTTTGAAATACACAACAATTTCAAAACAAGATTCTTTCTTTAACACAACTAAATTTGATTCTCTTAAAATCTACAGGCTACAGTAGTACCAAACTAAGTCTTAGATTCAACTCGACTAGATTATGTTCTATTTAACATATCAAATATATCATTAACCAAAATTTTCTTTTGAAAAAAATAAAAAAGAGAGGAAAATCTCCTGTTATTTAGCCACTTCTATTTTCCTGTCCATTTGATTTCCAACTTGTAAACATACTTGGAATTGTGGGCAGATGGGCAGGAAAGCCTTGAAATGTGGACTCCAGATACTACTTGGAATTTGAGTCTTTTTTCACAATTGAATGAATATATAATTTTGGGCTGCCCAGATAGAAGAGACGAGCTTTTCTTGCTCGTTAAAGATTGATGGGCGAAACCCTGATGCTTGAAAAATAGTTTATTTTATTGAAAATATTTTGATTGTAAAGTTAATTTTGTTTCTCAAATCCTTCCCTCCTTCATTTCCTTCAAATCCTCCTCGTTGAACATAGTCCCAAAGTGGCATGGCTTCTACAAGTCCAATGACCTGAAAACAAGGAATTTATCCCGTGCATTGACAATGTGTCGATATACTGTGATAATGCCTATATACAGCTTTGATTAAAAACGAGAATAATCAACACTTGAAATAGCCAGAACAATCAAATGCATTTCATAATGGAAGCCTAGAGACGTCCAAGGAAGTGCTAGCAACTAGTATCTTTCTCAAAGACCTGATTTAAAATAGTTACTTTTCTCGTAGAAACTATATTTATCTGACTTCCGGGATCATCAATAGAGAAAAGAAACTAACTGAACCAACGTTGGAGTCATCAAAGCCTGAACCATGCATGTAAGAATCTCAAGAAAACAGAATAGTTACAACTAGACGACGGTCCTACTCAACAGGCCAGAATAGAAGGCCAATTTTTTTTCATTGATTATTCCATCAGATAGCCAAAACACAACATTGCACTCCTTCAGTGGTGTCCTTTGGCTTCCGCTTTCTTATGAGCCTTGGCCTTTGCCTGGTGAACATAAGACAGGGCAAGAAATCAGCATTTGCCCAGCTATGACATATTGACGTATGAACATCTATAAACAATATTTGACCAGGAAAGCATATAAAATCATGATTTCAGATTTCCAAGTTTGTCAAGAAGTGTACTAGCAAAGAAAAAACAAAAACACACGCGCGCGTACATAGAAACACAAGGAATTTAGTAGCTGTGTCCAGCGGTGGATAAATCCAATGGAATGTAATACTCTGCTACTTAGAAGAAGTTTAAGACAGCAAATGTCACATCTAAATTCTCATAGTAAATTTTGTCTTCTGTTGCAAAGTTCGTGTCACATAAAGCTAACCACTTCCCAGTTAGACCAATTTGAAAACTAAAAAGACGACCAACACCGTACAACAAATGCGAACACATAAAAGCACCAAGATTCTTTTACCTTCTTTTACCTTGTCAAGATTATCAACTAAGGAAATCAAGCACCTAAAGTTTGCCAATCTTCTAATGGAGCTAATATCATGCATGACCCAAGAAAAATGTAGTCTTATAATGAAGAACGGGGAAGATCATTGTCTTTACCTAACACAATTTGCAATTGCAACAAGAAAATTAATCTTCAAGCATTACGATGACATTATCCTGGCCTAAACACAACACGCCCAACAACGACTGTCACTACTACTAAAATGTCCTGATGGAAATTTTATTCCCTTTCCCTTCACAAAGTTCCTGGGTAATTCTGAATTGAGCTTCCTCGCATAATTCATGGAAAATTTTCGTTATACCTCAACTCTAAATACATAACTTAAAAATGTTGGTTAGTCTACATAAAAATGGATTCGAAGAAAATCCTAAACACAAATCCAATTTCACCAGCCTGCTCTAAGGGCCATCTTTTGGTTCCGTTTTCTGTCTTCAATCTGTCCATCCCCATAATCTCAACTTCGAAGATCCCAACGTCACTCTGTTAGTCTTGTTTTATCCAAACAACAGAAAAATTCAGCTCAAAATGCCAGATCTACATATAACCAACATTTTCCACTCTGATAAACCCCCAAAACGATGAGCCACAAAAAGTAAAAGTGGAAGCAAACTACTGAAATACCAATCAATTAAGAACAAAATATAATACACAAAATAAACTTTTGTCTCTAATTTTATTTACTGCAAACCAAAAATTATAAATAAATAAAAAATCTAAAGGATCAGATAGAAAATTACAGTACCCTAAGAATCTTGAGTTTCATGTTTCCATAGATGAGTCCGAATGAGAAAGCGGACACCCGAGCCACCTGTCATCGGTCGAAATACATTAGAATTTAGCATATCATTACATGTACATATACATATACATCTGGGAGAAAAACGGATCGAAGAGAAATGTAATATACCAAAGCGAGGGTGCTGGTGCCGGAGTATGGTCCAGGAGGAGGCGCCATTGTTTAGAGATGGCTGAAAATAAGCAATTGTTTATTTATTTTTGCTTAATTGGAGCATCCAAAACCCCAGATCGATGTCTCTGTTTTTCTGTAAGACTGCGCGTGTGGTTTGTGCGAGTGGGCTTGCGAAAGAGTTTTTCGTTTTCGGAATTTCAGGCTGTGGTGTGATCAAGTGTGCTAATACGTACGGGAATACGTATAGTTGACTATAGATTGAGAAAATTGGCATTTGTTAATTTTTTTTGGACAATATAGTATAATTATTGTTCTAAAAAGCTCGTTCATGCGACGTCTAAGTTTCGTCTAGGTTTGAAGCGCGACTTCTACACCTAACCACGCATCACACCTCATCCTTGCCTCACCCTTACGAAGCTTGAAACTCGAACTACACACCTAACCACAATTTACGCTTTTTAGAACATTGAGTATAGTGTAATTTGAAGTGTATTTTTCAATAGGTAGTTATATTCACACTACAAATTGTTATAAGCGCACCATATTTTAATTGTACTTAAGATCCTCAATTTTTGTTCATTGTTGCAATTATATTATTAACTTTTTGTTATCAAATTCTTATTTTCAATTTTTATTAATTAACACATTTCATCATTAATGATATTTTCTATCGAGATATTTTGTTTACGTGCTTTGAAATGAGGAAAAATATTTTATTGTACTTTTATTTTTATTGTTTTTTGAAAAATATGACAGACAAATAAGTCTTTTTACGAATTCTTAACAAATGTTTTAGACGAAAACCATTATCAAACAAAAGATGTGTTAATTAATGAAAAGTTAAGGATAAAAATGTAATAAAAAAGTTGGGGACATGAGTGTTATAATGTTCATAGATTAATGATGTTAAATGTAATTAAAATGTGGAGCAAAAAAAAAATATTGTGTGAATATCATTATTCTTTTTCAATTCTTAAAATCGGGGTTTCTGGTGGTTCTTAAAATTATCTTTCAAATTTACTTTCTTTAAAATCATTATTTCTAATTTATTCTAACTTAAAATACATAGTTCATCTTCTTCTGAGTAAATTATACTCATAATTACAATTCTTTCAATTTAGTAACAATATCATATCCATTCAATTTTATTCGCATTTATCATCCCCATCATTTCATTAATTCGCACGATCATCAAATAGTCTTTTTTGACGATTTTGTCCATAGTTTAAATAAATTAAAAAATAGCAAAAAATAAAAAACAAAATAGAAAAATTGTAGTTGAATCTTTAACATTTGTAAAAGTGCAAAATGATCTTTTTATATTTAATTATTTCAAACAATAAAAAAAAGAAAAAAGAAAAAAAAATGGTTCTTCTTCTTCGGTTCTTCCACACCCTGGCGGACGCCCGTTGGTTTCTCGAAACCATTTCAAAAAAATTAAGCTTAGCTAAACATATTCTGTCAACTAAAAAACCTGGAAGCAAATTTCAACATCTCAAGTTTTAATAGTTCAAACAAATTTTAATAATCCAAACTCAATTACAACTCAACATGAACATCAGCACCAATAATCACCATTAATTCCAGAAAATTGTTAATATTGAAGGAAAGAAATGCCTATAATAAGAACCATTCATAAATACATAAAACTAGAGAGCGTACATAGTGCACTCAGATGAAAACTGTAGGGACACCAAAATTAAATTGTTTGATAGCTTGTTATACAGTAATGAAAATTTAACTTGCTTAAACATATTTGGTGGTGAAAAAGTTACTTATACTCTTTAGAGCATCACCAACAAACTCTTTAAACATAGATTACTCTTTAATTTAAAAAGTCAACGTTTAAAATTATGTTCCAATTGACTCTATAATTTAACATTTTAATTTAGAGAGTGGGTTTGGCTCTCCACAAACTCATTCTTTATTATTAAATGTATTAAAATAAGTTCAATTTTTAATATTTGATATGTTGGTTTTAATTAAATAATATATATAAATTGGAAGGAAAATATATGATAAAAAGAGAAGGGGGAAAATATATTAAATGCTTCTTGAAAAAACTAAAATAAATAGTATAGAAGTAAAGAGATTGGTGGAATGTTTAAAAAAATTACACTTTAAATTTAATAGTGTTCATTAAAATGCTAAATATACTCTTTAAATATATATAAATTGTTGTAGATACTCTTACAATTATAGTTTTTGATGTCATTAGTCAAGTTGTAACACGAAAACTTGACAATACACATCTATGATAGTTTTTAAATTCTCTATTTGATGCAATACAATTCTCTATTTAAACACCAAAACTTTTTGTCATAATATCAATTTCTTAGTTTGTTTAAAACAAACAAGGATTGTTGTCTAATTCGAGTTTCACGAAACATTACACTGTTTGCCATATTATTCTTTGTGTATCGAATGAGGTGAAAATAAATTATGAGTGGGTTTGACTTCCTTTGAAACACAACAAAAAAACAGTAAAATATTGGCATCACTAACAAATATATGCAAATGAATAAAGTAAAATGTAGAAATTTGTCAGGTATGGTAAATACAAAATAATAACACCCAAAAAAAAATTCTGCCAACATTCTATTTTTCATTTCAATAATTCTTATCCAAATAAGAATGAAAATATATCACAAGAAATAACAGTTTAAGTATCAAGAATTCAAAAATATGAAAAATAGAAGGATGAATAAAGATGGACCATACAATCTTCACACAATCAACTCCAACTCCATTACATAACTGAGTGTCTGGTTGATCAACTATAGAGAAGCAATCTCCTTGCATCGTGTAGGTTCTTTAGCTTTTTGGAAGAGCACAAAACCATTCCTTATCTCCCACTTCGGATGTTCCTACAATTGTAATAAGTTACAATTGGGACCATTGAAGGAGCAAGATATCAACTTTCATTTGAGGGTTTGTGGAGTCGTCCTATAAATATAAGAAAACAAATTATATGAGACATTCCTGACACTTTTAAGCACATCAAAACTTAATTGGAACATCTAAATTACAAATAAATCAAGCAAGACTGTGGCATGAAAATATAACATAAGGAGTTAATAGTTGTGGAGCTAGACATTTTAAGTTGGGGACTGCCTTCGAATTTTTTTTTCTTAAATTATAATTACTTAGCCAATTTTTATGAGAATATAATTTTTTTTACGCAATTCTACTATTCGATTCGACAGAAGAACTCAAACGACATGATTCTTGCTGCCGCCTGCCATGCGTGAATCTTGATTTGAATTTCACAGACCAGAAGACGTGAAGTCCAATAGCAGTAGAAGATAAATATGAATATATTTTTGGGCCTTCTTTGTTTATGTTATTTATCTTTGTTTAGGTTATGGAGTCTTTTCACAAATAACCACAATAAATAAAATATTTCTTAAAATACTGTTATACTTTTTTATTATAAAAATACTATTTTTAATTTTTATAACACTTTTTGTTACATTTGTTATTTTAGTTACAATAAATTTGTTACATTTGTTATTAACAAAAATAACAAATGTAACAACAAGTGTTACAAAAATAAAAAACAGTATTTTTAGAATAAAAAAAGTTAGATAGTATTTTTAAATTATTTTATATTTTGTAGTATATGGTAAAATTATTACTTATGTTATTCATTTTTGGTCTTCTCTGTTTAGTAAATAAAAAAAAATTAAAAAAAAATCAATTTCAAAGTGGGGGGGTCCTAGAGGAGAGGAACCCCCTCCCCTCTGCCCCTCTGGAAGTTAAGGACCCCGTCTAGTAGTTTGATGTTTAAAACAATTAAATGTAGCATATATAGAAAATGCGTTAAAAAAAAAAAAAAAAAAAAGAACATCAAGTTCATGTTCCCAAATATACAAATTCTTAGTTATCAAACATGTAAAACATAAATGTCTCTACAAACGCAAACAAATCCACTATTGCAGCATATATTATTTAGAACATCCCCTGGTTGTCATGTCCATACCAACCACGTTCACCTGTCTATGAATCACTTTAAACCACCATCTCTAATTACCAAATCACTAAATGTGTTTCAAATAAATATAAAAATACAATTTCAATTGCATAATCATACTATTAGTAGCTATATGTGGCAAAAGAATACTTATGAAAAACACACGCTCCTATAGACCACTTTAACATAAACAAAAAGTGATTATATGTCCATATCAACACACAATAAATAACCCAAATTATAGGGCAATCTTTACATTTTTCATAAAATGCATATTTAAAGAAAATAAACCCATTTGACACTAAACTAACCCAAATTGAGGGGTAATATTTTTTCCAACAAACACAAGTTTATAAACATGTGAACACTATAAAAATGAAGAACTATAACATTACACATTAAAATTTAGTGCATGTTCGCTAGCCATTTTGGAAGAAAAATACATTTTGCATTTATTGCAATGGGCCATGTTTTGTACAGGTAATAAATATTGTGCATTGACTAATTTATATTCACATAAGCAAATTGAACAATTCTACCCTTAAGAAAGGTAAAATACCATTTGTGAAAGAACCAAATTGAAGGGCATAAAGGTAAAATACTATTTTGGTCAAAATGTGTATAAGTGAAAAATGTGTACACTTTTCCACTTATAATGCTGATTGTTTGTCATGGCCCACAAGCATTTATTGTAAAATGGGTTTTTGAGTTGGAAAAAAGGACATCGAACATGCTCTTAATTAGAAACTCTAAAACTAATACATAAAAAATGAATACTAAATATGAGGGAATTTCATGTGACGGTAGAATTGATTTTTAGCCGCATATGGATAAAAATGATACCTATCATTGTAAACACTTAATTCAATAACAAAAACAGACATAGATCAAGTTTTTAAATCAACCCACTAAACATAAATTAAGAAATCAAATTGCTAGTAGTTATATAAAGGAATGACCAAATAAAAAAATGTAAAAGGCATCATACATGGATGGAGAACATCTTGGTATTCATGCGCTTTGAAGAATCGATTTTTGAGAACTCCAGTGGTGATTTGAGGAATCAATTTTGGCAGAGAGGAGATAAAGTTCGACGGTGGCGGCAATGAAATAAGAGGAGTGAATTCTAAAGTGAGAGATTGTGGGAAATATTAGAAGTTAATTGGGGTGTTTGGGTGTAGGATTAAGATTTCTATAGTGTTTTAATAAAATTGATTTTGAGCATTGGATTAATTTAAATTAAAGGTCAAAATTATTTGTCAAATAAACTTGTCTAATTAATAGGCAGGAAGAATGGTCCCGACCATCATTTACTTTTTTTTTTATAATTGATCTACCACTCTGTCTTTTACATGTTGACCACAATTTTTTTAATCCACAATCCTATTAGAGATGCTCTTCTCTCCGTCTCTATTTTATTTGCCACATATACAATAATTCACATTATTGCATTGAATATAATTTTAGTCTTTGTTTGGTCCAAATTAAAAATATGTACTTAAAGTCAATAATTAATACATATTTAATAAAATTCACAATTTTATTAATTTTTTAACTACACATTTTATCAATTTTTTTTTATCAAATTCGTTTATTTTCAATTAAAATTTTGCTAAAAAAATTGAAATTAAAGTCAACAATTAATTTTAACCACCTATTTCATGTACCCACAACTTGTTACAACTTTTCAACAATACATTTCATCAACTTTTATCAACTTTTATAAAAAATCTAATTTTAATCAAAATTAAACATACCCTACAAAAGTTGTTCAAACAAACTCTTTTTAATTTGACCAACTTTTTGCCGAAAGCAAATATTTGACTTGAAATTCAATTCAGCATGGAAGCTTCTTTAATTTAATGTGTGCGCGTGCTCTTGACCCCCAAAAATTCAAACAAAAAACATTTCAATTACATTTAACAACCATTTTATACAGATAGGCAAATTGATAGATAACTTTTGTTGTTCTAATATTTATTTTTGTCCCTAATTTATATATTTTGATCAATATTTTAAAAAATGTAAGGTATGACTAGGCGTAGAGGTCGAACTTCATATTTTTCAGTCTAAGCGAGTCCTGAGCGAGAGCGAGATAAGGACAAAGCGAGAGCGATGCGTGATGCGTGGCTAGACGTGGAGGTCGAGATTCAAGCCTAGGCCAAGTCTAGGCGAGACTTAGACGGACTTTTTAAAACATTGATTTTGGTACGTAATTAATTCTTATTTGATTACAAAGATAAATATATTCTTAATTTTAATTAAAAAAAATTACAATTAAATTCTTAACATTTACAAAAAAATGAATACCAATAATTAGTCTTTAATATAATAAATGTATCATATTCATTAGCATTTTTTGTAAAAGCTAATAATTCAATTGTAATTTTTTAAATTAAAATTAAGAACATATTTATCTTTTTTATTAAATAAAAACTAACTACATTAAAGTACATAAATTAAAGATTTATATACCTAAAAATAAATATTATGGACCAAAGCAAAAGTTAAGAACTATTCACATTTAACTTTTGAGCAGTTATACTGCGGGCTGACGGTGGATCCCACACGTGCAAGGGGCCCACCCTTGTGTGACCGGTAAACTATTTAATATATTAAAAAATGAAGATGCTCGGTCAAAGATTTGCCAAAAAGTGCAATTACTGATAAAATAATAGAGTAATTACTAATAAGTAGATTTCTTAATGGGATTTAATTAGAGTTTCGTCACCAGATTTTGTCCATGGACTCAGTACGGACCAATCAGATTTTGAGGTGAGATTGCCAATCTCACAGCCACCGCCACAGGCGATAATCGCGTACTTTCTCGTATAAAACCCCCGATACCTAGTCCAGCCACTTTGGCTATTCATAGTCCATTCAACCAAACCGACCCCTTACTTATTTCTCTATACTCCCCATGGCCGCCGCCGCCAGCACCGGCACCGCTGCTGCCGCTGCCGCGCAATCCACTGTTGTCAAGCTCTCCTCTTTATCGTCTCGTCGACACCTCATCAAACCCTTCAACAGTTTCGTGCCTAAAATTCTCCCAGAATCCCACAAACCGCTTCACGTCACCCTCTCCAAAAATCCCATCTCTGAGGTCATCTCCTCGTACAAAGCATCGAAAAACCCAGAAAACAATTTCCTTACGTTGGAGGATGATGATGACGATAAACCACGTGAAGAGTGCGGAGTGGTGGGAATCTACGGCGACCCTGAGGCCTCACGCCTTTGCTATTTAGCCCTTCACGCACTCCAACACCGCGGTCAGGAGGGTGCCGGAATCGTAGCGGTGCACGATAATGTGCTTCAGTCGATTACAGGTGTGGGACTTGTGTCGGATGTGTTTAATGAATCGAAATTAGATCAATTGCCTGGAGATATGGCAATAGGCCATGTTAGATACTCTACTGCAGGATCCTCAATGCTTAAGAATGTCCAACCTTTCGTTGCGGGTTATAAATTTGGGTCGGTTGGAGTTGCCCACAATGGGAATTTGGTGAATTACCAAGTTCTGAGGGCGGAGCTTGAAGAAAGCGGGTCGATTTTCAATACTAGCTCAGATACTGAGGTGGTTCTTCATTTGATTGCGATATCGAAGGCGAGGCCCTTCTTTTTGAGGATTGTGGAGGCTTGTAATAAGCTTGAGGGAGCTTATTCCATGGTGTTTTTGACAGAGGATAAACTAGTTGCAGTTAGGGACCCTTTTGGATTTAGGCCCTTGGTTATGGGTAGGAGGAGTAACGGTGCCGTGGTTTTTGCTTCCGAGACTTGTGCTTTGGACTTAATTGAAGCTACGTATGAGAGAGAGGTTTATCCGGGTGAAGTTCTTGTGGTTGATAAAGAAGGGGTTAGGTCCCTTTGTTTGATGTCTCACCCTGAGCCTAAATCGTGTATTTTCGAGCATATTTACTTTGCTTTGCCGAATTCTGTGGTATTTGGTAGGTCTGTGTACGAATCAAGGCATGCATATGGTGAAATTTTGGCGACTGAGGCTCCAGTGGATTGTGATGTGGTGATTGCAGTGCCAGATTCAGGGGTTGTAGCTGCTCTTGGTTATGCTGCAAAAGCAGGGGTTGCATTTCAGCAAGGGTTGATAAGGTCACATTACGTTGGGAGGACATTTATAGAGCCTTCACAGAAGATTCGGGATTTTGGAGTGAAGCTTAAACTTTCACCTGTGAGAGCGGTGTTGGAGGGAAAGAGGGTTGTCGTGGTGGATGATTCAATGGTGAGAGGAACAACTTCTTCAAAGATTGTTAGGTTAATAAAAGAGGCCGGAGCGAAAGAGGTTCACATGAGAATTGCAAGCCCTCCGATCATAGGGTCTTGTTATTATGGAGTTGACACGCCTAGCGCAGAGGAGTTGATATCGAATAGGATGAGTGTGGAGGAGATTAGAGAGTTCATTGGCTCGGATTCGCTTGCTTTTCTGTCAATCAATAGCTTAAAGAAGTTATTGGGCAATGATTCTCCCAACTTCTGTTATGCTTGCTTTTCCGGGAAGTACCCTGTCGAGCCGAGGGGCAAGGTGAAGAGGGTTGGTGATTTTCTTGATGATGGGTTGAGTGGGAATACGCAATCCATTGATGGGGGCTGGGTTCAAGGGATTAGAAATCCAAAGGAGGCGAGTGATAAAAATCTCAACTGGAAACAAGAAATCAATTTCTCTGCTTAGTCATCAATTGGTATCTTAGTGTGACACATTTTTCTCTACTGCTTACTTGTCTAATTGAAGGCCTTTTTGGGATGATTTTACACATTTTATTGTTCTATTTTCGTAGGAAATTTTGAAGTATGGGTGTTGAAACATTGGCTCATACAACAATTTTGGTTATGCTTTATGCATCATAAATACAGTTGAAATTCATTTATTTGAATGGTAGCTGATGAATAGAACTCTATTTGTATTCTATTGTTCTTGAAACACAAGGGGTTCAATGTCAGAATCAATCACATTTTCTTTTCTTATGAAGTACAAATTGGCTCACAATATTTAAGGGTTCATGCAAGCATCCACATCTCTTGTATATTGGCATCACAATACTGAAAAGGCAAGCAACTAGCCATCTGCTCGTTGTTGACTCTATGATGTATAACCCTTCATTTTCTTTCTTACTCTTCAATTTTTTATGGCATGGTCGTTGTGTGTCTCCCGTCTAACAAAAAGACAGTCTAAACACAGAAATGAAGTAAAAGCGAGTTAATATTTTGTAGCAGCACAGCCTCCTGATCATGAATGTCTGATTCCTTCACCAACTGCATTGGACGGAAACGAAGTAAAATCTCATTTCCTTGTTTCACAGTTGCATCCACATTGAGCTTCGATCAATTTCTTTGAATGCAATTGGACAATGGTGGTTGATAACTGTTTGTTACTTTTGGTGCAAATTGTCGAAGCTCTTAGGTCCATTTAAGCTAGCAAATAGCTACCGAAAATTGGAAAAAAAAATGTTGCTGCTTGGCAGCTGCTCAAGCTTCAAAATTATTGTCTAAGATGGAGTAATTTTGTCAGAAGTGGGATTTGAACCCACGCCCTCTTACGAGGACCAGAACTTGAGTCTGGCGCCTTAGACCACTCGGCCATCCTGACTTGATAGAATATTATCTTACACTTTAATTATTTATATAGATCTAATTCAAGCCTATCACGTGAGTGTAAATTTCTTCACGCAAAATATTTTTTAGTTCATTACAAATTTCATTTATAAAACTTTAATACATCCAATATGAAACTTAAACCATAGCGTCAACATCAATTTACAACATTGGACAAGTCGATTCACTCAATGCCCCCTGTTCATCTTCAACAGTTGTACTGGTTGGGTATCCAACTCCATTGGACCAAAAAATTTAGGTTGGTTGGGGGGGGGGGGGGGGGATGGGGTCAAGCTGAAAGACAACCAATACCACGTCAATTCGTAATCTGATTACAATGAGTACTAAATATGAACAGCAAACAAAATTTAGAGCCTCTAGCAGTTAACGATTGGCGTCCAACTTACTTTCCTCTAAAATGGTGATTACAGATATATGAAACATTACCACATTCAAGATTTTGTTTTTAAGTTATTTGATGGTAATGTAACGATTTGTTCCGTGTTTAGCCCAGTAGTCCTTCAAATCCAGTGGAACCGACAAGTCATGCCCTGCTGCCGCCAGTCTAGTAAGCAATCTGCTAAAAACACCTGCACTCATTTTCCGGCCACCCATCCGTGCGTGCCGCTTGTTCGGCATCTGTGGCAGTGGGTATACTGAGAGGGAGTTGGTGCAACAAGATGACTGCCAGCCGCCATTACCCCACTTGTAACAATGTCGAGCTACCCCGGTGCATGAACAAACAGGAACTGGCATGCTAGATTCATCAAAATGTATCATCTGGTTCATAATACCAAAATCCTGTGCATCCCACTCAGCCTTCGATCCATCAGTGGTGACATGTCTATTCAAATCCTTGCTTACTCTCTTCGCCTTCCGTGGTGATTTTGTTGACTTTGATGGATCCCCCTTGTTTGCTTTCATTGGTTTCGCTTGGCACGAACTTGCAGCCTCAGATGGAATGGTAGTTATCCGAAAGGCATCAGTCGCTTCCCTCAAACTATGGGCAGATGGGACATTGCGCTTCGTTCCACGCGCACCACCATTCAGTAAAGCATTCATGGTACTCTCCTGAAAATGGAGTGCAGCAATGGCATTGTCACGTTCTCTTAGGGCATTGTCCCGCTCAGCAATTGCTGCATCTCGCTGCTGAATTGCAGTGTCTCGTTCATTTAAGGCCACCTTCTTTTCTGCCAGGGCTCTATCACGCTCCTCGATTGCAGCATCCCTTTCATTACAGAGCATGCTGATCCTTGGATTGATATTTAAAGCATTTAGTTCTTTTGCCTGGAATGGGGATATCAAGTTCCACTGCAACAGTAGTTTAAAGTAAAGAACTTGTCATGAATCAACTCAAAAGATTCGTCACTGGAGAAATATTAAGCTGGATATTAGAAGATGCATATACTAATTTTACTCTTCATTAATTTTTTCTTTTGGCAGGAAATATAACATCCTTGTTATTACCGGAGGGACTTTGTAGTAATCCATCCTGTGTCTTCTGTTCTCCCGATTACCGCCGTCATCCATGTCACGCACAATAGCCAGCAGAAGGGAGAACTATATCTTGGTTGCTGCTCAACAATCTGTGTAATCTTATTTATCTAGTTTTCAACCCAAGAACTCTCCTGCAGTTAATGAAAAAGTGAAGAATATGGAAATTTGGGATTTATTTTGTATGTCAACAATAGACTTCAATAGACTAGTATGTGGAATAACCACATGCGATGGAGCAATGAGAACTCAAATTGACATGAAAAGAATTCACGAAAAGCAACTTTTCTGAAGCAGCACCTTTTAAACAGATAATAAACCGCAAAAATGAACCTATGGTATTCCAATTAGAGATGAAAATGAACCTATGTACGCACTATAATCAGAAAGCTCCATAAGCTGTTTTCCAACAAGGAGGGCATGCATCGAAGAAATAGCCAATGTGTGCCAGTTAGATGGTTTATGACAGCAGTCTAAATATCAAATCGCTTTTACTCTCTACTTGCAGACAAATATAAATAATGTATCCTATTAAAGTATCTAATACATCTGCATGTTAAGATGTCACTGATATCACCACCGAAGGAGAACAGAGGAACCAGAAATTGAGCAACAAGAAAAGGATAATCAATTTAGCAAATGACTAATTTGGTGCCACAGGTTCTCTCACAGATTATCTCACATTATTTCTCATCTAAGAGCAACCATCTTGATTAGCATCCCACTCCCTCAACACCAGCATATCAAGAAATGCACACAGGTAAAAGAGAGCCGCAATTTTTAACTTTACAAGATACTGGAAGATGCAACATACAAAAACACCTTAGTTAATTGTCAAAAACCAGATTCCTGAAAGCGAATGGTGCACAAATTTTTTAATGCCATTACTAGCTTCATCTTATAGATATTCATCCGTGTTCTACAAATTTTTTAAGTAATGTAACTTCCATAAGAGGGGACCAGAAAAGTTGAGAAAGAAAGTAGCCTAAAGATATCAAAGCTTAGAAAGTAAACTAAAACAACTGATATTTTATGCCCGCTATTTTAACATCATCCCATGAGAAAAAGAGGACTTGTATACGCAGGCAGCCTGTGATAAAGTTACAGTCTGCACCAATGGTCTTTTCACTGCTCTGATAACAAATTTAAACCCCCGTATTTTTAACTAGGTAAGAATGACGGTTGGTTGCATTAGTTGTCATAATTTTAAACCTGACTGAAAATAAGAAACAGAATCAACCAATACAACCAACAATAGTGTTGATAGAGCAAAGTGATCTCAGTACTTTGCTCTAAGGGCCCGTTTGACAGAGATTATAAACCAATATTGGTTTATTTGAGTTGAAATTGTTGACTTTTAATGTTAAAAGTGGATTGAAAAGTAAAAAATGATGGATGAAAAAAACCAAAATGGATTTTTAAGCCATATCAAACAAGCTCTAAGTCGTATCATGACAATGTGATTTTTCAAAATCAATGAATATATGTTTGACCAGAAGGTTTTACCCTTGATGTGATCTCTTGAAATGAATAGATGTAATCATTAACCTGAAGTAACTTCCTGGAAGTCTTTTCGGGGAATGTAAGTTTTCAATATCCATGAATGTGATTTTCAAACTAAAGTGGTTGACCTTTTATTTTATTTTATTTTTTCCGGCCATAAATAACAGGAATCAGTACAGTTTATCCTGATCCAGTGGATATCAATAGAAAAGCATTGCTGAGTTACATCTACTGGACTGGGAGTGTCATTATTCATACTATTCTTCTCTCCAAGCAACATAAAACATGGATGAAGTGCATGTCCACAAGTATAGTAGCCAAGCAGCTTTCATCTTAAACTTGTGACTGCCAAAGAGATTTTCCACAGAAAGCTTACAATAATCTTCAACATAATGTTACCTCACAATAATCTTCAACATCATGTTACCTTCTTCAAGGTTGACTGGCATTATCTTCTTACATCTTCCTTTCTTCCCATTTTTAATTCATCTTCCAGTGGTGATAAACTGTGATTTCAAGCAAATAACGCATCGCCCACAAACCCAAACAGATAGCATTCTCCTTTAGGAAGAAATTCATCACCAACAAATAAAATAAAATAACTCCAAGCAATCCTAAGGATACTTTAAACCTAAAGTTGCTTCAATCAAGGCACCCTTCGCAAATAATGACAATAGAAAAACTAAAAAAAGAAAAAAAAGAAAAAAAGAAAGTCGTACATCATATACAAAACAACAACAGAAATCAAAATCAACTTGAAAACCCCACAAATTAAATTAATAAGTCATAAAACCAGCGAAACTTATATACATACACTTAAGGTTGTGCATGTTCACGCCGGCGAGGGAGAGAACAGTGATCGATTCAACGAGAGCGAGTAGAATTTCACACACAAGCAGGCACGCAGGCACATATACTCAAAATTGATTGAAGGAAAGGGCGGAAGCAGATAGAGACTTACAGGAGATGAGAATGAAGTTACTGAAGAACTGGCGGCGACCGAATTTTTCCGATCGAAACGCATCGCCGTTCGCCCCTGAAAACCCCTTCAACTCGGCGAGAAATAAAAAGTAAAAACTAATCTGTGTCTCCTATTTTTTTTTTTCGGTGAATTACACTCTTAGTCGCCAATCTTTCAACTTTATCTCATTTTCATCCCTCATTAAATTTTAATTGCACATATCATCCTCAACCTTTCAATAATTTACGTAAATAGTCCATTTTGACAATTTCCATCCAAAACTTTTGTTAAATTGAGGAAAAAGGATAGTGTTGCCCCTTAACTTTAAATTAATAAAAAAAATAGAAAAAAAAAATTATAAAAGTAATTTTTATTTCACCCCACCTCTACCCACTCCCAATCCCACCTGCCTATCCAACCAAAAATTTTGTAGCATAGCCACCTATTGTGAGAACCACACGACACTGGTCAATAATCATAGAAACTAAAATTATTCACATTTTAGGGCAACTCCAATGGAGCGCCAAATGGCACTTCAAAAATCCTTCAACGGGACTTTAAATTGCTATTTCAAAATAGAGTAGAGCACTATTTATTTACGAGTAGTGCTATTCATAGTCGCTCACTTCTGGTAGTCATCTTATGTGATATTACTTAATTAGATAAATTATTTACTCCAATTGAGTAATGTATTTATAGCCATTAATTATGAATAATTCATTCAATTGAATAATGCCACGTAAGATGATTATCCGTAGTGAGTGACTATGAATAGCATCGCTCTTCATTTAGAGTAAGTTTTGATTTTTTTTCCCCCAATTTTATCCTTCATGTTATACTAGCCAAATTTGTTTTTCCTTTTATATCCTTTTTCATACTCCTTTATTATTTTATGGTTTAATTTTATTTATGTTTCTTTTCATTTCATTATTATTTTTATTAATATAACAAATTATAATCGATTAATAAAAAATAATTAATGAATACGTTAAAATAAAATTACTCAATAATTTTAGAAAGTTTAAAAAATATTTAATCTATCATTTATAAATTTGAGTAGTGATAGAATATTTAATTAAATAATTTTTGAAATCGATAAATTATTGAAAATTAAAAAAATAAGGAAAGAAAACAAATACTATTAATTTGGTGCAATTTTTAAAGATCATGGTTGAAGATGGGTAAAAAAGATAGTGTGAAAATTGTACTATTTTGGTATAAAAATAGCACTATTTTGAAGATCATGGTTGGAGTTGCTTTTACAACACAACACATTTAGTAACGATTACATATTTTCATAATTTGAAATTATAACTAGACACATACGTAAAATATTTTTTTAAGCGTTTCATGAAAGTAGTAGAATTCGATTTTATTTAAATATAAATATATAGAGAATTGTATAGTTTTTATTTGGTTATATACAACAATTAATGCTTGTTTGGTCTAGTTTAAAAACTAGTTTTTCAATCTAAAATGATTTATTTGATCAGAATTTTGTCATTATAACATGACATATTTAGTTTTTTATGTTAAAAAACTTTAAACTAGACCAAACAAGCACTTAGTAGTATATCAAAAAAATCGTCATAGGCACTTGATTGAGGCATTTGAGAAGGCGAAACCATATCCGTCAAATCCACCTCCATTATGGTTCGAAAGGTTGTACCTTAGTCATTTGTTGGCAAATTTGTAATTGAAATTATGTTTCCAACATCACCTCCATAACACTTACATGAAAAATAAAGTGGATTATGACAAATTTCGGAGAACAAAATTTATGTTTTTTCTTTTCTTTTTCTTTTATCCTTTTTTTTTTTTTGTAATTTTTTTTTTGTTTATTTAAATTATTGAAAATTTAAGAATAATAAGTACTATTAAAATTTATTAGAAGTGAAATTGAGCAAAATAAAAAAGGTTGGGGACACAAAGTGTTATTTATCTTTTTCATTTTTCTATTTCCATTTCACACGTCAAGTGGGCCTTTTCGATAACTTTTAGAGCGAAGTGAGTCCAAAATGAAAGCAAGCTCAAAAAGTTGATGCATTTCTTTTTTTCTTTTCTTTTCTTTTCTTTTTAATTATGGCATGTTAATATATTTAAAATTTTCAAAATTGGAAAATTTTTAATAAATATATTTAAAGAGTAATGCTATTTATAGTTGTTCATTACTGATAGTCATGCTATGCGACATTACTCAATTGAATAAATTATTTATATATAATGACTATAAATACATTATTCAATTTGAGTAAATAATTCATCTAATTGAGTAATGTCATGTTGATGACTATCAATAGTGAACGACTATGAATAGTATTATTCATATTTAAATTGTCAAGCACAACCTTGTGCAAGAGCACACTAATTAAGGTTAGGCTTATTGATCTATTTTGAGCAAACTTTAAACTTGAAAACTTTGCAACTATGTGACTTAACTTGCTCTAATTTTTAATTAAACTTGTTATGCCTAGCAAGAAAAGACGAAGTTAAGGCTAGCCTAGGCGAAACCAACGAAATCCGCACAGTTTGCTCAAATCTAAACATTTGTCCATTTTTTAAGATAGGCAAAAGATAGGATTTGGATACCAACCATCTAACTACTCAACTAACCATAACACATGTTATTTGTACATTCATCATGTTAAGAACATCTACTCGGCAAAGGATAAAGCATAAGCTATTGCACCACCAACCAATTCCAAGTAATAGTATATCCTTGGAACCACACAATGGATCTTTACGTGACTAAATTAGTTACAAAGAGCTCACATGAGAATAACAATCAATTCTAGAGGAATGGATGGCTGATGCAATCTTCTTCAACCGTGTGTCATAGAATTCTTTAGAATTATGGATCATCTAATGATAAGATGACATGTGGAAAAAAAAACAAAAAGACTGAAAAAGCCCAAAAATTTGCAACACCTATAAAAAACTCAAATTAAATCAAAGCAAGCATCAACAATCATAAACCTTAACCAAATTATTGTTTTTTGGAATCTCAATCTTTAGACGGTGATTCACAGATGATTGATTTATTCGTTCAAGTAAGGAGGTGATCAAGAATTTGTTGGCTTCGATTTTAATAGAGAACAAAACTTACTTTTAAAAATGCGAAAGTTAGAAGAAATTATAATTATTAGAATGTGAAAGAAAAAGAAAAAACCCGAATACGAACCCTAATGGATGGATTAGCCCAAAAGCTTTGGGTCATGGGCTTCTAAATGATTGCGGCCTGTTTCTACCGTGTGTACGTGGGGGTTTCTAGATGCTTCTTTGCCACTCTCATTCCCTCTTTGCCTTTTCCGAAGAGAAGCAAATTCTTCGATCCTTGATTCCTTCTTCAGTCACACTCAATTCCAATTCTTCAAATCACGCAAAAATTTCGCCCTTCGCTTTATATATCATTATCTTCACCTTATTTTCGCTAAGCTCAATTAAACTCACTGTTCATGGTTTAGTTAGTTGTTAATCAGCTGAATTATGATGTTAGTTACGCTGCTGAGAACGGCATGGATTTCAGGGATTATGCCCATTTTACTCGCCTGCATGCCCTTGCCCAAACTCGATGCGTTTCACGATTTATTGTTGGGATTTGCTAAACGCGGCAAGATTATGCATTCTTCTTCACGCGTAAGTACTATTCGCGGATCACATCAATTCTCTTTTGGATTATTAACAACGCTATAGATTTTTTGCTAGTTTTTATTTTGTTGATTGAGATCCCAGGTAATTGAAGAAATCACCACGTTTCATTTACAGTATTAAGAGAACATATTGTTTGGATTTTTCACCGTACAATGTATTCTAAGAGAGATTCTAGTTTTGCGATTCGATACATTTTTGTTAAATTCTGTGTTACTGGTAGTGAATTTGAATTATTACCTGTTCAGCGAAAAAAATTATGAATCATTACTATGCTTTGACTTGTTAGTCTGAAGACTGTCTTTTGTAAATAGCATAGAGTGATTGAATTAGACAGACTTTCTAATATTGTGTATTCCAAACCAGGCCGGGTTGTATATATTTTGATTTACTGATTGAGACAGTAGCGTAAATTTATTGTCTTTGATTCTTGCCAGTGAATATTTGATATGACTTACATTTGTTTATTCTCAGGTAGCATAACATGAAATTTGTTTCCTCCTTTTCCTTGATTCTATGTTGCTTGTTTCGAGTATAAAATCTTTGTCTGCTATCTGAATTAACTTCTGTAATACATTATTTGTTTACATTGCAGAAGTTCACAGTCCCTCAGAGATTCTTTATTCACTTCTACATACTGGGAGTTATATGGACAAGTATTCTGCTGGCTACAACATGGCATTATGCATATATAATAACTCCAGCAGTTTCTGAGCCATCACTATATTCTAGTATTGCCAGCCACTTGACTGGATCTTCAAATGTATTTCCCTTGCATAAATCAGATCCATCTTCAATAGAGCAGAAATATAGGGTCTGGCAATCTGTATTTCTGCTTTTGCTGATGGAAGCTCAAGTATTGCGGCGCCTTTTAGAGACTATATATGTATTCAAGTATAGTCCTTCAGCTCGGATGCACATCTTTGGTTATCTCACAGGGCTATTGTAAGTTCTGCCTTATTTGGTTCTTAATCTCATATTTTTTGTTGTCTTCTTGTTACAATCTTCAGTTTTGCACAACCAAGTTTAGAGAATTTCAAACTTCTTTTGATATGTCTTGATAAGTGATTTTTCCAATTTTGGTTGGATGAACTGTCGTGAGTTTTTTGAAACAAGTAGCTAACTACAAAACAATATTCCAGCTCTAAGTATTAGGTAAATATATGCTTGCTCATTGAATCCAAGTATAATTAGGGTAGGAGATAATTTAAATAGAAATTTTCTGTACCTATTCTATTCATCCTTTTGAAATTGTGTGGCACATGCCTGTTGGTTGAAAGCAATTAGAAACCTTAATTTTACACCTCAATCTCTTATTGAAAAAGAAATCCTCTGATCAGTTATCTTTCTTATAATAGTTTCTATACAGCAGCTCCACTATCACTTTGCTGTAAATATGCCTCAGAGGTTTTCAAATTTGTGGCCGATTTAGTTGTAGAGTTTGTTATCAAAGGGAAAGATAGAATGCAAGTCACTGAATTTGATTGGTGGGGGCACGTGAATCCTCTCCTGCACCTTAGGTGGTATATGTGGATTGGTGGAGCTATTTTCCTTTGGGGTTGGATACATCAATACCGTTGCCATGCCATTCTTGTAAGATTTATGTCCATTTACTATTCAATATTTAGATTCTATCTCTACAATGTGGATTCCAAGTTTTGTAATCGTGAAAAGGATAAAAGCTGCACAGTATCTTGTGTTTTACATTGCTTTCACTTTTATTTGATAAAATATAATAACAACACAGGAGGATAACTAAGTTCTTTTTATATGAAAGTAGAGTGTCTGTTTCCTCTGCCAATGAATGTCGACACATGATTGTGTTTCTATTTTGCACCATAATGATTTGTGATGTATTAAGCTAGGGAATAGAAGTAAATGTCAACTACTTAAATATTGGGGATCACTTGGGATGTGCATGCCCTTGTGTTTTTAGTTCAATTGTACTATTTCTTTGTAGAGTACTAGGATCATATCAGATATGTGCTGTGTACGACCATTTCTAGATTTTATAGCCAACATTTCTCCGGGACTTCTAAAGCGGGGTTCTTTTCTTGTCCCAAAAATCCAGGGCTCATTAAGAGAGAATGAGCAAGACGATGACTACTCAATTCCTCATGGTGACTGGTTTCAATACGTATCCTCTCCACATTATCTGGCTGAAATTGTAAGCCTCTCTTCCCTTTCCGTGACTTCAGTAACTTAATCCCGAAACTTTAATGATTTTGCACGTGTCTTATTTACTTCTATTTTTTTCTTTATATCTGGAGGTTATATACGCCGGAGTTGTGATTGCTAGTGGGTGTTCGGATGTTACAATTTGGTTACTATTTGGATTTGTGGTAAGTTAAATCTTGATTTCATATGAGCAAAGAATGCATATCGTATACTTTTAGGGAGATGAATTGAGTGCTTCATTTTATGACAATATTGTTGCTTGTTGCAGGTGGCAAATCTTGCCTTTGCTGCCTCAGAAACACACAAGTGGTACCTGCATAAGTTCGACAATTATCCCAGAGACCGTTCTGCGATTGTTCCATTTGTTTATTGAGGTCATATAATAAAACTGTATATATGTTCTTGTACCGGTTAATATAAAGGCCCCAGATTTCTTTTATTTAATGATAAGAGGCCCCTCAAAATTTTGGAAATAGTTGATTTGGCCAGTGTAAGTCCTCTTCCAATGAATTTTCTGTCTGTTGAAACCTGTTATTCCCTTGATGACAATATTGCCCATTTGACAGTGTTCAGGAGGAGGAAAATGTATTTTTCATTTAATTATAATGGTTGCCAAAAAGACTGTAAAATCAAAATCTCATGAGCAAAAACTATCCTTAGTAAATATGGGGAGAAAATATAATTTCTGCTTAAATTTATTTTGTCAAAGGTCGGAAATCCCCACTTTTGTTCATGATCTGGGCCGACATCTCTCCTGGTTTTGTGATCTCGGCTACAGAAATTGGAGAAAGTCGTGCACCACTCAGACTATTATTAATTTATTAGGTTGATGATAAATTCTCATACCCATACAATTTAATGCAATAAAAAATATTTTGCTTTTAATGCAAATGAATTTATCATCTCATACCCATACAATTTCTGAGCTTCTTTTCATTTATTTATTTATTTTTCTACCATTTTCCCGAATTATTTTTTCTGCTTTCAAATAATTTAATTTCACAATAAAAAATTATTTTCGCTTTAAATGTGAATGAATTTATCATCTGGTTGATGATTAATTTTTATTTCCCATACAACTTCTGAGCTCTTTTTATTTTTATTTTTAATATTTTCAATTTATATTTCTAAAATATGGATTTTTTTAGTTCTGCTATGAAATCGTTTAGTTTCGCAATAAAAAATATTTTTCCTTCTAATGTAATTAAATAATTGAACAAATGGGTATATAATGACGGGGAACAAGTGCTGCTTGGGAGATGGTGGTGGAGATGGGTGAAAGAAGAGGATTGTGTGTGCGCGGGGTTGGTCTTGAAATTTTGGGGACCTTAGACAAAAATTTAAATAGTATTTTTAATAAATTGAGATGTTTTAAAATGTTATTTTTTGATAGATTTACAAGTTAAAAAAATGTATTTTTTTTCTTCTTCTTCTTCATTGAATGAAAAAATGGTTGTAATTTGTGTTAAGCCGTTGAGTCTAATTTATTGCGCTATGCGGAGCTGAGCGCGGATGGTATTTGTATTTGTTTAAGTAAGGATATTTTTCGAAATTTTTAGATTGTCCTAGTATTTCATTATAATTAGGGAACTTTTATTAGGTTATAAGTCCTTGTGTTTTTTATTTTTCGTCTTTTTTATTTATTGCTTAAATCCTAACAATTTAAAAAATTATTTTGATTCAAGATAAAGATTTTTAAAAAGGAAAAATTACATGATCTACAATTTAAAGACTATATTAAGGTAGATAATGTTTGTTAAATTTGAACTTGTTTTTTATTTAAGTTCATTTCACATGTAAATAGGCTAATTTAAAAAAAAAAAAAAAAAAATTGGGCAAAAAATTTTGGGCCCTAAATGGTGGGGAGCCCTAGACGGTTGCCTAACCGCCTACCCCAAGGGCCGGCCCAGTGTCTGTGTGTGGGGTGGTGTTGGGGTGGCAGTCCTGATCAGGGCCGGTTCTGAGATTTGGGGGGCCTTAGGCAAAAATTTAAATGGGGTCCTTAATATATTTAGATATTTTTAAAATATAAATTTTTGAGAGATAATTAAAAATGATTGAAATTTATGTTAAGATGTGGAGGCTAATATGTTGCGCTACGCGGAGTTAAGCGCGGATTTGTATTTTCTCAAGTAATGGTGTTTTTCGAAATTTTGTCTTAGAGTTTTATTATGATTATAAAATTTTCATTGTATTGTTATTTATATATAACTAATCTCTTGTAAACAAAAATCATCATTTTTTATAGGACTATATAATTCTCTGTATTCTTTATTCTTTGCTCTTTTATTTATTGTTCCAATTCTAACAATTCAAGATAAAAATTTCTAAAATGAAGTTTAAAGAAAAAATTGCACGATCTACAATTTAAAGACTAGATTAAAATAGATAATGTAGGTTAAATTTAAATTTATTTTTTATTTAGACTCATTTCACATTTAAGTATGTTGGTATTTACTTAAACAAAAAAAAAAGAGGGGGAAGGGGAAGGGTAAGGGCTGCATGGTTGGGGCCCTAGGCGGCTATGGCCAGGGCCGGGGCCGGCTCTGGTCGTGATGGTTAGGGAAGGGTTTGGGGGGTGAGGTGGAGGTGGAAAATTTTTTCTTCTTTTTCATTTTAGTTGTTTTTAATTTTTCAAGTTGTTTAAACAATTTTGTTTTTCTTTAAAGATGCCGTGCAAATCATCTAACTTGACTTAATAGTTTATTTTTATATAGAAATCTTCAACATGCTCAAAGATTGGAGCCAAAAAATCAAATAAAAAAATGGTAAAAAACAAATAGTGCAATTTACCCTTAATATTAATAGGGTGTGTTTGATTGGCAATGGTAGAAAAAGAAAACAATTTCCATGTGAGATGAGGAAAAAAAATCATTAAAATAGTGAGAAAACATTTTCGAAAAAAGTGGTCAAATCTATGTTTTAAGTAATTGTACTTTAAAAAATATTTTCTTTTTCCACCTTCTATCAAACAGTTAAAGTTGGAATACATTTTCTATTGAAGTGACATTATTTTTCATAGATGTGACATTTTTCATGAAAAATAGTGCAATCAAACACAGTCTTTGTTGTTATAATCCTTGAGAAAATAACACTCTTAAAAGTCAAGTCATAATTACTATGCACACGTGTCTCTATCTGCATGCAAATTCAAAGCCCCATAGCAAAATTTTTCAAACGACATTTAAGTATGAAGACTAAAAATATTTCTTCATGACACTAGATGATACTTTTAATAAAACTTTTAATAAAATGTATGGAGATGCAAAACTTATTTTATTGAACTTATCACTTAATGCCACATAGATTAATAATTATCACTAGTCATGATAAATAACAGTACTCTTTCTTCTTTCAGAACAATTATGTACTCACAATTTTTAAAAATAAGAAATTAAGAAAGAAGATGTCATTTAACTGAATATATCATTGAATAAGGGAACAATAGAGTAGTCAAAGTGTAAACATCATTCAAGCCAGTAAAGGGTCATTTGATCCGCATAAGTCATAACATCTTTGCATGCAAAGATTTGACCACTTGTGTACATATACAATCAAACTGATTTCCCATATCTTATTCTCGCTAGATCATAGAGAACCTTCCCCATAGAAAAAGGTAATGGTGAAACTCATGCATACAAATCTATGCCCCAAAACTTGGCAGGTTGATTTGTCCGATGGTTACGGTCCACAGTTTTGATAAGGTCCATGTCCTCTTTTGCCAGCTCGAAGTCGAACACATGAAAATTCTCTTCTAATCTCTCAAGCTTTGATGACTTCGGAATAATAGCCGTGTTTCGTTGAATACCCCAGCGCAGAACGATCTGAGCCACACTCTTCTTATACTTCCCAGCAAGACCCTAAAGCAACAGAAGCGAAAGTGAAAACCATTTACCATCTAATTTTCATAATGAACAAAAAGAATAGCTTTTAAATGCTGAAATAATGCGAGAGAGGATGTACTTTAAGAACTGGATCGTCCAAACATGACACTGAACCGAACCATTCAGTGTTGGCGACAGCACCTCCAAGAGGTGTGTGGGCTGTGACACAAATATTATGCTTCTGACAGAATTTGACAAGAGAATCGCGTTGAAAATAAGGGTGTGTTTCGATTTGATTCACAGCAGGCTTCACTTTCGCATAGGCTAAGCAGTCTCTGGTTAGAAAAATATCATAGTTGCTGCCCATAAAACAATGAGGAAATTGTTAAAAAGAAACATTCATTATGTCCACATACTATTTACCTAGTTTAACTTAAACAAAGATGAAACAGTCAGCCGAAATTTATGCATATTCATTCTGCATGATACAGGCAAATCAGTCATGCTGACAAGCAATATTCAGGTACCATATCCTTCTCATGCTGACAAATTACAACATTGTCGAAAAGTGTCTCTGATATATATATATAACATAAAAAGATTAAGTTGGGGAGGTTATAAATCATTCTGGAGAAATATAGGACAAAGTACATTTACCACCTACAGCAATCCTCCAATCTTGAACTGCCATCTGATCTTTAAAGTTTTACAACTTATTACCTTAAAGATTAGACTGCCTTAACCTACCCTCTCAGTCCAATTCTGACTATGGCGTTAAGTCTTGTCATTTACAACTCAAAAACTGCCATGATATCCAAAAACATCAAAAGCACCTATGTCCTTCCCTTGCACCTTGTTTCAAAATTTCACATTCTTCTTAGAACAAGGAGCAGAAATCACGACTCTCTTTCTTCATATAAAGATTAAAATTGACATGTTCTTGCAATTACTTACACATGTAAGAGAAAATGACTTACAGGGAAATTCAAATATAGAAGAATGGACAGATGAAAAGGGTCAGAACGTTGGCTTAAAATATATCATTTGGTGCTATTTGATTTGGCCAAAAATGTGTAGGAAAGGATACAGATGTGAGACACATATGGTGAGGATTGGTAAAGAAATTTAAAGTTGAGTGGCAACTAAAAAATGATAGAAAACTCTATGTGGTAAAAGGTGTTATACTGATATCATGTAAGATTAGAGCTCATAATTGTTAAAAATAGTGGCACAAAATTTAATTAAAAGGTGCTATTATGCTCTTAGTTACTAGTTTCACATGCTAAAGTCAGCAAACCTGAAAAGTCAAAACTTTTTAATCATACTTTCTTGTTGCACCCAAAACACAAAGTTTGGCATGCAACTAATCATTGTTTTATCACATGTTCGAAATTTCGGATTGAAAAAAGTAGCGAAAGGTAATAACGTCCTAATATCGTACATAACGAGATGGTTTTCTGAAATCGTATTCAAATTATTGGGTGGGGCATACTTTTTTATAGATGTTTGCACATTGTTCTAGGAATGCGAAGTTTTGAAAGTTGACACATATTAGACATGCTTGAACTTGCATGACTACGGCATGCATAGATTAAGGTCAATGTTGATATCTCACTTGCAAAAAAAGCATAAAATGTAACAAACACAGAGCTTTTTAGTTACCTGATCCCTATGCTTCGCACAAAGCCCATGGAAACTAGATCTTCCATAGCATGCCACGTGGTCTCCAGTGATATTGTAGTGTCTATATCCAAAACACCATCATCCCCCAAAGCACTTGCAGTTGCACCAACTCCTTCACAAATTTTAAAATTGGAACAAAAATTTATCTCATTTAAATTCAAAGGGATATGATATAGTCAATGAAAATCTCCAACTCAATCCTCTCTCATCCCCCAAAATCAATGGTAAGGAACGAAAATGACAAGAATTTCATAAAATTTATCTCCATTCTCATAAAGCAAAACCTATTTTTCCATACTGCGATTTTCTAATATTGCACATTATAGAAAAAAAGAGGATTCTTGCATTTTTCCCTCCCGATGAGAAAGCATTCATTCTTCAGCCCATATTTCCATACCCCCTACAAATTAAACTTTCAAGTCCTACAATGCACAGTGGTGTTCAGACATTGATTCAATCATTCAAAGGCAGTAAAACAATCTTCGTCTATCCTATTTATTGTGCAGGGAAATAGCATGGTACTGAGATGTTAAAGCCAAGCCATGAAGTTTCAAAGAAAAGATGGTGAATACCCTTCAAGCCTATAAATATAGAGGGACAGATCCAAGGTACAAGAGGATGCATACCTGTATGTCGTGTGGCAACAGGGAAGTGAACAAGGTATAAATCTAGATAATCTAGCCTTAGTTTCTTTAAACTGTCTTTACAGGCCTCAACAACATGACCATGATCTGAATTCCAAAGCTACAACAGGACAAATTTTATTACCTTCAGAATGCGATTCTTAATCTCAACCCAAGCAAACTATGAAAAGATTAATTAAAAATAAGCTTTCTGATACATTGTAACTCACCTTGGTTGTTATGAAAAGATCCTCCCTCTTCACAAGTCCAGTCTGAAATGCTTCAGCAAGTGCCTCCCCGACTTCTGCTTCATTCTTATAATCCGCTGCAAACAAGTGAACCCAATAACACAATCAAGGAAAAAATTAGAAAAGCTACGGTCCTCTTAATGTAAACAGACATTGATATTGTGTGATGAAAGAGTACCGGCGCAATCAAAGTGACGATAACCAATCTTAATAGCATTGAAGAGAAGATCCTTGATGTCTTTGTCTTCCATTCGCCAAACGCCCAGTCCGATTACGGGCATTTTGAAGCCGCTGTTTAGTGTAATCGCCATTTTTCCTAACACAACAAATCTCTGTACGTCGCTTCTCCCTCTATCTACAAATTGGGTATATGTTTGATGTGTATATTTCTCACTACACCTCTGTCTGGGATATTAATCGCAGGGTTACGACGTCGTTTAGGTATTGCGACCCGGCCAGCTAAGATGTGAAAGGCTGGGAAACGATTTCACACCCATTTATGTATCCACCTATGTTGCCTAGCATTAATGGGCTGTGGAACCATCAATTACTAATAATTATGTGATAGTCATTTCAGCGTGAACAATATAAGTAGATAACATAAATAATGGACAAGATTAGTTGGTAGAAGATCATTTCTGTTAAAAGGTTTATGTAATGTAAGAGGGGTGATATACCACCACATTGACTACCAATTACAACGTTGTTTAGGTATTACGACATCATTTAGGTATTGTTGACAATTTTTGAACTTTTTAAAAAAATGATCTCTATGACGATACCATAGTTATCGTATCACCATTCTGTAATGTAAGTACACCACTTAAGTACCTTAAGCATGTTGGGATGCGATTTTAGGAGTACAAATCAAATTTAACAATGGAAAAAGGAAAATAAAATTGACTTTGACCCTTAACATTTGAATTTGATTTAGATGAATATAATCATATATACTTTTTTTGTTTTTTGTAAAAATGAAAAAAAAACTCCGTGCATATGATCGTTGACTGGTAGTACATGTCCATAAATAGTACATGTCCATAAAATAATTATGTCTAGCAACGTAAATTAGAGACCGTACGATTTGGATTTGATCATCTTATGAGGAAACGGAGCACGGTAGACCGTTAAATAGCAAATTCTAATTCTACAAAACACATAATGCGAGTTCGACGAATATTAAACGCATATACCACGTGATTCGAAATTCAAAACTAAACTGTGGTAAAGAAACTTTAATTAACCTAACCATGGTTACTTTCATCCAACGCCCTTTTTATATTAATCTGATTACCAGATCGCCACGCGTGTCCCTAATTAACGGCCAGGATCATTCTTCAGTGGATAACCATCCTTCGCCCCCTCCTATATGAACTCCTCCTCACCGCCAAAACCCTAACAAGCACGAGTAGACAAAAATAGTGCGTGAGAAAAAATTATCAAAAATTCATAGAAATGGCAAACCCAAAGGTTTTCTTCGATATGACGATCGGTGGCCAACCGGTCGGTAGGATTGTCATGGAGCTCTACGCCGACGTCGTCCCCAAGACCGCCGAGAACTTCCGTGCCCTTTGCACCGGCGAGAAAGGCATCGGGAAATCCGGCAAGCCTTTGCACTACAAGGGATCATCCTTCCACCGTGTGATTCCTAACTTCATGTGCCAGGGAGGAGACTTCACTGCAGGGAACGGTACTGGTGGCGAATCGATCTACGGCGCAAAATTCGCGGATGAGAACTTCGTGAAGAAGCACACCGGACCTGGAATCCTCTCTATGGCTAATGCTGGGCCCGGGACTAACGGATCCCAGTTCTTCGTCTGTACCGCTAAGACTGAATGGCTCGATGGCAAGCACGTCGTCTTCGGGCAGGTTATCGAGGGACTAGATGTTGTGAAGGCCATCGAGAAGGTTGGATCTGGTTCTGGAAGGACCTCCAAGCCTGTTGTGGTTAGCGACTGCGGTCAACTCTCTTAGATCTATCTTGTGAAGATCTGATATATCTAAGATCCGATAATGATCTATGAATTAATTCTACTTTGTCTATTTAATTTTCACTTTTATGACTCTTAGCCTCTTTATTTTGAGTTTACCGTTTGGCTGTGCTTATCGAAGGTTGTTCTACTTGACTTTGAATTATCGTGTTTAATCTCAACTGCCTTCAGAAATAAGATTCGTGCAATTTTTATGCTCGATGAGCTTGGATTTCACTGTTGATCGTTGTTTGGTATATTACATATAAAAATATGGGTTCTTTGTTCGTTTTGCTGGTTATTATTGTTCATTTGTTTGTATGGGGGAAAATTTGGGGCTGAAGGAGGCAAGTAATTGAAGTTTAGGTCTTTAACAAGGCAATTCCTATAATCCTATTCGACGCTTAGGCCTTTGTACTGCAGCCAATAGAGATTGTACAACGCAACAGTTTAGATATTGTGAGTTGTTGATGACTGATGATGACTTCCCACTTTTGTCTTTGTGGACTCGGTCCATCCTTGTACTATATTTGTTAGATCTGAGAAAGAGACGTTAATATTTTTTTGTTCATAAGTGGATGAGATTTTATTGAATGGTAATATTGTGTAATATATAATTGCGTAGTTAGTCGGCAATTTTCGCTCGAGGGACCAGAGAATAGAATACTGAATGGAGGGTTATTATTGTTTATTGTTATTAAGGGTGTGTTTGATAGCCAAATTTTCCATGGAAAATGTCACTTCCATGGAAAATCTTGTCAAATCAATGTGTTTTATTTTCCCACTTTTGTGTTTGATTGGCACATGGAAGATGGAAAATATTTTCAAGGTACAATTGCTTTAAGCACAAATTTGGCCACTTCCTTGGAAAATTTTTTCTCACCCATTTGGTGGAATTTCTTTTCCAACTTACATGGAAAATATTTGCATTTTCCATGGAAAGCTTAAGGGTGTGTTTGATAGCTTTCCATGGAAAATGCAAATATTTTCCATGTAAGTTGGAAAAGAAATTCCACCAAATGGGTGAGAAAAAATTTTCCAAGGAAGTGGCCAAATTTGTGCTTAAAGCAATTGTACCTTGAAAATATTTTCCATCTTCCATGTGCCAATCAAACACAAAAGTGGGAAAATAAAACACATTGATTTGACAAGATTTTCCATGGAAGTGACATTTTCCATGGAAAATTTGGCTATCAAACACACCCTAAATGTTTTAATGTCAAGAAAAGGTTAGACATTGGATTCTTGAGGAGAGAGATATGTTATATGATCTTTTAAGGCAATTAAAGGAAAATTAGAGTTGGGCTTTTCACCTTTTCTGTGTCTCGAGTCCCTAAACTTAAAGTGAAGTTTGGAGTTTTTGTCAAATTTAACTAAAAGTTCAGGAATGGCGGCCTTGCCCTGCCCGTTAGGTTAGGTAATCGAGTCTAGAATAGGGATCATAATTTTTGTCTCAAATCTGTTTCGATTTTTTTCATTTTATTTTATTTTTATATTTTAAAAAATATAAATAAATAATAAATTAATTAAATAAGACGGAAAATGAGAATTTTTCAATCTTGGTCAATAGTGTGAATTTAACGTTGTTCTTTCTTTTTCTTTTTAGGTCCATTGAGAGCTCTATGTATGTTACTATGTTTGCAAGATTTTATTTTTAAATTTCAGAGTGATTACTTGTATGGAATTGTGAAGACAAGTAGACAACAACCGGTGGTGAGTATGGATAACAAAAAAATTCTCCTTTTAACACACCGTGTTAGCAATCGTATGGAATTGTGAAGACAAGTAGACAACGACTAGTAGTGAGTATGGATAACAAAAAAAATCTCCTTTAACCAACCGTGTTAGTAATCGGGGCCGGGGACGAAAATCATGGTATCCGTGTCCGCCCCGGATTTGTTTCGAATCTTTTTATTTATTTTAATTTTACGTTTTAAAATTTAAATCATATTTAAAAAAATAAATAATATTCAAAATTAATTAATTAATTGAACTGAACGATAAATAGAAATTTTTTAATCATCGTCTAGATCTCTACCCTGCCTCTCAAAAATCTCTAATTGAACAGGAATAGTAATGATCCCCACGGCCCCACTCCCACTCCCACTCCCACTCCCGAACCCGAACCCCCCACCCCTTGTGGTAAGGGAAGAGGGCGTTGGCAAGCTTGAGACTGGGGTGGTGGTGTGTTAACTATGGTTGGTATTTGAGTTGAATGGGGTGGGAGGAGAATATAATTTTTTTCCTGTTCCTCTTTTAAATGTTGTTTGTAAAAATTTTGCTAATTAGATTGTCTCATTTTACCGTTCTAACATATCTTTTCTTTTAAAATATGTACCCAGAATGGCTTCCTTTTCTGTTAAAATTTTTACCTAAGTGCCGGCCCCTATTCGGCTATCCCCATTCCACCAAGCAATTCGCTGAGGTAGCAAGGAAGGACATCTGTGCCATGGAGTACCTAGTTGCGTTCTTCCCAAATAACCTATAAAACATATCCAATACATCCAAATTTTGCCCCTGGCATCTTTGAGATGGTCCGAATAAAATATCGTGCACATCTTCTGCCTCAACGAACGGTTTGAGCCTCTTCCACCAGCCCATCTTCTTCCATAACCTCTTCAACTCCCCCACACCATAAAATCACATGTGGGATTTACTCTCGTAGGTGACACCGAAAGCACCTCTCCTCCTACCTACTTCATTTATTCTAAGATTCTCCTAGGTTGGTATAGTCCAATTGGATGCCCACCAAAGAAAGATCTTGAATTTTGGGGATGTAGGTACTTTCCATACGAATTTCCACTATTTTATGAGACCCACATCATTAGACGAGTTTTTACTCGGCGAACTTACATCTAGTAAACATTTATAAATTTCATTAAGCTCATAGTGCCAATAAGCCTATCTTGACATTTCTTCAATAGTATCGATATTGATAATTTGTCTGAATCACAGACGAATATTAATTTCTGTTGACGTCGGAACCTGCAACATCCACGTGCCAACAGATCTCCAATCACTCCCCTACCAACCTGTATGTTACCTGCATACTCGGACAATCGTTAGGCACCAAGATCTCTGGAGAAAAAGGGTCCGGCGATCGTTGGTACTCCGACGATCAAGTCAACTGCCGGTATTAGAGCAATACACGGGGGGGCGAAAGTAATTGGTGTAGGAGAGACAAGCTGGCAAGGGTTTGAGCAGAGTTTATGGTGGGATTTAAGTGCAAAAAAAACGTACCTTAGAACAACCGGAGACATTGTATTTATAGCGCGAGAGTCCTCACTGATTTAGATAACCAATCAATCAGTTATTCGATCGGATCCTCCTTCCTTATGGGATAAGGATCCTTCCTTGTTAAGGCAATCTCCAAGATTGACTATGCTTTATTTGAGCTTATCACGTTGCATGATTTTAGGAAATTTTTGATTTTGTTTCTTTGTGATGATCCGTGCGCCAAACCAATGCAAACTGTCTTTAATTATCTCTCTGGTCATTCTAGAATATCGTGTTATCTACCAGTCCAGGTTGATACGGAGCCCTGCGAGGCCCTATGGTTCTGCATGGAATGCCGAGGCCCTTAATGGGCCTCGCGGAAACCTAACTGCAGAAGGTTAAGGTGTCTGGTGGGCCTTCGAAGCCCCTTTAAGAATTTACGAGGCCCTTACTGGACATATACATGGAAATCTCGTTGGACTTTTGCTGATGTGGAGGCCTTATCATAATCGGATGGTCACAATTTCTATCATGATCACTCTAGATAATAATGTGATTCAAATCTTTTCAACGAAAATCTAAATTAAAAAGAGGAAGAAAAAAAAAAAAAAGCTACCTTGTGCCATTTCTCTACTCCGCCTCTGGTCTTCAACTGTCACCACACATCTCCTCCTTCCTATTTCCGATGCTTAAAACTTATTTGAATCATAACTTGTAAATAGGAATATGAGAGACTCAAAACATAAATTTTTATACTTATGTCATGGTTATAAGCTACAAGCTTTTGCTGTTCAATTTTTATAGACTTATATTTTGTGCAATTTTATTTTCATTTTTTCATCCTATTATTTTAGTGATAATTTTGTCACGCATTTGATTTTATATTAAAATTTTACAATTATTTTTTAATATAAATTTCACAATTACTTTTTAATATTTTAAATTTCAAATTTCAAATATAATAAATGACAAATATAACAAACATTTTTTTGTAAGAAATCTATACAATTATATAAGAGTCTAATTTTTTCATTGTTCAACTTTCGTTCAAAACGCACCGTTTTGACATTTAACATGCCGCAATTTTGGATTTTTTCCCCCTCCAGTTTTGTCGAGATTCTCGACACAAAATTGGAACCAATTTCTGGTTCCCAAGCAAAATGGTTTTGGCCCATTTTGTACTTTTTCCCCCTCTTTTTTTCTTTATTTCTCCAATCTAAACAAATTTTAATTCAAATTTTCACCATTTTTTTTGTATTTGATTTTATAAACAAATTGTACACAATTCGTTAATATTTGGGTCATTTCTTGGTGAAAAAAGTTAGAGCCTAAGTTCTAATTCTTGAAGTTTTGTTTCGTGCACTTTTTTTTCCCTCCAATTGTGTTGAGAATATGTTAGAATTTTATTTTTTTTTGAGAATCTTGACATTGGAACCAATTTTTTTCCCCCTATTTTTATTTATGCTTCCGGTTATGTACTGTTTTTTTGGGACCAACCCGCATTTGTCGAAGAGTTCCATTTGTCAAGTAACTCAACAAATTGGGTCAAATTACCTGGAGTTAAGGACAAAATTTTTTTTTTGTCGAGAATCTCGACACTGTCCAAATGCTAATTTCTTTTTTTTTTCTTTTTCCTTTTTGGGTTTGTCGAGAATCTCGACCAACCAAACAATGCCAAACAAAATTTGATAATTTTTTTTTTTGGTCGAGATTCCCGACAAACCAATAAAAAAAATGGTTTGTTGAGAATCTTGACAAATAAAAAAAAAAATTTGGCATTGCTTGGCAATGCTTTCTTGGTTTGCCGAGATTCTCGGCAAACCAAGAAAGCCAAGCAATGCGAAAAAGTCGAGCAATGACAAGTAAAATGGGCTAATGTTTTTTCCTTATTTTTTTTTTCTTTTACTATTTACACATTCGTCCGTCCAGATTTTCATTCAATTTTTCACTAATCTTTTTTTATATTTGATTTTATAAACAAATTGTACACAAATCGTTAATATTTGAGTCATTTCTTCGAAAAAAAAGTTGGATCCTATCGTGCACTTTTTTTTTTCTTCCAATTGTGTTGAGAATCTGTTAGATCTTTTTTTTTTTTTTTTTTTTTATCGAGAATCTCAACATTGGAACCAATTTTCCCCCCTATTTTTATTTATGCTTCCAGCTGGAAATTATAAAATTTCCACTGTTTTTTTGGACAAATTTTGGACATTTTTACAATTCGCATTTGTTGAGCATCTCGACAAATAGGAGTTCCATTTGTCGAGTAACTTGACAAATTGGGTCAAATTACCAATTTGTCGAGTCTCGACAAACTGGAGTTGGGGCAAAAAAAAAAAAAAATTGTCGCAAATCTCAACACTGTCCAAATGCCAATTTCTTTCTTTTTAGTTTTTTCTGTTCTTTTCAAAATAAAAAAAAAATTGTTTGTCGAAAATCTCGACAAACTAAAAAATTAAAAAAAAAAAAAAATTTGGCATTGCTTGGCAATGCTTTCTTGGTTTGTCGAGATTCTCGGCAAACCAAGAAAGCCAAGCAATGCCACAATTTTTATTTTTATTTTTTGGTTTGGTTTGCCAAAATTAGAATGCGATGCAATATCCCATTTTGAGAATTATTATTATTATTTCTAATTTTTTTTCTTATTTTTTTAATTTTACTATTCACACATTCGTCCAAATTTTCATTCAATTTTTCATCAATCTTTTTTATATTTGATCTTATAAAAAAAATTGTACACGATTTTTTTATATTTTGCTTTTGGGTCATTGATAAAAAAGTTGAAAAATTGGAACCGAATTAGAAGAATGAAGTTTGGTTCAATTCGAATTCTCGAAAGTTTGGTCCAATACAATAAAAATATAAAAATTGCCATTTTACCACGTCACTTTACCAATATCCAAATGTCTTTTAGGAATCTTAGTTATTTAATATTTTTTGTACGAGTTATGTGTCTATTTGGTTATGCTTTTCTTAATTGAATTTCAACATTTTACTTAGTTAATTGTTTTAAATGATATATTCAAAAATATGTTTTTCATATTTATTATTTATGTATTATACAATTAGAATTTTTTATACATACTACTAAAACGTGCAACGCACGTATAAAAAACTAGTGTAACAACAAGTGTTAAAAATAATTAAAAATAATATTTTTAAAATAAAAAAATATTTTCTATTTTTATTTCTATTTTTTATAGTATATCACCAACTATCCCATTATTTTACAGACATAACCCAAAATTTGTCTACCCACCCAGCCATCACGGGAGCCACACTGCCCACACCACTTGGAGAGAAAACAAATATGCGAGCTACATTTCGATCAAAAAAATAAAAATAAAATGCGAGCTATATCCCAACTAAGCCAGTGGGTCCAGTCAAGTCAAGTCAAAATTGGTAATGAAATAAATATAGGGTAAATAACAATGGGGTCCAGAACCTTTGAATTTTATGATAATACTTCTAAATTTTCAATTTTTAACATTCTAGATCCCTATCTTTTAAAAAGCGTTCGAGCATGGCTCTTCTGTTACGAAAATTGTTGATTTAATTGTTAAATGGTCAATTTTTAAAAATGATCAATCTACTTTTTTTCGAATTAAAATAAAAAATAGAAAAAAGAAAATATTGCAACCGGTTTCCCTCTCTCACCACTTCATCTTCTTCAAAATCATTGTCACCAATCAACATCTACCGCTTCCTCAAATCCCTGCACTATCTCTTCAACAAGCCCATTGGCAATGTTTCCACATATCTGCGCAACCATTCGCACTTGGATCTCTGCAAAACTTGATCAAATCCCTATTGTCATGCAACGAGTCGCACCCAAATTTTTACAGATTTGTGAAACTGTCATTAACTCATCTTGTAGAAGGCAGTACCTCGAGGTTTCTTTAAAGTTCAAAACACTGTTATTCTCACTTTTTTTCAGAAACAATGGAGGAAGAAGAATAATTTTTCATTGAAAAAGGTTTACCATACATCAAATTTCACCAAAAAACAGAATGCTAAAATGAACACTAAAAAGAGAAATAAAAAAAAAAAATCTTGAACGATTCTTGAAAATACACAGAATGAGATTTTTTTCCCAGCTTGCCTAACGGGGCCTTTCTATAGCCTTTTGCTTTTGTTTAATGGATTTGATCATTCCCCTATAATATTGTAACAAAAAGCAATATAATTTTGGAATCGTTTATAGTATTGGTATTCATACAACAAGCATGGATTTTTCAATTTTTCAAAACACAAAAAAAAATAAAAAAATAGAAGTTGTTAGTCAAATTGGAGAAGAATGAGTGATGGTTGAGGGGGAGGGTTGCAAAATAAATAAATTTAGTGCTTATTTTTCTATTCTCTTGTTTTAATTCGAAAAATGGTAGATTTGATTATATTAAGAAATTTTTGATCATTTCATAACAGAAGGACAATGTTCGCACACCTTTTAAAGCTTAGGAGCCCAGAGAACTAGAAATTGAAGATTAGAGATCTATTGTCACAAAGTTCAAAGGTTCGTGACTCTCATCACTATTTACCCATAAAATATATAAATAATGAAAAACAAAATAGAAATAGAGGTTCGTATTCTATTGACCATATTGAATTTTCATCTCCAACATTCAAACTAAAGCATTTTGGTTCCAACTTTCAACTTTTGTTCTGCTCGAGGACACTTTTTTTTTTAAGAGAAAAGTTAAGAGCTTGTTTGAAATTTTTTTAGCAGATATTGATAAAAAAAATTAATGAATGTGTAGTTGAAAAGATAATAAAAATGTAGGTATCGTGAAATGTATTTTTAAAATGAATTATTGATTTTGACAACAGTTATTTATAGTAGATTTTTAATTTGAACCAAACAAAAGTTAGATATATGGCAAAATCAACCCCCACCTATATCTCATCTGCAAGGGTAGGAGTGTTCAAGTTAGAGAATGTAACAATCAACTTGGGTTGAACTCACCCTTTTATTGTAGAGGGACGATGTCCAAAGTGATTATAAATCTTCTACGAGTGATGTGAATATAATGAGATCATTACATTCCACCAATTTTCAGAATCGACATCCACGACGATCCATCTTCTTCTTAGCTGGGGTGACTCTACGAAACAAATTTTCTATTAGAAATATCTCTCCTTAGGTCGCCCCACGAGAGTTCCCCAAGATCAGGCGCCTGCTTTGATACCAAATTTAACAAACTACTATGGTAGAACGCATTCTTAAAATTGAGTTGCAAAGGATGGATGTCCAAAGTGGTCATAAACCAACAAAGTAAACCTTCCTTGAACAATGTAGGATGTACAATAAGATTATAGTAGAGAATTAGGGGTTACGCATAGGATTGTAGAACTTGGGGCTCAAGCAAAGGGCATGGGTCCAAGTGCAAATGCAAAAACTAGAGATTGAGTTGAGGGTTGAAACTTGGAGTGGAAGGTTGGGGGAAGAGATGCAATTTATTTATTTATTTTAGTAATAAAATTTATTTTTCATTAAACATTAATTATTTATCCCTTTTAGATGGAATTTCTATAAGACTACGAGTGCAACAAAAGTGAAAATTTGAGGTTATAAATCCTCTATTTGGGAGTTTCAGGCTAAGATGCAACAAGGCCAATACTCGGACCCTCTGCTGCTATTTTCTCATAAATAAATGAACAGAATCGGCATTACAGCTCGGAAAATCAAGTACTGATAGAGTTGACGGTCCATTTCATCAGCATTGCGAAACAATCATGTACCAATGAAATTGTCCCAAGTCGACGCACGGCATACAATCCGAAACCGTACAGTTCAAACCATCGGAACCTTCCTAGAACACGACGACTCGACACGAAACTTCCTGTTACAACTCCAGTTTTTGCCTTGTTCCTGAAATTAGCATCGTGATTTGGGTTGAATTCGCTGGAAATCGAACTTATTGCGATATCGTCGGATTGTATTGTAATGTTATCCAGTTTTATAGTTCATATACATTGGTGTATGCAGTATTTATTGTAGTTACAGAAGAAAGATAAAGGGGGATATATGGGGGCGTCGGACAATACGAGAGGGCTAATACTGGCAATAGTGTCGAGCTTGTTCATTGGAGCGAGCTTCATATTGAAAAAGAAAGGCCTCAGGCGTGCTGCTGCTGCTGGTACTCGTGCAGGTCGGGAATATTCAATCTATATGATTTTTTATTTTTTATTTTTTTGGTTGTTTTCTAGTGTTTGAGTAGTTACTAGTTAGGTAGATCTCTGCTTCATTGAGTCGGTATATATGAAATGATTTCGAGGGAAACAACTGATTGTCCCGAGGGCCATTATTGGGAATTTATTAGACTCCTTACTGATCTGTGTTTAATTTTTGAATTACAAGCAATTTCAATCTGTCTTTCATGAATTTAGGATTAGTGTACAAAACTATCAAAGAAATAACGATTAACCCGAGCATTCTGATTTCGAATGTTGATATACTACAATCAGTTGAGTTGCTATGCTGAGACAAGGGAATAGATCATTGATGATTTAAGTTTGTTGGGACAGAAATATTGCTATCACGGATTCACGGTCACTCTGTGAAGATGAGTGGCTGGGAGTTTTCAATTTTTGGACTTCTTGCTGTGATGATATATTTTAGCACACTGTTGAGCTTTAAATGAGCAAGTGCAGCAATAGACTATGCCAGTCAGTTATGAGATGTGAATCACCATTTTGAGTTAACTCATTTTCGTGCAATCAATGAATTCTTGAATATGAGCTTTGGTTGGCAGAATTTCATGGTTTTTGAAAGTTTGTGTGTCAATGGGGTGTTTGAACTGGTGTCTTTTTCAGCATTGGAAACGCCAATAGGCCTGTGTAATGGAAACTACAGTCACACCGCATATGGAGGGTTTTATTCTCTTCATGTGAAATTTTTATACTACGGTAGTTGAGCTCAAAAATTCATTAGGGACTGAAGTTGTTACTTGTGAGAATAGAACAAAACCCAAGGATGAACAAGTCGCTGCAATTTGGGAGTGCATGCATGATATTTGAGATGATTTAGCAAGCCCCATAACAAATTTGAGCGCTTCTCATATAACATCAGTAATCCACTATCAGAGTTGTCAAAGAACTGTCTTTGCATATGGTCCCATTGGGCGGATTGGGGGGGGGGGGGGGGACCGGAGTGTCAAGAAATTTTTTTTAGTGTAATTTTTTTTTAGTAGCAGTTTGGTCTCCAAAACTTCGTGGTCCTCCCAAGTGGTGTGACTGGATCCCATTCTTTGCTTTACTTGCCTTCTTATTCTTCAAATGCTTGGTTTAAGCTCACACATTGGCTTGTCAAGCTTGAGTGGTATCATTTATATGTATTGACTGGCAGCAAACGTGCTTTCATTGTTCTTGAACTGAGATGTGTCCGGGGAGAGGAATTACAATGGGCATTTTTGTTAGTACTTCTATAGCAACCTAGTTAAAGGATTTATTAACTAGATCTATTGACTTGAAGGTGACTTGATTGTCAGTATATCCCCCCCCTCCCACACCATTTGTAAGGATCCTTGTATTTTATTGTGTATTTATTGTTTAGCCTTTATATACAACGTCCATTTCTTATGTTAAAAGAAAGATAGAAAAAGAATGTACTTACGTATCTCAATAAATCTGAAATGTTTTTCACTATATGCCGTGTGGTGATCAAAGTTATTAATTTCCACTTCTATATATGTGCACTTTCATTCTTAAAATCCTTTTGAGTATTTTATGCTATTAATACTGCAGGTGTTGGAGGCTACACTTACTTGCTAGAACCTCTTTGGTGGATTGGCATGATTACAAGTGATTTGTGGATTATTTTCATAACAGTTGCTCCCTTCTGATTACCAATGCATGAATTCGTTCTGACATTATATTAACAACTGGCTAATTGCCTTTGCATGCAGTGATTGTTGGAGAAGTAGCAAATTTTGTAGCTTACATTTATGCTCCAGCTGTTCTTGTGACCCCTCTTGGTGCATTGAGTATAATTGTTAGGTATGTTCTTCGACTTCAATTGTGTGTGATAACAATGGACTTTGATAATATTTACACAACTAACCCTTTTCATGAATCTGATAGTGCTATTCTGGCACACTTTATGTTGAAGGAGAGGCTGAGGCAGATGGGTATACTGGGATGTGTGTCTTGCATTGTAGGATCGGTAGTAATTGTAATTCATGCACCTCAGGAACATATGCCAACTTCAGTACAAGAAATCTGGACTTTGGCTACTCAACCAGGTTCCCACCTCTTTTTTCTGCATTTTTCTTTTCTTTTCAAATTTGTGTCCATAAATGATATTGTTGTTGGACTACTGCTCATTTCTTCTCATTGCTACTGTGCTACAGCATTTCTGATTTATGTCGCAGCTACAGTATCAATAGTTCTCGCTCTGATTCTGCATTTTGAGCCTCTCTATGGGCAGACAAACATATTGGTTTACTTAGGAATTTGTTCCCTAATGGGTGCTCTAACGGTAATAGCATCTCTTTTGTCCAATTATGAGATTTTAAGGTGGCTTGCATATCTATAGTATCTGATGAAGAACTTCTGTCGCACACTTGCTTTGTATTTTTCATGTTACCCATGTAGGTTGTCAGTATAAAGGCTATTGGTATTGCAATAAAGCTTACTTTGGAGGGGATCAATCAAATTGGATATCCCCAGACTTGGTTTTTCTTTTCAGTTGCAGTAATCTGTGTGATCGCACAGTTAAATTATCTCAACAAGGTAGTCATATTTTTATTAAGATTCAAGGTAAATTGGTGGCATTTTTAGGTGTTGGATTAAGAAACTGTTTGCACTTCTATTCTCCGCGTTTCACCAAAATATTTACTTTGGTATGTAATTTTGTGCTTATATATATGAATATTCAAGTTTCACAAATGAATCTATTCTTGCATCACTGATTCACTATTGGAGCACGAATTATTTTCATTTTCTGATCGAGTTTGGTGCGGTGCCTATCTGGTGCAGTAGGTAATGCAATATCATAGGGATGTGTTGTAGAAACTTTAAGTGTGATTGATGTGCAGAGGTATTTTTTTAATAAGGGGTAAGGGGAAGGGGAGGCAGGTGAATTATACACCTAGAGGTTGAGATTGCTCGTGCTGCTCTTTGGTTGGAGAAGGTAAAAACAATGTCAGGGGTGAGTTAATTGCCAAAAGGGGCAGCTTTTCTGTTTACTGTTAACTGTTTCTCTGCTTGGTTTGTGCTCTGAGTACTTTGCAGTACATCTTCGAATATTTGGTTAGATGATTCTAGAAAAATATATAACGTGAATGGAAATTGGAAGTTTCCCTATAGAAAAAGCTAGATTTTTTTTTTTTTTTTTTGTTTTTGCACAAATTAAAAATGTCAGGATTTTTTAAGATGAATAACCAATCTAGTGGTTCCATACATAGGATAGTGTGTCTGCGAAGCCACGTTTTGTCCCACGTTGGAGGTATAAGTAAAAGTTGTGGGTTTAAGTTGGCTTTAGTGGGAAGAGAGACACAATAGTTACTCCATAAGCCTACAACTCAGGTGGAGCTTGTGGACCAGCTGTATGGCAGTGTTTCTTGCATAACTAAGCCAAGACCTGATTGGTCACTTACAATCTAGTGTTAAAGAGAATTATTTCAAGACATGTATTAGTTAAAATACACTGTTCTGCCAAATTTAATTTTAATCATCCACACCATATAAGCTATCCACTTCTATCTCACTGCCATTTGCATGCTACTGTTTATAGAAAGGGTATGCTCATTTAGCTTTTATATGTCTCTATTCCTCCTATCATGTGAGGTTAATTTTTTTTTTTCTTATCCTCGTGCGAGTTTCCTCCAATGACCATTGCTCTCCATTTGCATTGCAGTAATCTAGACTAAAATGAGTATTTAACTCAGAATCACAGTTATCACTTTTGGGTACTTAATTTGAGTAGGAATCATGGTTTGGCATTTAATTACTTCAGGTGTCAAGAATGATGGACATCTCAATAGGCGGAGGATGTTATTTCCATAATCGAACTATGTCCAACTAAATTAAGTTCTTTTGTGAGGCGTGTTTGGGAGATTTAAAAGCAAAGAATCTATTAATCAAAATTATCAAATTAGGTATATTCCTGGTTGAATGAAATTAGTCAGATCAGAAATAGGTTAGGAGACATACATTTGTAACGATGATTTCTAAGGGCAGACAAACAATTTACATCATATTACCATGGAAGCTTATATCCATACTGATAGGAGTGCAAGACCGGAGATCAAGTCGGTGTACACCAGGCGCAAGAAGGCACAGGGCCAAAGCTGAAGGCGGCCAGATCAATTTGAAGTGTTGCTCTTTTAATTTTAGTAGAAGACATAATGTAATAAGCCATTCCTTTTTGTATGTATGGGGAATATTCAGTGTGATGCATTGTAATTGGGGGTATAAATACCAAACAAAGGGGAAAGTAGGCAGTTAGTTAGAGATTGGTTTTCAGCAATTGGAGAGGCAGAGCTCTCGAACTCTCTGCAACAAACACTTTACAATTCCTTGCAATTTCCATTTTGATATCAATAAAATTCATTACAAATTCAGTCTACAATTCTCTTATACAACAGTTTCACAGAATTACAATTAACCTATCCTACATCACAAACTTCATGTTGAATCTGGAATGATCAGCTGTGCTGCTACCTGGAAGATCTTCCTTGCATCTGGATTGAGTTGAGTTCTAACACATACATTCCATCACTCACATTGAGATAACCATTTCCACCAGGAGAACTTTCATCAAACTGTTGAATTTAAGGAACTTGTGTACATTACATGCCTTGTTTGTGATGCTTTCGAAATATCTTTTTCTTATTTCAAGACTAACTATGTTAAGGGTTGAGAATTAGGGCGATTAATCTACGTGATGGTTCTATTGACTCTTAACTACTAGATTTTTCTATTGTCCTGAATCATTTGTTTTTCTCTTTCTACTTTACCAATCCCTATGTCATTTGTTTAGGCACTTGACACTTTCAATGCGGCAATTGTTTCTCCAATATATTATGTGATGTTCACAACTCTGACTATCATTGCAAGTGCTATAATGTTCAAGGTAACTGCCAATCTCTCCAAGTATCTCATCCTCATCCCTCTTCACTACAGCTAACAGAAGATGGTGAACTATCGATGTCATCACATACTTGTTCTGCAGGATTGGTCAGGTCAGAATGTGAGTAGCATATTGTCTGAGATATGTGGGTTCATCACTGTGCTTTCAGGAACAGTCATACTTCACACGACAAGAGAAGAGGAGCCAGCAACTTCACCAGGTATAGTTAAAGGTGAATTGTTGTGGAGTCGTCCATTTTAGGTAGCACTAGGCTTCTGATCCGAGTGCTTAATTTTGGTTATGCAAGTATCGTATCGGCTTCTTATAGTCCTAAGGATTAGAACATTGGTTGTGAAAAATGATGAGACTAGTATTTTCAAAACTTAAGAAGAGGTGGAATTCTATGATTAGAAAGATGTGAACCTTTGGGGTTTAACTTTGGTGATCATTCTTGATGGAGATGAGTGGAAAAGGAGTCTCCATGAAGCTAACCCTAGATAAACACGAGATCAGATTTTTTTGTGTTGAGTTGAGTCCAAGGAATTGTAATTTTTTTTTTCTTTTTCACCATCCACAAAAATAGGCTTGATTTCTATTGTGGTTGGGAAAGATGTAGTTGCATCACATCTTCCAATAGAAGTGGCGATGAATTGAACACGATGGAGAAAAAAGATTAACTTGGTCGACTCCAGGTTTGTTGGGAATAAGACTTAGTTTGTTATTATAAGTGTTCATTCATGCTATAATTTCCTTCTTTAAAAACAAAACTATACTTTTAGAGGACTTTGTCATGCAAATATTTACCAAAGAAAGCTTCGAATAAAAAAGTGGCACACAGTAAAATTTATTAGCCGTCGAGTACTCACTTTTTGTAATTTGATTGCTCTTATTCTAGTTCAAAATGTAGCCTATGTTATTAAGTTGATGTTGATTGTGGGACACTAGCATGATACTTGCCTTGTTACTCTCCACATCGATTTTAGAATGAGCTAATAGTATGCACTGTCTATTTTATGTAGGAACCATAAGCTGGTACGATGGAGATCAAGCAAAAGGTTTGGAGGATGCACATTTTACCAGGTTGCAAAATTCTGATTACTTTGACCAACGAAATTTTCCCCTTGAGACGAATGTGAGAACATAATACCCGAACCCTATTGGCATCCAATGTCCAACCCATTGATTTCCAAAGCAGAGTTTTTTATTCTTATTAGAAAATCTCCCTGGCGCCTAGATTAGATGGGCAATCTCTCCTCTGCAAGTTTTCTTTTGACGGCCTGGAGAAATACCGCATGACCACACACACATTTTTTAGTTTGAATGGTTTTCATCTTAGAAGGCTGTCTTAAGCTTCACAGGAGTACGCTTAGATTTGTTCTCGTCGAGGATTTTCTCATTGATGTTTGTATATATTAAAATCTTTCGGTTTGAGGGTTGTATGGTAACTGGTTTGTTTCGTCAATCATTGTTTTGAGGTTGTAGCAATAGCGACATTTGTTGTCGGACAGAGATAATATAGTCCAAGGATCAGTGCAGAAGTAGCATGTATTTCTTGTTTCCAGATGCTCGCCCTATTTTGGGGGCATTGGGGGGTGATAAACATAAGAGCAGTTTGTACCTGTTGTAATCTTCCAGTTTTGTGTGGGGTCAATTTGTATTGATATTTGTGCATAGATATCTTCTTTCCTTATCTCTTTCGAAGAATTAAAAGTTCTCTTTTTGGAATCCTGTTCTGTCAAATTTCTTTTACTTTTGCTAGATGATTCAATAAAGACACCTAACTGGTCCACTGAAATTATTCGAGGCGTAAGTTCAACCTCAAATTGACAATTCTTTGATTATTTATTTATTCGATCTCATGCTTAGTAGAAATATAATAATATTGTTAATGAAACATTGAATTTAGTGTTTGTTTGGAAGAGATTTTAATAGATTTTTCATTTTCTATTTTTTGACTTTTGGGACAAAATAACTAAAATGATCTTTTAGAAATTTAGCCAATTTTTTTCTTCAGTAAATCAAGAGTTTATTAGAATAATTAAAAAACTAATTTCTCAAGTGAATCATTAGTCATTAAGAAACTAATTTCTTATACGAATGTAATTGTACCAAAACAAAGAATCATTAAAATGATGAAAATTTGATTAGCTGTCACAAATATAAACATTAAATTAATTAATAATTGTAGGATATGACCACCATCCTTGTTTCATTTTATGAAATTATTACTCTTTACAAATATTACGAAAATACCCACTTTTAATAAAAAGTGCAAAAATTATATTGTCAATACAACAAATGTCAAGGCACTTTATAAATTATTTTTAATATTGATTTGCGCAAGATAATTTATATTATCAAGGCACTTTATAATGTCACGAAAAATAGAACTTTAGTGAAGATTGATTGTTCAGCAACTGTGTGTCCAACATTTTGCAGTTCTAAACAATTCACTGTGTCTGATATATAATATAATAATATATTAAAAGTCCAATAAAATGAGAATAATTTTATGAACAATTTTATTCAATCTATATTTAGAAATTTTTAATAGTAGCCTTTATACTTTTATTGTACTTTATTGTACTGTTTTATTAAACTCTTTAGAGCATCTCTAGTGCACTCCGTCTATTGCAGTCTATGTGACAAGTCAAATTAAAATTCATCTCTAATACACTCCGTCTAAAATTAAATTTGCTGACTCACTCCGTCTAGAAGTCCCTCTAAGAGCATCTCCAATGCACACCGTCTATAATTTTTTAGACGTGCCACATAAGTTTTTATAGACGGAGTTATAAAAAACCATCTCCAATACATGCTGACAAGGACTCTGTCTATTTGATGTGGCACATTAAATTATAGACTTCGTCTAGAAGTCCGTCTATATTTAGACGGACTTCTAGACGGAGTGAGTCATCAAATTTAATTTTAGGCGGAGTGCATTGGAGATGAATTTTAATTTGACCGTCTATTCTATAGACGTAGTTCCACATGGATTAGAAGTCCGTCTATTTTACTTGCCACGTAGACTGCAATAGACGGAGTGCATTTGAGATGCTCTAAATATAGACAGACTTTTAGACGGAGTCTATATTTTAATGTGCCACATCAGATAGATGGAGTCCTAGTCAGCATGCATTGGAGATGGTTTTTTATAACTCCGTCTATATATGTTTATGTGGCACGTCTAAAAAATAATAGATAGAGTGCATTGGAGATGCTCTTAATTCATTCAATTTATGATAACGAGTCTTTTTATATTTTTAATTCAAACTTACCAATTACAAAATACACGATTATTTGTGTCTTTCTCTCTTAATCAAAATCTATGTAATTGCTCTTTTAATTTTTTTAATTCATTTTTCTTCTTAATAATCTCAAATTCTATGCTTCACATTCAATATCCCTGGACATTAATGTAATGACAAAATATGTAAATTTACATATGTTTATGGATGCTTGTATTTTTATTTACGTATCAAAGTGGACATTTATGATCTGGATAATATGATTTGATTTTTTGATCTATATGCAAAATTCCAACGCTTTTCCAATTCTACTATCTAAATATAAAATAATTATTTATTTTGTTGGAATTGAAATTTATGCAACGGTCATTTTTTTATTTTCTCATATTTCTTTGATGATTATTGATGAATTAAATTACCGTTTGATTTTGCTAAAATCAAATTATTTTATAAATTTTGATAAAAATTGTTAAAATGTGTAACTCAAATTAATGACTTTAGCTTCAATTTTTAGTAAATTTTTAAACAAAATAATATTGTCGAACTTTTCTAACTTTTTGTTGACTTTTTGTAAAGCATTAGATGCAATTAAAAAAAAAAAAGCAATAGTAAATGTATAAAAATGTATTTTTTTATTATTTGCTACATTTTTGTATTATGCATAGAATTGATCCATAACATTTTTATACTACTATAAAGAAAATTAAAAATAAAAGTGGTCAATTTTTTTTTCCTCTCTCTAAAAAGTGAATATAATTAATTGGCTGATGCAATAAAAAATCACTTAAAAAAAGAAAAAATAAATCATACGTTATTTTTTTTTATCAAAAATATAAATATATAGATAAAAAAAAATGTACAATTACATCCGAGTATACCCGAGCAAACAAACAATGCATAAATCATACGCAAGGTGAACGTTGTCTTTCCTTAATTCTCACAAAAATCACCCCACTCTCATTTCGAAATTCCCAAATTCCCACGCCTAAATATAGAATACATCTCTCAGCCGTCCATATCAGATCAATAACCTGACATCTACCGTTGGATCAAATCCAGAAGTGCGTGCGTGTTTTAGTTTATATATTCAAACCCTTTGCTTCCAACGAACGCAAATATTCACAAAACCTATCTTCATACACAGGCAATAGCGCGAGTTCTAGAGACAGAAAGAGAAGCAACAATGGCGGCAACAGTGAGCGCGTGGGCTAAACCAGGCGCATGGGCTTTGGATTCGGAGGAAAACGAGGTGGAGCTCCTCCAAGAACCCAAACAAGAATATGTGAACGACAATTCAAGCGGCGGCGATGATAAGCAGGATTTCCCATCCCTGGCGGCGGCGGCAGCCACCAAGACTAAGAAGAAGAAGCCCCAAACTCTGTCCCTTCAGGAATTTACAACTTACAAGCCGTCTCAGCGGATCGCCGCTAAGGGCCTCACCCACAATGAACTGTTGGCCCTTCCCACCGGTCCCCGCCAGCGCTCCGCCGAGGAGCTCGATCATAATAAGATAGGCGGCGGTTTCAAAAATTACGGCTCTCTCAATGAACGGCCGTCAAGGGATGAACACCCGCGTCGCCAGGGAAGCTTTAATAGGGACTCGAGCCGGGAGATTGGGCCTTCGCGCGCCGATGAGACCGATAATTGGGCTTCGGGAAAGAAATTAACGGTTGGTAATGGATTTGAGAGAAGGGAGAGAGGAGGGTTTTTCTCGGATTCGCAGTCCCAGGCTGATGAATCTGATAATTGGGGTTCCAATAAGGCTTTTGTGCCGTCCGAAACTCGGAGATATGATAGAAGAGGCGGCTTTGGATTGGAGTCCAATAACGGTGGTGCAGATACGGATAGTTGGGTGAAGAAAAAGGAAGAGGAGGGACGGAAAATTGGCGGAGCATTTGATAGTTTGAGGGAAAGAAGAGGGGGCGTTGAATCTGACGGCGCAGATTCTGAGGCGTGGGGGAGGAAAAGAGAGGAGGGGAGCGGTGGGATTGGCAGCAGGCCGAGGTTAAATTTGCAACCAAGGACACTGCCTGCGGGTGAGGGGCAGAAGGGTGAGAATGGAGTGAAGTCGAAGGGTAATCCATTCGGAGAGGCAAGGCCCAGGGAAGAGGTTTTGATAGAGAAGGGGCAAGATTGGAAGGAGATTGAGGGTAAGAAGGGTGAGAATGGAGTGAAGTCGAAGGGTAATAATCCATTTGGGGAGGCAAGGCCCAGGGAAGAGGCTTTGATAGAGAAGGGGGAAGATTGGAAGGAGATTGAGGGGCAGAAGGGTGAGAATGGAGTGAAGTCAAAGGGTATTAATCCATTCGGAGAGGCTAGGCCCAGGGAAGAGGTTTTGATGCAGAAGGGGCAAGATTGGAAGGAGATTGAGGAGAAGCTCGAGACTGTGAAGATCAAGGCGGTTAGTACTGGGTCTGATGATGGCCTGGTGGTCGGGAAGAGAAGTTTTTGGAGCGGGAATGGGAGGGAGAGGTTGCAGCAGGACGATAGGTCCGAAAGGACTTGGAGGAAGACAGAGTCCGTTGATTCTCGTCCCCAGAGGTTGGTAAATTAGGTTTTGAAATTACATGAATTGTGAAAAATGCTGTCTTTTGATTAAGCATTGAATGGTTTGAAAGGTTAATAGCTTGATTGATTTGGTTTCATACTTTAATTTTGCTCTTCTGGAAACTACTAGTCCTTGATGAAATGCATGAATATGTTTATGTGCTTGTTTTCTGTGTCTGTTAAATGTCTCAAAAATTGTTTATTATCTTACCCCTACTGAATCAATTCGATTTGGTTGTCCAAATAATTAATTGGAAAATTGGGTCTTTCCCAGGATTTGCAGATACTGTACGCACATGCAGAGACACAGTAAATTATATCTCAGTGGTTATCTTTAAATTGTGGGTTATATTGGAGCCTTCAGTCATGCATGAGCATATTACTATAAACCCCTCTTTTCCTGTACTTTAAACACAAACAACCTGTGATTTCTTATTAGAGAAGTTGTATATTTGCTTGGACCCTTGAAACTACTTCTTGAAGCAAGTCTTACTTTCTCTGATCAATTACGGTTTGCTCTATTACCCAAAAACTGGTAATCCTATTTTATTTTGTGGCCGTGTTGGTATATGCATTGACCATTACAGAACAATCAGTTTCCTGTTGGATTGTCAGTCAACCCATTTGCACTATCGCGTCGTGAACGTGAACTGACTTTTCTAGCTTGTGGCTAGTGAGAATACTCAGGCTGTCAGGCATTAGTTTAGTAATTTATGCATTGGTTCTGCATTTTCTCCTACTTTGATCTGTATTGGAAGTAGCAGCTGTATGTTGGTCACTATTTGTGTTGTATGTGCAATTGTTGGTGTGAGATGGAAAGTCCATTTTGCACTATATGATGTCTTGTGGGCGTTGGAGTTGATTCAAGACTGTTGGTTGGACTTTGTTATTATAGACTGTAGTGTTTGTTCTTTGCTCGGGCTTGTAGGCATGCTTTTGGTGGCAGGGGTGGATTCAGCGTTGGGTCAATGGGGGAGTTGGCCCCACGCTGTTTTGGAAATCTTTTTATATTTCTTTTCAATTTACTTGTTTTTTATATCGCCTATGTAAGCTGGAATGATTTGGATGAGAAAGAGAATTTAGATGAGAAAGCTAATTTGGAGTGTTGGAAAGTAAATGACTTTTTGGGGTTTGGGAGAAAAGAAACAGGGGGGGAGAGAGAGAGAGACAGAGAGCCGAGAAGAAGGAGAAGAGATTACCCCACCAGTGGTATTTTCAAATTCAATTGCCTAATTTCCATTAACCTCCTTACTTCTTCCTTTTTTTTTTTGGGGTTTCTTCCATCAATAAATTATTATATTGATATTTTTGTGTACATATTGATTTTAGTTTTTTTCTAGACTTGAACGTGATCTGGTTGAGTCTGATTCCGACGAGATCTAGACCTAACCAAATACCAATACAAATTCATAATTTTGAACATGGAACTGAATTGGATTAGAACCAAATGATTTAGGTTCAGTTTGGTATAACTCTTTTTATGGTTTACAAAAAAAATTATGCAATATATAAATTGAATGGATACATATTAATTCACATAAACTAATTGAATGGTTGGTTTAATCCTGAGATTATAAAAGTATAATTTTGGAATCAAATTAAAAATCGAGTGTATAGCTAGAAGTGGATCAGTACCATTCAATTTTGTATTCTAAGAACTAGAGATGGTTACATTTTAATTAGAACACAATCGAATCAGCTAATTTGGTTTGATTTGGTACTTTATACTTAAATGATGTCTATATCTTAACAATTTTAAATAAAATAAAAGTTCAAAAATTATATAGCACCTAATCATGAAGTGTTAATGTAATAGTCAAATAATATCATGCTAGATTTCATGGCACGATAGAGGTTCTGCAATGTGTCATGAACAATGATTTAGAAGACATTTGAAGTATTGAGCAACTCAAGTGAATTCACCTAGCTTATGTAGGGACACACAGGAGAAGGTTGTAAAGATGGACTTGTTATCCATACTATCTTCGTAGGATTAAGTTTTTAGATTGATTGAAGTGAAGGCAAGTATGTCAAATTTCTCAATAAAGTTGTACATATAATTAATATGGGCAAGGGACTTGTTCTCTATGCGTCATTTTCAAAGCTTGAATATCGTAAAGAACAATTGTAGAAAAATTGTAAGATTTTTAATATTATTATATTATTAATTTGTTTGAAAATATTATTCATAGTAAATCTTGCCCCCGTTGTATACAAATCCTTGCTCCGCCCATCTGGTGGAATAATTTTTGTGTATTGGCGAGCTACTTTTTTTAATATAAAGCAAGTAAACGGATATATTTTATGCTTTTTATTAAGGAAAGAGATGTAAGAGGCGATTTTGGCATGTTGGACAACATTTTGTGTATTGCACCATGAGCTCTTATGGATCAGTACAGAATTTAGTGCAGTATCGACATTACCATGAACCTTGTATGCATGTTATTGCCGTCTATTTTTAAATCTTGAAACTTTTGTTCACTTGTCGTTAAAATTATTATTACTTTATTCTGTTAATAGTGTGGAGGGAACTGAAAATGAACCTACTGAAGAAGCTGAAGATAGAGGATGATCAACTGATGCTGCTGGGTTTGGACAGTAAAGGAAAAGCAGTGAATCAGGGGCATAACCATTTCAAATTTACTGTTTTCTGTCGTAATAAAGTTATTTTGTTGCACAACATAGAGGCATTTTTGGTAGATTTACAGGTAGGCCTCAACACCTTGTTTGTACTCAGGGTACGGTAATTATGATACTGTTATTTCCGTTTTTAAGTTAATGGACGCGCTTTATTAGCGTGATTTCTCGATATGATGGAATACATATATATAAGAAGTCTTATGGACGATCAATGAAAATGTCTCTCGTTTTTATTTTTATAAATAAAATTGTTTGATATGTGAAAAAGCTATAATTAGATTAAATCTGTTGATATGGATTTTACCTCACTTGAATTTGTACAATTCAAATGGGAGAATACAAAAATAGCAAGGTGAAGTTGCTTTTCAATGACGCATGAAATCTTGTACAGTTCATAAATGTAAGCAAAATCAAACCGCTAACTGGCATAAGCATTTGCCTAGAATTTTCTGAGGTTGGTACCACAGCATTCATTATTTCAACTTCTAAAATATTAATTGTCGGTTTGGTTGATTTTAAAAATAGTTTTGTTGGAGATTTTGAAAAACATTGGTGAAATATGTAGTTGAAAATTTGATGAAAGTTAAAAAAAAAATCAGGGCAAATATGCTCTCAATCTTAACGTTTAAATGCTTAAACTCAGTTTGATTTCATAATAGAGTGTTAAAAAAGCCAAGCTTGAATCGGATTGAGTTTGTTTAGCTAGAAAAAGGGTTTTCAACTTGTTAAAAAAGGACGATTTTAAATTCGAGATCTTAGTGTCTATGTACAAAGAACAATGGCAATGGACTTTTTAAAAGAATATTCTTAATTAAGATTTATTAATGAAATTATCATTTTGTGAAGTGTTCACAAAAGTTTCACAGCTCATGCATTTAGATCCTCTATAAGCACATTCTCTATGCACCAAAACTACTTTGTTTTCACTACCAATAGGTATGACTTCCATGTATACTGTATAGGATTAATGACTAATTAGAGAAATTTTAGTTTTTTACTATTCAAACAATTATTTTACATGTATTGAAGAGCCGAAAAGATTGATGAAAGCAAATTTTTGCTTCTTGTCTCCTTAAACACAAGAACGATCCTAAGAACCATGTCATTAATAAGAACACCTGTTAATCAGTAGTAAAATTTCATTTTCTAGAAGCTGGTTCCGAATCATTTCACCAGTCTTTAATGCGATCCCGTACGTACCTTCTGAATTTCAAAAGCACTCACAGTTCCTCATAAATGGAGACAGTTGAGAGTTGCAGCAAAGAACTGCTTCACTTTTCTACTTAAAATTATTGCCTATTCACATTCATTCACACCAAGAATTCATTTTACAGACTTTTCTCTACTTAAGTAGATTTTCTGCCTGTTGTTTTGTTCTCGACAGCTTCTCAGACATCATGGATTGGTCCCAAAAGCTTTCCTTTACAGCTTTTCTCATTGTTTCAGCAGCCATTCATGGAGCTTATGGAGAAGCTATGGTCACTGGAACTGTTTTCTGTGACCAATGCAGAGATGGGCAAATATCCCTTTCCGATTATCCTCTATACGGTACTACATTCGACATATTTTTGTTGCTTCTTTACATTTCTTAATTGCATATACTTGATTATCGATTTGTTTATCAGTAGATTATCAATGCACTATTTGAAACATTTATAATTATAAGTCAATAAGCCGATAAGCAGAAGATATGAAGTGATAGCTGAAAACTTTGTGCAGGAATTAAGGTTAAAATGGCATGTCCAGGCAGTGATGGGCAATTCACTATGTGGAGAGAAGAAACAACAAATTGGTTGGGAAACTACGCCATGAGATTTGAAGGCACATCGGATTTAAGTCGTTGTTATGCCCAGGTTTCTGGTAACGGGCAAGGATCAGGCTGCGGGGCTGCTGCTGGTCCAGCCGCTTATCTAAGATTAATGTTCAGGATGTTTGATATGGAAATGTACACAGTGGATCCTTTGCTTTCTCAGCCTGCACAACCTATGCCCTTCTGCCCAAGATCCACCACCCCGATGCTTGCACCACCCACCCCTGCTTATCCTCCACCTGTAAGGCTTCCTCCGTCGGTTACCCCTGCTAGTCCTCCACCTGTAAGGCTTCCTGCACCGGTCCCCCCCACTATTCCTCCACCTGTAAGGCTTCCACCGCCACCTCAACCACCAAAGGCATCGCCATTGCCCCCAGCTCCATTTTTGGAAGCTTCGTCCTGTTCACACCAGTAAGGTTATCACTTTCGGCTAGGGGTGTAAAAATGGGCGGGTGGCCATGGCACAGCAAGCCCCGTACCGAGCATGCCAGTGCATATTTTTTTTTTTTTTTGAAAAAAAAGAAAAACATAAACAAAAATGGGCTTTGGAAAGTTCAGTGTCTAATGCATTAATGCAGAGTTTAATGCAAATTGGACTTGTAATGGGCCGTCGAAAATAAGTGTTGTGCCGTTGGGTCCGGCCCTTTTTACACCTCTACTTTCGGTTGATTTAGCCTTTATATATCTTGAACTACTCCCCCTTAATTTTTAGCCTCAAATTTCCTTGTTCTATATATGTGATATTTGTTATGCAGGCAGTGGATGATGCCGGAACATAGATGCTATTGGAAGGTGATTTCTCCCGACACCAAAGTAGCTCTTGTTTTCGGGCTTATAGCAGCTCGGAAGTATGGCACGGACCTGACCCTGTCGCAAGGCATGAATGGGAGAGGGGATCCATATAGAACCCTCTTAAGGGAAGGGGCAACTGCCCTTCTTAACTCGTACAATAGCCTCCAGTTCCCATATCACCCTCTAGGTGTAATCCAACAAATGAATTGGGCATTGATGGGATCTACTCAGCAAGTCCTCCACACTGCCCTGAGGTTCATGAGGGCAAACTCAGGCAATGGTACTGCCACCTGCAGATTTACTCCTTGCAAATGATCTTTTCTTCATTTTCAATCAATATGGTGGCTACAGATTTTTTTTCCAGAACTGTTCGACATAGCTATGTCATTGGATTGAAGTAATTTGAGGAGATGAAATTTGTTTACATGAATTAATATAGTAACACCATGGTTGTAGTCGTAGAATGTCTTTGTGCTATAATAAATCACTGTTGTTTGCGATCTACTACATTATCTTCCAGTGATACACTATAAACCCATGTGTGCTTTGCTCGTTTATGATTTCTTTTTTGTTTATTACTGCTCTTTACAATAAGGATTAGAATTTAGAGCTTAATACATTTTGGGTAGGAATTGTAAGCCTAACTTGCATTCTTAGTTTCACTAGTCGAGCGTAGAATAATAGAAGTGTAAAAATTGAACCTTGCCAGGCCGACACAGCCAGATTTTGAGCACGACCTTTGTTAGGCGCGCCTGGTCTAGGGGCTTTCAGCCCGACATGGCCTACTAATTTCTATTTAGTTGGAACCTATATTTTTGGTTCATATTTATTAAACGGTGCTGAATCTAAAAATATCAACAAACATCTCGACTCATCCTCTTTAATTAATTAGTCCAATACTAGGAAGAATTGTGCTTGAATGTGACTTAATCAAGTTCTACACGAACTAGGGTTCTGGTTCCTAATTTTAATCAACTTGGGATTCTTTTTCCTAGTTCTAATCAACTTGGGATTCTTTCTCTATTATAATCAAACTATGGCTATATATAGATATAGAACTTCTTCCTCACAACCAGCTTTTTACAGTTTACATCTTTATACTTGTTGCGATACCCGAAGTGCTAAAGGTCATCATCCTACACTTTCAAGTTACTCGAGAGCCAAAGTTTGAATCTGTAGTAATTCGTGCTCGATGTCTAGAGGTACAAATTTTTATATTAATAGTCATCAAGTTTACTCACGATTAATTTATCCAAAAGATTAGAGTATTTTGTAAATTGAGACTTATAAAGTAAACATGCTCAATATTTAAATCTTGATTTTTAATTTTGAAAACTGCACTGGTCTATTTCGTTCAGCTAGCAAAATTGAGAATAAACTCGATTATACAAAAATAAATTGCAGAAATACAATTAAACATTAATTATAGATTAAAGTAATTTTACATCACGAACCAAAATACATCAAGATCAGAGACGTTTAGAGCTCAGACTAGAGAAACCCTATCCTAGGCAGAAAACTCTAACCCCATATCACAAACTCACAAAGAATTATTGCTATAATAATTTTAGGTCGTGGGACAAATATATCCTCCCATATTTGACGATCCACGTTCCTCCAACAGATGAATTGCTATTGAGTAGTCGACCAACAAAAGGCGCATTCTTTAATAGCGATTGTGTTTGGGTCCGGGTCCAGGTCCAGGTCCGGGTCTGGGTCCTAAGATTAGGTTGCATATCTTAATACTTCTTATTGGGCCAAATGTCTGAAATCCAACAATGAATTCATCAGTGCCCCCAACTCATTTGGGCATCACAGCCCGACAGTTTTTATTTTTTAACTAGTAGTGAGTGGAGAGAGAGAGAGAGTATCGTGAAATCTGTGCCAGTCAAACGTTGACTTTCCTCGTACAAAACCAGTAAAGCAGCCATAGATCAACTGAACAAACCAAAAATGGCTACAGGAGGTGACCCATCTCTCCTCTCTTCATTATTTTGCCTTCTACTTGTACTTTCAGGTCTGATTATTAGCAGTGCAATCAGTGGCCAAGATTTCACGATAGAAGAAGCCACCATCAAGGACATACAACGAGCATTCACCGAAAAAAAGCTCACTTCCCACCAACTAGTTGACTACTATTTGCACCGTATCACGACCCTTAATCCGGTGCTTCGTAGCGTGATTGAAGTTAATCCCGACGCATTGCATCAAGCGGACCAGGCTGATTTGGTGAGGGAGAGAAATAATGACAGCCATCGATTTCTAGGTGATATGCACGGTATCCCGGTGCTCCTGAAGGACGGTATAGCTACCAAAGACAAGCTAAATACTACAGCTGGGTCATACGCGCTTCTGGGGTCAGTGGTTCCCCGCGACGCCGGGGTGGTGGAGCGGCTGAGGAATGCCGGGGCTGTGATTTTGGGGAAGGCCAGTATGAGTGAATGGTACAACTTCCGGTCATTAAGTATCCCTAATGGATGGTGCGCCAGAAGTGGTCAGGCTGTGGTTAGTATACATTTTTTGTACTTATTGCTTTCTTTTAATTTATGGTAGACGAATGCATGTGTTTTCGAGGATGGTAGCCCGCAAGGCGATTTTTAAGAGTATTTTGATTTCAGATATATATTGGGTCTTCGTTATATGTATTAGGTCGCCCAAATAAGGATTATTTAGGTGCCATTTTCTGTGTGACACTGAGGCGTGAAATCCTCTTCGTAATCTTATTTTTATAGTAAAAACCAACAATGGCGAGTGATGTGCTATGCTTAGCTTTAAACTGCAACAGTAATTTCAATTAAACTTGTTTATTGACTGATCTGGCTATAGTTCTTTATTGTGCTGTATGATTGAGGCCTAGTTCTTAGTGTGAATGAACATTTGCTGGGATAAAAAAATTGCAGAATCCTTATGCTCCAGGGGGAGATCCTTGTGGATCAAGTAGCGGATCTGCAATATCTGTGGCAGCAAATATGGTTACAGTGTCATTAGGGACTGAGACTGATGGCTCCCTCATATGCCCCGGGGATCATAATTCTGTCGTAGCTATAAAGCCCACCATTGGACTCACTAGTCGAGCTGGTGTTATTCCTCTTTCACTCCGGCAGGACACGATTGGGTAAATAAATTTGTTTTCTTTACTTCCTTGAGCTGGAGAGAATTAGAAAGTATTATTACATGTTTTGGAGATTTAATTTCTTACCCAGAGCATGGAAATCTTAATAAAGTGTTTTGTTCTCTTGTAAACTAATGCCATTCTGATAATGCATGGTAAAATCCAGGCCCATATGCAGGACAGTTTCTGATGCTACTTGTGTGCTTGATTCGATTGTGGGCTTTGATCCAAGAGACTCTGAAGCAACACAAGCAGCAGCCAAGTTCATTCCAGCAGGTGGCTATAAACAGTTCCTCAATGAACATGGGCTCAGGGGAAAGACACTGGGCATGGTAAGAGAACCATTCATAGCCCTTTCAAATACATCTTTAACTAGTCGAGTTTTCGAGAGCCACCTCCGAACATTGAGGTAATAGATGTAAATTTAACTCAGGTGCACAAACTAAGATTTATACATACTGTGTTCCACTAGAATATCTGCTTCATGACATTTTGAATGCTTTTTGGATATTCTAGGCAACATGGTGCGACAATAGTTGATTATCTAGATATAGCGAATATTGATGTCATCATGAACCCTGTGCTATGTGGTGAGTCGTCGGCGTTGCTGGCTGAGTTCAAGCTCTGCATAAATGATTATCTAAAAGAACTGACCACTTCTCCAGTGAGGTCACTAGCTGACATTATAACCTTCAACACGAATAATCCTGATTTGGTGAGTCATTCCAAATGTATGTTGTATGATGTTACTTCAACCGTTGAGTACATGTTTGGTACATGGTATTAGACGTAGTGGACATTTTCAGTTTGTTTTTCTTCTTCGTCCATTATTATCTAATCTACGTTTCCAAACATGCCATAATCTGTTTGCACCAACGCGCATTTTAAATCAGCTATTGTCATTGTAGGAAAGAATTGAAGAGTTCAATCAAGAAATTTTTCTTGCTGCTGACTTAACAAATGGGATTGGGGAGGAAGAGAGGGAGGCAGTTGAGATGATGGACAAACTTTCACGAGATGGGTTTGAGAAATTGATGTTGGAAAACGAGTTGGACGCAATAGTGACATTGGGTTCGGATTATTCATCTGTCTTTGCAATTGGAGGATATCCTGCAATCACCGTCCCAGCTGGCTATGACACTGACGGTATGCCATTTGGCATATGTTTTGGAGGGCTGAAAGGCACAGAGCCTATTTTGATTGAGATTGCTTATGCCTTTGAACAAGCTACCCAGATCCGAAAGCCTCCTTTCTTCGACTCAGTTGAATCCAATTGCAAAGATATCCTCTAAAACCATTGAATGTGTGGAGAATTATATGATCTTCCAAATGTATTTTTCACAAGAAGAGATGGCGTGTACATTTTGCTCCCACGTGGTTTGATCAAGTACACAACCCAACTCCTGTAATTTCTAAATGTATTTATTAGCTTCTAAGTGACTAGCTTTCTTGAAGGAAGTTCTTGGTTCAACAATTACTCTTCTTAGGAAACAATAGGCCTCTCTAACTCTTACTCAAAAGCTAACCGTTGTAACTTCATGTTTGCTTGTAGTTAGACTTGGAACTTGGAATAAAAAGAATGAAGAATTTTCATCAGTTCATTATTTTGATTTACTTCTAGTGCAGAATGTATGGCATGTGTTGATTGTATGGAGCGAGAGACATTGCATATGGCTTCAAACAATAAACCAACTGAAGTTCAATAACTCATAGTAATCACTCAATAATTATTTAAGGAGGGCGTTATGCTGTGCAGAAGTCGCCAGCTTGCCCCTTCACTGCAGGGCATCCATATGGCACCTGCGACAACTGTTTAAATTTCTAACTAAAGTGCGTTGATCGCTATACGAGTAGTAATGGATGAATTGGTTAACCTATTAATGGCCTTCTTTCCAATATATTTGCTTTTTGGTCTATACTCTGATTTGGATTGTCTAATACACCATGTAGTTTGGATATTATTATCGATGCTCAGGAACATTTATTTTTCTGTCAAATCTGGTGCTGATGCTGATCCGGCATATTCATTCTTATCTGGAAGAATTTATTTGGCTTGCGTCTGATTAGCTAGTTGGTGAGGATGGCTCGTTTTCTTCTCCACTCGCAGCTCGTAGGGCTTGCATTCGCTGATGGGCGGGGAGCAGCTGATAATCAAACCGATTGACTGCCCAGCTCTATAAGGTATTCCAAGGGGGATTTTCCAGGTCAAGAGTGTCATGAGTGGGATCAGCAAATTGAGTTGTTATTAATTTATTGATGCTTTGAAATGTTCTTACTATATAGAAAGCAACATCGAGGTGTGCCCATGACAAAGTCCATGGCCTCTCCCTCGTTGGACTTTATATTTACGACTTTTTTCACTGTCATGTCTTATGAGTTAAAAGCTAATATGAGTTGCAGAAGAACTTAAATTGTGTTTGTTCGTTTTCTCTTTTGAATTATACCTCTACCTTCTTTGAGGTTTCTGCACAAAGCAGTATCAGAGTCACATTAGCAACATGGCAAGCTTACCCTGAAGAAGCTGTCTCGATCAGTTTCTTCTTAGAACTGTTGAAGCAGATCAAAATCTGTCAAGCTAAATCTTTTCTCATTTCAGACACTTAATTCATCCAAGTTTCTTCAATTAGGAGCAAGAAGCCATATGAATCCAAATTCAAGAAAAACAGGCATGCATCAGCATGTGTTGGCAGACATGGTGGAATTGGTCAGATACAATTTTCTCTCTCTCTCTCTCTAAAACAACAAGGCCAGGAGACAGAATTTTCTTATATTATTATTGTCCTTTCCTACCTTCTTGTATTCAATTGCAAACCGGCAAATATTCAATTTCACAATAGTATCTAGTACTAAGTGTCAATCAGTAGAAGTCAAATAGCTTTTCAGATACTGCTAGAAAATCCAAAGTAGTACTTTTAAGCCATTCTCAATATAAATATGATTGGAAATGAACACATATCCTAGATTTTTGGCTGTGCAGAAGTGACAGAGAAACTCTTTACTTGCATCCAGTTAACTCAAGAAACTATGAAAATGCAGTCCTTATTATCATTACTTATAACTGTTATCGCCTTGATTCTGTTCCAATGGTTGCCTTCCGACACAAACACATGTTATGCACTTTCTATCAAGGAAGCCAGAATTCAGGGTTTACAGACTGCTTTCAAGCAAAACCGACTCACATCGAGACAACTCGTTCAGTTCTATCTCAATGAAATCCAAAGACTGAACCCCATTCTTAAAGGGGTTATAGAGGTAAACCCTGATGCTCTTTATCTAGCAGATAAAGCGGACACAGAAAGGAAGGCTAAGACTCATGGTTCATATTCCGGGCTGCATGGAATTCCTGTCCTTCTAAAAGATAACATTGCAAGCAAGGACAAGCTTAATACCACTGCCGGATCATATGCGTTGCTGGGATCAGTCGTGCCTCGGGATTCCGGCGTGGTGATGAAGCTGAGGAAGGCAGGAGCTATCATTCTTGGGAAGGCGAGCTTGAGCGAGTGGGCTGATTTTAGGTCACTAACTGCACCGAGTGGTTGGAGTGCAAGAGGTGGACAAGGGAAGGTGAATTGTCTGAAACTCAATTGTTATAATTTTAATTAACTTTTTAACTTACAAATAAGAAATAAAAATAACTTATAAGTTCATACAAACATGTTTGTACTAAAAAGTTACTTGTACGTGCAGAATCCTTATGTTCTATCGGCTACTCCTTGTGGCTCCAGTAGCGGACCCGCTATTTCTGTGGCATCAAACATGGTAGCAGTATCACTTGGGACTGACACCGACGGCTCCATTATTTGTCCATCTAGTTTCAATTCAGTGGTGGGTATTAAACCAACTGTTGGTCTCACAAGTCGAGCCGGGGTAATTCCAGTTACTCCAAGACAGGATACCATAGGGTAGGGAGTTCCGTACTTTGAAATTGCTTCACTCAAGAATCTGTCAAACAGTTCAAACGTGCGAGAATCTCCATATGCTTCTACTTTGTGGCTTACTGCCAAAGTTAACATGTGTATATATATATATATTTATATATTTTAGATTACTAATAATCATCTCCAAGATTACCTGAAGGATCATCATCCATATCAGATTTTCTGCTTCCTCAAGAACTAGGAATGTCTAGAATTCTGTGCATTTTATTGGCTTCTAGAGGCTACAATTTTGATTACTGAAGTCTTCCAATTTTTTGGATTAGGCCAATCTGCAGGACTGTATCAGATGCTGTTTATGTTCTTGATGCCATTGTAGGCTTTGACTACAATGATGCTGAAGCAACCCAGAAAGCGTCCAAATACATCCCCACCGGTGGTTATGTCCAGTTTCTGAAAGCCAACGGCAAGGGAAAGAGACTGGGAATAGTGAGAGATCCATTCTAGAAGTGAGAACTACGCCCATTTTGCTGATTTAGATTTTCACTATAATGAGGAAATGATACAGGGTGATCTCATGCCTCTCGCACGCTAAAATACAAAACTTAACACATATACTGAATACACGCTATACAAAATTCGACAAAACTAAATGTACATGATTAAGATCCAAATAGTCCAATAGTATCCTAGTGTAGATTGTCGCCAAATTTAGACTGGAAGAGATTAGAACTAACATAATGGATGGCAATGGTTGTGCAGGAAATGATCAAAGAGTTCGGGCAGGAAATATTTTTGGCTGCTGAAGCCACAAATGGGATTGGGGATGCAGAAAAGAAAGCTATATGGAACTTAGCAGAATTGACAAGAAATGGATTCGAGAAATTGATGATGCAAAACAAGCTGGACGCATTGGTGACTGTAGGTTCCGATGCATCTCCTGTACTTGTAATTGGTGGATTCCCAGCCAATAGCGTACCTGCTGCCTATGATAGCAAAGGGGTGCCTATTGGGATATGTTTTGGTGGATTGAAGGGTGCTGAGCCTAAATTGATTGAAATTTCTTATGGTTTTGAACAAGCAACCAAGATTAGGAAGCCACCTACATTTCTTCCCTAAGCCTCTGTATGATTTTCATCTGTTGATTGTATTGAGTGAGACTACATTGCATATGGCTTGAAACAACAACCAACTCAAGTTCACTATCTCAATAGTAACGACTCGATAATTGTTAAAGAAGTGCCTTATTGCACCATCTTCAACTGTTATAGAATATTGATAAGACACGTTAGATTATTATATGACGGATTTTGAGGTGTGCATTGTGTATAGACCAAGCAATTGCCTCTCCCTCTGTGGACTTTTTTCAGTGTCGTATGTAACGAGTTAAAAACTAATATTTCCTGTAGCAGTTTTTATCGTTTTTATCTCGATCAATTTCTTCTCAGATCAAAATTGTCAAGTTAACTGTGCGTTTGATAGAGATTATAAACAGTTTATAAACTAAAAGTAGTTTATTTGAGTTGAAATTGTTGACTTTTCATGTTAAAAATGAGTTGAAAAGTCAAAAATGGTAGGCTGAAAAAAACCAAAAACAGTTTTTAATCCCTACCAAACGCAATGTAAATCTCTTCTCATTTTAGAGTACTTGGTTGATTCAATTTCTTCAATCAAGAAGCCATGTGAATCCATTTTCAGAAAAACAAAAAAAAGGAAAAAATAAGGCATCTTATATAAAAAAAATGCACAATTAAATAAATTAGGATTATCAATCCATTCTAACAAACTCACTAATATCGATACACCAATTGAAACACATAAATAACTAGTATACCATTTCCTTGTAGTGGGATCCGACAGTATGCTTTATTATGATGATGGATTAAGATGGTAAAATCGCTAAAAACTTTTCTAGCCCCCATCACCCTCAGGCCAACAGTCAAGTGGAGGCTGTGAACAAAACTATTGAGTATACTCTTAAGCGAAAGCTTGAGGTGTCAAAAGGGGCATGGGTCGATGAGCTCCCGTATGTCCTCTGGGTGATCAGAACCACAGCTAGAACACTAATGGGGAAACCTCATTTTCAATGGCATACGGATCCGAGGCTGTGAGCCCAGTAGAAGTTGGCGTGCCATCGCCTCGCCGACTGCTCTTCAATGAAGCCAACATCGATAACCTCATGAGGGCTGGCCTGGACCTCCTAGAAGAACGAAGGGACAGTTCCCAGGTTAAGCTAGCCTCTTACCAACAGATTTTGGAGATGATCGGTGGAGAGAGATAATCGTATCAGAGAGATGGATTGAAGCGGTCAGCAAATTTTGGAGGAGATGATTTTGTGAGGGGGAAAAATTCAAGACGTAGTGATATACGGACGTTTAAGTTTTTTATTTTTTCTGTAGCAGAACAAACTCCCTACGATCGTGAATATATTCCGAGAAAATATTTATTTACGTAATTTGGTACGTTGAATCAATCTTCCATGTCTCGTAAAAAAAGGAGGAAGTATTACCATCTTATATAAAGTCAGACTGGTAGGCCTGTAGGTTAGTTCGATCGAAAAAAGGGGGAAAATCCTAGAAATTGGCTTAGTTGTATTTTTAGGAGGGGGGGGGGGGGGGGGGGGGGGTCATCAACTTAAATTTGAATAGATTTTAAAAATCCATGTAAATTTTGATGTCCTCAACTCAGATTTTAATAGATTCAATTGAAATGTAGGTGTCCTCAATTTAGATTTTAATAGATTCAATTGAAATTTAAGTGTTCTCATCTCAGATTTAAATAGATTCTTTAAAAATTTAAATGTCCCCAATTATTAGTGAATTTCTAAAGATTTCATTAATTAGAAGATTTAAACAGATTTGCATGGATTTCAAGCTCATAAATATGAATACCAAATTTTTTAGGTATTCTATCCGTACCCTTCAAAATTTCAACCCAACTATTCTTTTGTACATCTCTTCCTCTCGCCTCTCTCCTCAAATTATACCACAAATTTTTGTAGTAAACTCTTATTCTTGATTTTCAATTTATATTAGCATGAAAATTTATTGAATTTTTTATTTTAATATTTTTTTTGTACAATTATCAAACATCGTCTTTGAAAATTTCTTTCTTGATGCTCCATGACCATTCATTGAACCAAACAATTAGGCTGAAAAATATAAATTATCTATTAGTAAATATTAATTAGATAATTAGTCTAATACCATATAGAGCAATTAGATATTTAGCACTAATTTTTTTTTTTTTTTTAATTTTGAAAGATTTACTCATCAACTGCGACACATGTAAATTATCTTTTTAAGCAATTAAATAACTTTTTTTTTTATACAAGATGGTTAAATAACTGATTTTGGAAGAGAATGAATTCTAAATATCTATCATCTAGTCTCGTATATGAAAAAGAAAATTTTATTAAAAAAAAGACAAGTAGAAAGAAAGTGAAAATTAAAACTTTATTTCAATTTTTTTTTTCAAGAAGCCTTGCTCTTTAATCATTTTTTTTAATTCAAAACTGAGGAAATTGATAATAGTAATGTGAATTCCCCCAAACAATGGATCTAATTGCGGTTTGAGCATAGAGACAACAGATGTCCTATTTATTAGTTTATTCCATATAAGAGCTTAGTTGACACAACTGTCGGATTGATATACATTCTAATCTATCGGATCATTCACCTCGTTGACTACTTCTTTATATTTCAAGAATTTTTCTCTTTCTAAAACTCTACTCAAAATATTTGTTTATGTAGGACAGTCACTTAAACTATTTAGAATAAAAATAATGTAAAATTACTATTTTTAATAAAAAGACCACAAATCCATGAAAATTCATAAAAATCCATAAGAACATATTGAAATTTGTAATATAGAATTTTGTTGAAATCTTATAAATTCAGTAGAATTCTATTCAAATTCATGAAATCCATTCAAATTCATAAGTATTAACAAATCTTTTAAAATTTGAGTTGAAACACCTTCCTTAATCTTTTATTTCGGTTTAAAAACATTGATTATTACGGAATTGGTAATTGAAATGCTAGTTTAGTATTTCAGACAATTAAGGTAAGATTACCTTTGATATTTTGGAAATCAGTAAATGCAAGATTCTGTCGACACAAAATTTTCCATTTGCTAGTCTGGAAATAATTATGGAGTAAATGGAGAATTAATGACCACTTAATCTCTAATACGCTTATTTCTATAAATTCTAGTAAGCATTAGAATTTACATGCTTACACAAACAGAGAATATAACGTAAGGCTGATTTCTGAAAATTGGAGATGGTGAGAGGTATACTTTTGGCTTGGATTGTGATACTCAGCATCGCGGCTGCATCAGTGCATTGCGAATATTACTCCAAAAGCACGCCATATGAACCCGTGCGGAAGCAGAAAACTCATCTCCGTTTCTTCCTTCACGACACGCTCAGTGGGAAGAACCCCACGGCGGTGATGGTGGCGCGTGCAAATAGTACCCCAAAGCAGAACGATCCGACGCCGTTTGGCACCACATTCGCCATTGATGATCCTCTGACAGAAGGACCAGAGCTCACATCAAAAGTCATTGGAAATGCACAAGGGCTGTATCTATCTTCTAGCCAAGACAAGAATCTGACTCTGGTATTGTACGTTGATCTTGGTTTCACTACTGGTAAATTTAAAGGGAGTTCTCTTAGTGTGTTTTCAAGGAATCCGGTGACGGAGGCGAATCGAGAACTTGCGGTGGTTGGCGGAAGAGGAAAGTTTAGGATGGCAAGAGGGTTTATTAAGGTTAAGACAAGTTTCCTTAATACTACAAATGGTGATGCCGTTCTTGAGTACAAGGTTACTGTTGTTCATCCATGAAGGAAAAAAATTGTTGCAAAAGTTTTGAAAGTTTTAACTTTCCTTTTGTAAAAGTACCAAGTTGTTTGATCGTCTATGAAAATTTGAATAACAATTAATTGACAAGGTGACATAGCGTTACTATTATATTGTCACAAAATAATGAGCAAAAACTATGATTATATTATTACTTGTTCAGAATAATTGATTTGAGTTTAAACGAGCTCTTAAATGTAACTCATGTTTGGATCGTTATGTTGATGTTTGCTATTTTATAGTCAATTCTATCTATATTCATATTCCTTCCGTCCAACAAAAATGGAGTTATTTTAATTACTATAATTAGAATAATCAATTTCACATATATTTTTAATATATCCTTACATTCATATAATGATAGTAATATGGGTGGATCCAAGAGGTCCGGTCCCGCCTTTGGAAAAATTAAATTTTATAGTGGAAAAAAACTCGATCTCAAAAAAAAAATTCTGGTTCCGCCTCCGAGTATATATTTGTTGATAACAAGACACATTAAATAAGAGAATATTAAAAAACTAAGAAATTCATTATACTATGAACAAAGAAAATTGATTATAATTTGGGGCAGCCGGATACATCAATAAAAAAAGTAAATTTATTTTTATAGAACGAAAGATGTATTTGATATAACTCAGAAGTGTTGTTACGGAATCAAGAACCTCTTCAAAGCAAGGAATTCAAGAAAATCCACCTAACAGTAATGATCAATGAATTGAATATGAAATAAAAGAATATGAACGTATTTATGTGGTTCAGCCCAAAGAAAATAGGCTGGCGAGTGTGGACTATCTATTAACGTTTGATATCTTCTAGTTAAAAAAAATTGTTATTTACACTATCAATCGTAAAACATAATATGGATGCATGGTGGAAATAGTTTAGATTGGATAAAATAACTAGTATAAATGATATTTATTGACCAAAAAAATAATTAATAATAATAATTATTCATCAAATCTACCGTAATATCACCAACTTACTACTATCTATTTTAATATTACAGTCTAATACGCACCAAATGCAACCTCAATGTTTTCTATTGTTAAGAATTATATGTATTCCTTCCGTCCCACATAGTTAGGCTTAATTTCTTTATTCATCTGTTCTAAATTATAGTAATTTTTCCTTGTTGATAGTGTAGTTTATTTCTTAGTTACCTAATATATGTCTTGTTATTAATAAATATAAATTACCATATTATTAATGTAGGAAAAAATCTAAGTAAGATTTACATTTTTAACTATATTAATTAGATTTTCTTAATATGTGTGAAAATAAAATAAGTCTATCTTTGTAGGACGAAAAAAGTAAATTTTAATTGAGTGTGTGGAGACAAGTTGACAAAGTTTTTGTTATGAATTTTTAATTTTACATACCTAGCTTAAAAGATTATCAAGCGTATTTATAGAGTTCAAATATCAAACAATCATTTTTACCTCTTGGGCGGGCTTTTTCCCTACTAGATATTGACAGCGGACAGAGTTGTTGATGTAAGTCACTTTCACTTGCGCCTCTGCAGGTTTGTCTAAATTAACAAGGGCAATGCTTGTTGTATACTCACACTTACCCACATACTTACACTTTCACATGTGTCAAATAATGATTTGTTCTTTTTATTCATTTGACCAATTAAATAATGATTTGAGCAAATCATTATTTGACACAGTGTAAATATGGGTATACAACAAACATTATCCAATTAGCAATTGTTAGGGATCGCTGGATTGTTCCTTCTTGTCTTGTCCCATCCGGTCGTTCATCTTTCTCCGTTAGGGTGATATGACTTGTGACATTTTGATTTGATAGTCTTATATCTGGGAGCTTTCCTGCCACCAAATGCTTAGGGTATGTTCACAGCCCAATGTTTGTCGTTTGTGAGCTTCTTGCCCAAATCTCGTGGGACCCCCCGAATGCATGCCTAGGCAACTGTCCTTTTTTTTTTTGATCGGAAATGTAAATATATATTAATCGATCAAAGAAATGTACAAGTACTCCAGGCAAACCTGGGCATCCAAAACAATAAGAAAACTAAACGCTAAACAACAAGTACACCGGGCATACCCGGGTGAATCAAAAGAAGAGAAACAAACCTAAATAGACTAAGTTTCCAAGAATGGTTCCATGGGAATTAAAACATGAGGATACAAGGAAAATAAAACTTTGTATACATGTGTTTTAATTCTATGGACTATGCTAATCGGAGTAGGCTTGAGTTGTTCAAAAACAATCCTGTTTCTTGTAATCCAAAGATGGTAAATTGTAGCCGCAAGAGCCACTCTCTTGCCTTTGCACTGCCACGTGGATCCCCTCGCTTCTTTTCTCATCCATTTGATGGCACTAGCAATGGTAGACATGGCCCTTGTAATACCCAACCATTGTTTGATGTTATTCCAAACCTCATTAGTAAACGGACATGTGAAGAATAAGTGGCTGCCTGATTCATTCTCCGTTGTACAAAAACTGCAAGTCGAATTAATATCCAAAAACGAAATTTTGTCTTTGGTAAGTAATTTACCTTTCACTGACAGCCACAATATAAAAGAGTGTTTAGGTGTCAAGAAGGATTTCCAAACATCCTTAGCCCAATAGGTGAAGTTCCCTTTCTCGCGGAAGAAATCATATGCTGCCGAAATTCCATTCCCAGGCCCTGAATTCCACAAAGACAGCCGGCAAACAGCAGAATCAATAGATCCTTCAGTTCGGCTGATGTGATTCCTGATGTCGCAAATTCTCTTGAGCAGAGGAGAATCTCCTTTAGCCGGTACCCAATCCCAAACGGAAGACCCACGCATATAGACATGATTTACCCACCGAACCCAAAGAGTGTCTTTTTTCTGATGAAAGTGCCAAAGAGATTTAGCCAACAGCGCAGAGTTCCAAGTTTTAATGTTCCGAAGCCCGAGCCCCCCTTCAGTTTTTGGCAGACAAACTTCTTTCCATGATACTAACGGCTTTTTTTCTCCCCAAAGGAAATTCCTACACAATCTGGTGATTCTGTCCATAACAGCAGCTGGAATGGGGAGAATTGAAAGCCAAAAGCACTCGACTCCCTGCAGTACTGCTCTGATAAGTTCTGTCCTTCCCGCATAAGACAACGATGCACTAGTCCACACATTTATGTAATGTGAAATTCTATCCACAAAAGGAGCGTAATGGACAATTTTAAGCCTCTCCGCAGCTAACGGTATCCCAAGGTACCTGAATGGCATGGACCCAATAGGAAAACCTGTCAATTCCTTGATGTCCGCCAGCTCCTGACCATAAATCCCAGCCGTGAACAATGATGATTTAAGTGCATTAGCAGTCAATCCGGATTTGAGTCCAAAATGGTTAAGGCAATTCATCAAAATCTGCACCGAATACACGTCTCCCCTTGCAAATAACATTAAATCATCCGCAAACGCTAAATGTGATATCTTAAGCTGACCGCATTTCGGATGGAAGTTAAAATCATCAGCAGCCGAGTTATCTTTGAGCAGTCTCGATAAATATTCCAATCCAATGACAAAAAGGAAAGGAGATAGAGGATCTCCCTGCCTTAGACCCCTTTTTCCTTTAAAAAAACCGGCAAGGGTTCCGTTAATGGATAGGGAAAAGGAGGTGGTTGTTATACATTCCATAATCCATCCCACAAAAACCGGTGGGAATTTCAGCCCCATTAGGATCGCATAAAGATAATCCCAGTTGACAGTATCATAAGCCTTCCTTAGGTCGATTTTCAAAACACACCTTGGTGAAATCCTCTTTCTGTTGTAATGTCGAAGAAGCTCCTGCGCCAGATGTATGTTTTCAGTCATGCTACGCCCTTGAATAAATCCCGATTGAGCTGGATCTATTAAGTTGTCAAGAACGGGAGCTAATCTTGATGCAATGATTTTTTAAATGACTTTATAAACCACATTACAGCATGAGATAGGTCTGTAATCTCCAACTGATTGAGCATGATTGGATTTTGGAATCAAGGCTATCACAGTATGGTTCCATTGTTTCAGCAATTTGCCCGATTCAAAAAATTCCAGCACTGCTGCACTTAAATCAGCCCCAACTGTCTCCCACGCCTTTTTGAAGAAGCAAGAGGAAAAACCATCTGGTCCCGGCGATTTATCATCTCCTATGTCAAATAGGGCAGCTTTAATTTCAGCCATGTCAATTGATTTTAACAGCTCCGAGGCCTGATTTGCAGAGACATACGGACCATTGTCTAAAACTCCAGCTTCAATAGGATCACACGGAACTTCAGTCCCCAGTAGACCTTTATAGAATGAAATAAATTCACTTGATACCTCTTCCATCGACAAAGTGCTACTGCCATCTTCCCTTTTGATCGCCGTAATGTGATTCCTTTTAGTGTTCCTTTTAACCAAAGCATGGTAGAATTTTGAGCACCTATCTCCATTCATGATGAACTTTAATTTAGCTTGCTGAACAGCCTCCGATAATAAAATGGCATCTTTTCGGAGCTTTGAAATTTCCACCTGCAACTGCTCATTATTGGGATAATTATGCAAACGTAGTTGGGCTGCAGCTAACTCATTTCTGGCCAATTCTGCTCTGGATGAAATGTGGCTGAATTGCAGTTTGTTCAGAGTGCGCAACGGACCCTTTAGTCTCTTGAGCTTTTTACTTAGACTGAATTGTTTGTACCCATGAACCTCTTCGAGCCAGCTTTCTCGAACAATAGGGATAAAGTCTGTATGATGAGCCCACATATTAAAGAACTTAAAGGGTTTCCGACCTTTTTCATTAGAGTGAAAGAGAGAGACCAGGCAAGGGGAGTGGTCGGATAAGCAACCAGGGGTCAAGAATTCTGCTTCAGCCATAAAATCCGAAACCAGCCAACAATTGTTAACCATGGCCCTATCGAGTTTACTCCAAACCGAGTTGTTATTCCAGGTATAAAAGCAACCTTTGGATCTGATATCCGAGAGTCCAGCAGATAAGCAACAGTCCAGTAGGTCTTTAGTTTCATAGGAGGTGACATTCGACCCATTACTTCTTTCATTACTAGATAAAATACTGTTAAAATCCCCTAAAAGCAACCAAGGAACAGAAATGTTTGCTGCAATATCCGAGATGTAATTCCAAAGTGGTCTCCTGGACACTATAGAGTGAAGAGCATAAATGAAACTTATTTGAAAAGAGATGCGAGTTACCTTACAAGTAGCAAGACATTGGATAATTTGTTGACCTATGTCAAGAACTTGAAGGTGCACTTTATCCGGGTTCCATAAGACCAGAATTCTGCCTGCCTCATGAGTGCTAAAGTTGTTGACTTGATGAAAACCTTTGAATTTGTTTTGCATGATACGGTCCAATTTTTGAGTGCATAATTTCGTTTCCAGAATGCCCACAAGATCTATATTATTCCGAACAATGAGGTCTCTAACCCCATTTTGTTTTAGGGGCTTGTTGAAGCCCCTAATATTCCAGCTAGCAATAATCATTGTGATGCAAAGAGGGTATCACCCCTCCTTATATCAGATTTTCCAGAAGTTGAGCTAATAACCTGCTGCGTAGATCTCGATTTTGATGTAGAAGCTCCCACAGAATCTTTTTTAACCATATTGCCCTCAACATGTTTACCCGAGGGGATGGGGGGTAGTTTAGCCTTTCCTTTTTGTTTGTTCTTCTTTTTTGCAACCTCAAGGAAAGCCCTTTCAATTTCTGCACCTTCTTGTAAATGCTGAGGATCTGATTGAACATCAGCAACCGGCTGGGCAATCGGCCGATTTTCAAGTGGGAGAACATCTAAAGCACCGGCTGGATTAATCTCTTCTGTGCCAGATTTGTCAACTTCCAAATTACCTGTTGGAGTGGGATTCAAAGGTACTGGACCCAGTACGTCCTCCTTTGGCTTTTCAACCTGTTTCTGAATTTGAGGCGTATCCCCTTTGTTTTGATTGTGTTTGCAATCTGCAACCTTATGACCAAAGACCTTACAATATGAGCAAAATTTTGGTTCATGTTCATAAAAGACCGATTGATCTCTCACTTTCCCAGTCGGGAGTTTAATCCGAACATTCCTAACCAAAACTCCCGAGGCATCAACTTCCACTAAAACACGTGCATACGATAATCTTTCCTTAGAAGAGGTAAGCTTATCCGTGGTAATTGGCTTCCCAATTTTTGATGCAATTTTCCCCAACGCATTGGCTGTCCAGCAATCAAGGGGCAGCCCTGGGAGAGTAACCCAAACTGGCAGTAAATTAATTTCATTGTCATCAAATTCAAAACAATTGGGCAAGATTTTTAACATTAGTGGTCTGCCAAAAACGAAGTAGGGGCCTCCATCCAAAACCATTTCCCTATCAACCGCTTTCTCAAATTTGAACACCAACCATCCACTACTATGAACAAAATATCGATAAGGAACACCCCAAGTGTCACAAAGTTGAAGTAGAGCAGTCTTACCTGGGAAGCGGCCTGCAATGTACCCAACTAAACAGCATCCCTAGGCAACTGTCCTTGGCCCTTGCACAGAGGCACTTGGCATTGGAATTGGATTCAGATAACATCATTTGCCCTTTGATCTTTGGACGGCCTACTGGGTCGATCAGTTTTAAACCTAGTCCTCAGACTTGGGATTTTAAGATGCTAACTTCGCCAATCCTTGTAACTTATTCTGGAGCCTCAGCATACCCTACACTCCGGGGGTCATTCCTGGTCCCAAGCGCGTCAACTAAGCCTTAGCCGGTGCTCGGTTTGGGCCTTGAGTTAATTGGCCTTGGCTTAAGCATCTGGGTTGGGAACTCCAGTCCCGGCTTTTCCATGTGTATATGTCCGCCTCGTAGCTCTCATGTGGCGTTGACTGGGCTCCACAATAGGCAGAAATGTAACAGTGCATAACTTTGGAATGACGAATGCAATGACTGATTAAAAATTAGAATAAGAATTAACAAAAGAAAAGAACGAAACATTTATTAGTTTTGCATGTAACATCGTCTGCCAACTCCATTATTTTTTCTCGTCAAACCAACCAATGTTTTCTGGCAGCTGGCACAATCCAATTACATTTGACACACAATATTAAATAGAAATATACACTGAAATGAATAATAATTTGTCAAAATGAATGGATCACAGGATCAGTTCAAACTAGCTAACCTAACTAAGACATATTTCAAGCCCGTAAACTGGCTCGTTTAAAATATAATTCGTGTCTAGCCCTAACCGTCTTCTAAATCTGAGGGCCAAACTGACCCACAAACCCACTAATATTGCAGGCTGAACCAATCTAACACGACTTTTTTTACTTTTTTATTTTTTAAAAATTAATACGATTTAAAATTAAGTCAAAATTTAAAAAATGAATATTATCATTCACGTATTTGCGAATTACAAAGTTAATTATTTGTAAAATATAAAAAATAATTTACTAATAATAGCACATACTTCATTATAATTTAAACTAAAACGTAAAATAATGTTGTAGTGAAAAAACATTTGAATTTTTTTTAATAAAATGAATGTAAAAACAATATAACTTGGAAAATTTTGAGAACGTGAGAAGTTAGAGTGTACGAAAATTGAGAAGAGAATATGAAAAATGGGAATGTGAAAAAAATATAAAAGAAAAATGAGTATATATAGGCAAGGAATTGATTTTTCAAGAAAAAAAATAATATTAGAACTCAGAAATATTATTTTTTTCCTTTTCATTTTTTTTTAAAAATATACTGGGCCAATTGAGTTGGCTCTTATAGGTCATCCATTTTTAACAAGGTGGATCGTCTCGAACTTAAGAGCTGACACATTTTAACACCGCTAAAATTCTTATTCAACGGACCACTTTATCAAATAAGAGAGTTTGAAAATTTCTTTATTTATAAAAGGGTTTGGTAGAGAGTTTCTTTTATTCATACATATGCTAGAATAAGGTTTCTTTTATTCATACATATGCTAGAATAAGAGGGTTTGGTAGAAAAGTTCATTTTGTTTACAAGTCCGAAAATTGGTCCAAAGTGTCAAGTTCAATGTTATAAATTTGAATTAGCTGAACTGCTTTTGAAAATCTGGTACCTCCGCCGTATATAAACCTCAAACTAGTACTCAATGAGAGACACACACAGAGAGAGAAAGAGAGAGCAATGGCAAGACTTGTAATTTTGATCTTCTTGATTACAACATTAATAATGCCATGGACTCAAGCTCAAAGTAATGATCAAGTTACATGGGCCAACAGAGTTGAATCAGGAAAAGAGGTCATTACCACACTTCAATTCTATTTCCATGACATTCTCAGTGGAAGAAATCCTAGTGCAATAAGGATTGCCCAACCTTCACAAACCAACAATTCTTCAACCCTTTTCGGCATGTTGATGATGATCGATGATCCATTGACGGTTGGTCCCGATCCTTCTTCGAAGATCGTTGGCCGGGCACGGGGAATGTACGGTTCCGCTGGCCAGACTGACTTTGGCCTTATCATGGTCCTCAATTATGGGTTCACCGATGATATATATGATGGTAGCTCTTTTAGCCTTCTTAGTATTAATCCCGCATTGCAACCGGTCCGCGAGATGTCGATTGTTGGTGGCACTGGTCTTTTTCGGTTGGCCCGTGGCTATGCCATTGCACAGACTTACAAGTTTGATGCTACTACTGGTGATGCTATTGTTGGGTACAATGTTACAATTGTGACTTATATTTGAGTATTCAATCTTAATTCCGTTACAGTTTAAATGGTCTCATGTACACTTTTTTTCTTTTTCTAGTGGTTTTCGTTTATTTTTGCTAGTTTAGGGTCAATCCTATTGATTTTCTCCAAGAATATTTAACATTGGACTTTTTGCAACATATAAATTTTCTCGTTTTAGTTGGGTTTGGTGAACAACTTTCTTGACCGTATATATATGACTTTTAAGGACGGTGAACCCGCTTGACGTGTATAAATAATTAAATATTGCTAGTTCAACAAATATTTACAGAGAAATTACATTCTCGATATAATAAAATTTCAAAACTCTTTATAAAAAATTTGTAATATATATAATAATATGTATACATAGAAATTGAAAGGGTTAAATTAATGAATGGCCACCGATCTTTTTCCAGGTTAGTACTTAATCACCAATCTTTAAAAAGTTACCAAGTACTCACCCAACTTACCAGACGATTGCAGATCCATCACTCTAAAGCAAAATGTTAGTGAACCCAAATGGAATTCGCCACTTGGCGGACATAATGTCCATTTAACACCAATACACCGTGAAATCATCCACCTCATCAAAACGTAATTAGACAACACGACTTCACTGAAGATAATATCCATTTCACTATTTTTCCCTTTCAATACATAAAAAATCCCAAAATATCAAGAACCCTAATTTTTGTCTTCTAAATCGAATTCTGCCAAATCAGAACCCAAAAGCAAAAGCATTGAAGTCAACCCCTTTATTGATATCAATTCAAAACCACATAATTACCAATTGTACTGGAGAATTCATTGGTCACTTCCCAGTTGTTGGACGATCCATTATGTTATTGCGGGCAAATCTCTGTAAAAAGGAATTCGTAGACGGAAAACAATCCAGGTAGGAATTTTCGAGTTTGCAGATTATATGGACGACCGGATGCTTGTGATTATTTCTCTTGGATGGATCCACCTCCCCATCCACGGTACAAGATAGTAATCAATGGGCTTTTACAGAAGGCAAACAACAACGAGAATGGGGAAATGATGCGAAGATTGGTGAAGTTGCATCAAATTGCCTTGGGGGCGTTTGTGCTTGGTGTTTTAATTCACAAATATGTAATCTGAAATACTGTGGTTCAATGTTTTTGAAAATGCTTCAAAGAGCATCATGTTAATTGACGCTTGACCTGAATGTTAATGGTGATTGTGGTGGAAATTTTTTTTTTTGGGTTACTCATTTTGGCCTTGCTATCTGTTGTTTCCTTGCTCTGGTAGTTATCCCAACTGCTAAGATGAGAAAAGATTTGTTCAGTTAAATTAAGCTGTAGTCAGTCCATTCTATGCATAAGACAAGGAATTTTTGAGAATCAACATGTACAAAAAGAAAGTTATATATCTTTTACATTTCTTGAAATAATTGAAATAGGATATACATACTGATAGTCTTGGTTCAACATGTACAAAAGGATATATCTTGGTTCAGTTTACTTTTGCAGCACAAATGTGGTTCCCTGCACTTCATCATTTCAACTGATAGTCCTTAACTGTTTTTTTATTGAATTTTTAAGAATAAAACTTGCCAATGTGTGCTCTGAAGTGATAATATCACAGCAAAAAAAATAGTTGAAAGAAGATAATTATGGGCATGGTTTACCTTGTTTCCTCGTGAGATTCGAATGTTGCCTGATTGAGAAAAATATGTAGTATCTAACCACCCTTTAGCTTCATCCCCAAGAAGTCTAAAAGGTACAGGATATGGGACTTTGATGGGCAAAAAGTTAAAAGAAAAGGCTGCTCTATCAAACTGGAAAATGATCCTTTTGCCATCTTTAATTGACCATCTATAATTTCTTCTCATGAGTTTTTGAGATATCAGACGAATTATGTCAAAGAAACAAAGATAAGCTTGCACTCTTTATAATGTCAGACAAGTGAAGAAGTGTGAAAGGATTAGCTGTAAAAATTACAAGCACGAGATTGCTTGCAGTCACAACAAATGAAATAAATTTGTGCGACCAATGCTGCTAAGATGAAAATAGATTTGCATGACTTTTGCCAATTGAAAGCTAACACAGATGATTGGTAAACTGGTTATCCCCCTTTAAGTTAAATATTCTAGCTGAATCTCATGGTTGCACGCTTTTGGAAAAAGATGGATTATTTAACCTTTCAAAGGAGGATACTGATACAATGTGCAAATTGACTGAAGGTACCTTCACAGAATTCCATCCATCCATTCACATCCAATTCCAATGGAGAATTAAAGCAGAACCATAAATTGATTGTTATTCATGGAGAACACTGAAATCCAATTCCAATATAAATAAATAACATGAAGATCATTAACTAAATATGAGATCAATAACCAATATGATCAACATTTTAACAAAAACATGTTCCCAATTGTACAAAACACAGCAGGCCAAGCTTAATACAATAAGGGAAGATATACAAAACACTGAGAAGCTGTCCAAAACACAACAGGCCTAGATGCTTTTCAGTGAGCTTTACAATTGATTCAACTACAAGCATGTCAATGTCAATGTACAAAAAAGATTCAACAACACTAAAATAAAAATAATTTTTCCAATCTCATTTGATTCATAGCCATATCAGCACTCATTGTGTCTTGAACTCACAGGATCATTCACAGGTGGTCCATCGTTGTTTAATACAGAAGCATTTGATTGGCCAATGGCTAGAGTTGGCATAAAATGGAATTCGAATGGTGGTGGTTGGTCTTCAGAAACTGCATTCGAATTCTTCTTAGATCTCCTTGCTTGTAGTTTATTCTATGTGTAATACAATTATTCCAATAATTAGATACACGAATTCGATCATAACATCAGCGTAAAATATAGTAATTTTAGCATACTCCTCTTTATAGTTTGCTGGTATTTGGACTCCACAATGGTTCGATTGGGTAAGCATCCCAATCCTACAAGTAGAAAATCAAACACAAAGACGACTATGGTCTGCTTCTGCAATGTAGACATTCAACAAAACGCTTAATGTACTACATGAAAAATACAAATACCTGTACAATAATGTAAATATTAGAGGTTACCTCCACGTTCTTGTTTTGTGTCTACCTCCAATAAAAAATCTTCAGCTAATAATGGGTTGTCCATTTACTTCGATTGTGGGTCACTTGTGTCTTACAAATCGCAAACAAGAAAAATTAGGGTTCGGTCACCATTTCCGACAGAAATTAGGGTTTTGGCAAATTTGAGAATTTTTAATTTTGGGATTTTTTATGTATTGAAACGGAAGAACAGTGAAATGGAGGCAAAGAAAATGGATATTATCTTCAGTGAAGTCGTGTTGTCTAATTGCGTTTTGATGAGGTGGATGATTTCACGGTGTATTGGTGTCAAATGGACATTCTGTCCGCCAAGTGGCGAATTCCGTTTGAGTTCACTAACGTTTTGCTTTAGAGTAATGGATGTTCAATTGTTTGGTAAGTTGAGTGAGCATTTGGTAACTTTTTAAAGATTGGTGATTAAGTAGTAATCTGGAAGAAGTTCGGTAGCCATTCATTAATTTAACTCGAAATTGAAATAAAAACACTTTCAACAATCACATCTTTTAATTACACTAGTAACTATTATTAACCGTTTTATATAGTAACTGAATTTTGACAACTTTTATAATTTTAAAAATTAAAAACACTAACATGTTCATTCCGCAATTAGTTTTGGTGCCAAGCACACTACAGATTTTCTACAAGTTATATGCAAAACACTAAAACGGTCACTAGTTAACAATTATGTAATACTAATTTATTTATCCTTGGACCAACTCCATTTGCGTATGTAGAGAGAATTAAATTACATTGTGTTAGAGTTTGGTGATTTGAATTTTGTTGGGCCCAACTTGAAAAGTTTGGTCTAACATATGTAGTAAAATTAAAATTATGAAAAAAAAAATGGATGTTTGTGGTGGTAGCGAAGGAATCAGGCTGAGAGGTCAGGAATATTACTTCTCACACGAGTCTATATATATCAAGTATTCTAGAGTTAGTGAATTAGTTCTTCTTTGTAATCATTTTTGATATAGTGAACTATTCTCCCATCTGTCTGTGGATTTTTCTCTCTGTTATAGGGTTTTCTATGTAAATATATGCGTTCTTGTACCGTTTTGTTGTCTATTTTTCATTCATAATATAACACGTTAACCATATATATCATTCAGTATTTAAGTTATTAAAGAGCAACATCTTGTATTTATTTGAATTTTATCTTCAACGCCTCTCCATCACATATGTTGACGTCGGAATCTATACTATCCACGTGTCAACAGATTTTCAGTCAATCATCTGCCAATCTGTATATTACATGCACAATAGGACAACCGTTAGGTACCAAGATTACCGAAAAAAAGGGTTTGGCGATCGTTGGTACTCCGACGATCAAGTCAACTGTCGGTATATGTAAAGAGATAATAATATACGGGAGAATAATAAAATTGGTGTGGAAAAGACAAGCAGACAGAGATTTGAGCAGAATTTAAGGGTGAGAATAATGCGTACCTTAGAATAACTGGAGATGTTGTATTTATAGCTTCAGAGTTTTAATTGATTTAGGAAAACAATCCATTAGATATCTGATTGGATCCTCATTCCTTATAGGATAAAGACAATCGGTTGTATCCCTTATTTGAGTTGATTCTTATTATCACGTTGCCTAATCTTTAGGGGATTGACATTTAGTTTTTTTTGTGAGAATCCGGTTGCCAATCAAACACAATCTCTCTTTGAATATATCTCTTGTCATTCATTCTGAAATATCACAATGCCTACGGATCTTGTGACAGATTCTATTGCCGGCGAAGCGCCCGAGGTCGGCCATGAATGCCGATGCTCTTTACAGGCTTCGCCATATTTAATTCGAGGGTGCCACTATGTTGCCGGGCCTTAAATGCATTCACGAGGCCCTCGTTCAGTACATGCGACTTTTACGAATCTTGAAGGCCCTCGCTGGGCCTACGAGGCCTAAATTGGGCCTTCACTAGGCCTTTATGGGGCCTTTGCTGATGTGGAGGCCTTACTGAAATCTGGTGGTAACAATAGTCCCTCAAGTCCAAGTCTATTATTTATGGTAGGCTTAGGACTTTGTAAAAAAAATTTACGACGAAAGCGAATCCCATGGTGGATCTTCGCAAAATCTGACGAAAGCGAATCCCATGCTTGAATTACTTACTCAATACAGTCTCCCCAAGCCCGAATCCTGTTTATTCATAGCTTTTGATTGGTTATATTCAGGTGACGTGTCTCGGGTATGTGTGATTTTGACCAAGCTGTCAATCAGCGTTGTCAAGTAAGGAATGATGAAACGGGGCGTCAGCGTCATCATCATTATTGTTGCTGGTGCGTGGTTGACGTTTGGAGGCGCGCGTCATTCCCGTTCATTAAATGCCTAAGGCTTGGGTACCTGCCTTTTGTCCTCTCTCTGACACGTGCATATTGAATGGGTGGTTGAGATTTCATCTTTTGAATTCAACGGTGGAGATTATGAGGGGCTCGTCTATATAAACCACTGTTGATTCCCACGTACTTTTCTTTTATCTCTATGTCTTTCTTGAAATCGATTGAGTATTCTGGCAAAAACCAAGGTAGTTCAAAGGATTTTTGGTGACTGATGAATTCAACTGTATTTTTTAGGTAAACATTATAGAGATTGCTGTGTTTTATTTCTTGTATCGCTTTCGTGGTCTCTTGGTTCGAATGCTGCTTCTACCATATTTTTCAGCGATTATAGGGATATCTTTTTTTTTAATCGAGAAAAGAAGTAATGTCGTTTGAACACGATGGTTCTCAGAATCAGTCGGCTACTAGGATGAATCCTGACGTTATGGGTGAAGCTTCATCTTCATTTTCATCTTTTGTCGAGGGACAAAAGGAAGCTAACCAGGGGCCCACCGTTGCTCATCCTCCTCGCAGCATCCAGGAGTGGGATGAAAGAAATTTTGAATGCATCGCCAAGGGCGAAGGCGGAGAGGAGACAAAGTGGTGCTGGGGTCCCTGAAATGAGAAGATCGTTAGACAAAAGAGATGCTCCCGCTGCCCGACGACTGGATGAGGAGCTGAAACGCTCAGCCACCGAGGCTTCTATGGCTCACTCAAAGGTTAGGGTGGCGGATTTGGAAGACATTTAGTTATCTTATGATATCCCAGCTTCAGTGGTGCTCAGGACCCTCGGCCCCGAGGAGTGAGCCGATGACCCTCTTGAAGGGTTCCTCGCTATTTACAAACCTGCAATGCAATAAGGCCTTCGTCTACCCATACATCCTTTCTTTCGTGAGGTTCTGCGAGATTAGAATCTGGCTCCTTGTCAGATAACACTGAATGGTTGGGGCTAGATGGTGGCGGCCTTTTTGTTGAATATGAAGGGTTAATGGCATTAATATCTGGGAAAATGGAAGGGTGCGCGTGACATATGGCGTTCCAGTTGCCTCTTAAATGACTGTTCATTAATAATCCTTATTAATGCTTTGCGTTTCCCATGCAGTCATACTTTGTGTTTCCCATGCAACTCATATATAAACACCAGGGGTCTTTCATTTCATTTTTCACTCGTTAATAACATTTTTGAATTCAGTCACTTCATCCCAATGGCCTTATCATCTCCCAGCGAAAGATGCAAAGAAAATGAAGGGACTGAAAATCAACGTTCAAAGGACCCAATATGTTCGTATAAGTGTCCCAATCGTACTATGAATCAGTGTGGCACGTTGGGTACCGTAGAAGAAGTTGGGCCTAGTAGCCTTAGCGAGAAGTTCTCAAACGGTACCTCCACGATGGACATCGATGATAAATACTTCGATGATCCTGATTCGGATGACGAGGCTGAAAGCCATATGCCAAAGGTGTCAACAGAATTTTTTGAGTAGTATGGCTTAATTAGTCACCAAATCCACTCATATGATATCATCACAGTGATTTCATATTTAAGAGACTTTCCATCATGGTGAAGTCAGACTTGTGCTGTCGACGAAGCATGACGAATCCCACGTAACTCCAGAGACTAAAGGTTAACTAGGTAGGCTATAGACCCTTTATTGTGCCGACCCTAAAGAGGCGGCGGAGTAGTAGGACGATGGTCACGTCTATTTTCTTTCATTTTGTAATCCGAACTTTGATAAATGAATAAAAAGACAGTTTGATTATCCTTGTCTGTTGTATTATTAAGGTTGAAACGCGAAACTTTGAATCGTAATCTAACATGTTCATCCATCGAGGCTTAGGAGATAATTTCATGAACTATGCGAAGCTTTCTGATCTGGTAACCTCCACGAACTATGGAAAACTATGCGAGGCTTTCTGACTTGATCCAATTAGGAACAGTGCGAGGCTCTTTGGTCAAGATACCTTCGCCAGATAAGCGGGGTTCTTTGATCAAGAGGCTTTCGCCAGATGAGCGAGGCTCTTTAATCAGGAGGTCTTCGCAAAACATTCTCGCACGTGATGTAAGTCGATGACATCATCCTTGTGTAAGGAAGGTACAAATCCAAAGACGCATATATGTCGAGCAGCCTTTATGCTTTCCAAGGGTTTTTTTAGTGCGTTTTCGTTACACGTGTCCGTTATCTAACGGTTTGTATTCTGGGATTTGCATTAACGGCTGGAATCAGGTGTTTCACTTATATATATATATATATATATGTGTGTGTGTGTGTGTGTGTGTGTGTGTGTGTGTGTGTGTGTGTGTGTGTGTGTGTGTGTGTGTGTTTTCACTTTACTTTCTTCTTCCTTTCGTAATTTCAGAATTCAACCATTGTCATTTATGGCCGGTTTTTACTTCTCCAAAATACTAGTGTTCAAAATAAGAGGTACAAGAGTTGCAGATGGGCAAGGGACTCTTCCTCCACAACCTTCGGTATCTCGTACGATGCCTGTTCCGGTGGCCACTGTAGATGTTTTATCCACTCTCCCTCTTGAAGAATCTCTATTTCAGTCTGAAAATGTTCGACGACCGGACAAAGTAAATAGGGTTCCTAGCGATAAAGGAGAAAAGACAGTCCAAAAAGGGCCATGGAAGATGAAGAAGACGCGGAGAATTCTAAGAGGGCTAAGCGAAGTCGGGTGACTCTTTATGGAGAAACCACTCCTTGTCATCGAGATGCGACGTAGACCTCCATTCCTGCTACCCACGGCTAGACCGAATGTATCAACATTGGGTCTCGTCAGGATGAATTGGATCCAACCATTTTGGAAAAGTTACCATCCCCGTTCGCCATTGCGACAACTTCAGTCCATAAGTATTGGACTTCCGCCTGGGCTAAGACGATGGATAATGCAGACCTATTAGAGTTGTTAAAATTGATGGAGATGAGTACCATTCAGAGCCATGTACTCAATTGCGAATTATACAAGGTGTTGGGGATGAAAATCGACGAACTGCGCTCAACAGTTGTGGGTGCAAAGGACATCGGAGAGTTGCGTTCAGAGAACAAAATTCTCTGTTCAAGGCTTGCCATTTCTGAAGATGCTAATCAAATCTAAAACTATCTAAAGGCTGTCTGTTAGTGCTCAGAAGCAAGCTGAGCTGAAACTAAAAGTTTACGAAGATATGGCTTATACGAAACACAAGCAGTTGGCCGAAGCTCTGGTGGAACTTACGAAGGCCAAAGAGTTGTTAGCCAAATTAGGGGACTCTGGTTATGTTGATCCCAAAGGTTCGGCAGAGGCACAGAAACCATGACTTCTTGTAATATTAGTTTGTGTTGTTTTCATCAAATTCATTAATGAAAAATATCCGCGTTCTGCATCCTTTGTGATGAATGTAGTTGTCCGATGCTTTTCTTTCGCTTTTTGAATGTGTGCGCGTTGGATGTTTATCCAACGAGTTAAAAGAGTTGGTCGCGAACTATACTCCCTCGCTGATTTGCTTTCTTTTCTTGTTTGTATAAATACATGTTAGATGTTTACCCAGCGAGTGAAAAGAGTTGACCGCGAACTACACTCCCTCGCTGTCGTACTTTCTTTACTTGTTTGTATGAATACGCGTTAGATGTTTACCCAGCGAGTTAAAAGAGTTGGCGGCCAACCACACTCCCTTGCTACCGTGCTTTCTTTACTTGTTTGTATGAATACGCGTTACATGTTTACCCAGTGAGTTAAAAGAGTTGACCGCGAACTACGCTCCCTTGTTGTCGTACTTTCTTTACTTGTTTGTATGAATACGCGTTAGATGTTTACCAACGAGTTAAAAGAGTTGGCAGTGAACCACACTTCCTCACTGCCGTGCTTTCTTTAAATGTACAACTAGGTCGAAAGTATTATAACGCAGAAAGTAATGAACTTTATTGAAATAATGCAGCGGCTGAACAAAGTCGAAAGAAACGTTGATATGTGGCTTAGCGCTAACAAAACAAAACAGAATAAAAACTACTGGTAGTATGGGCGTAGATGAGTGATATTCTAGGGATGCTTCGTCTCTTTTCCCTTGGAGTCCTCCAACCTGTAGGTTTGAGGTCGAACCTTCTCGACGATCTTATAAGGTCCTTCTCAAGTGGGTCTGAGGGTTCCGGCCCCCACTTCTCTATTAGCCAGGAAAACCTTTTTGAAGATGAAGTTGTTGATGTGGAAAGTTCTGTTTTTAACTTTTGAGTTGTAGTACCTGGCCATCTTCCTTTGATATACCGCCAGACGAAGTTGCGAGTCGGCATGACTTTCTTCTTGTAATTCAGGGTTTGCCCTGTGTAGATCCTCATTGATCACCTCGTCAAAATGTAAGTGTCTTGGGAAAGGTATTCCCACCTCAATGGGAATCATCGCTTCTACTCTATATGCCATAGCAAAAGGGGTATTGCCAGTTGTCATCCGAGATGTGGTCCGATATGACCATAGAGTCTCGAGCAGTTCTTTGGCCCATCTCTCTTTTGTGGATTCCAACTTTCTCTTTAGAGTGTGCTTGATAATCTTGTTGACGGCCTCCACTTGGCCGTTGGACTGGGAGTAGTATGGAGTAGAGAAATCCCTCCGAATGCCGAGCTCTTCATAGTTCGAGTTAAATTTCTTTCCAGCGAACTGCATAAATTTATTTCCAGCGAACTACATACCGTTGTCGAAAACAAGGGAATGGGGTATCCCAAAATGACAAACGATGTTCTTCCATACGAACTTCCACGCATTCTCCTCTGTGATTTTACCAGAGGCTCAACCTCGCACCATTTGGTAAAATAGTCCACTGCTACGACTGTGAACTTGACCCCACCCCTTCCAGTCGAGAGGACACCTATGAAATCCATTATCCATTTGGCAAAAGGTCATGGACTGGTGACTGAGGTGAGGTTCTGAGCTGGGAGCTTTGGCACAACGGTGAATTTCTGGCACTTGTCGCATTTCTTCGCATAAGCATGTGACTCCTTATTCATAGTCGGCCAGTAATATCATTGTTTTAGAGTCTTTTGTGCTAGGGCCATCCCCCTGAGTGATTACCGTAGATTCCTTCATGTATCTCTTTCATCACGTAATCCACCTCATCCTGAGTAATGCAGTACATGAATGGGTGGCTAAAACCTCTCTTATACAAGATCCCGTCCTGTATGACGAACTTCGTAACCTTCCTACGAAGTTTTTGGGCTTCTTCCTTATTGTCTAGCAGGGCTTCATCAGTCAGGTACGTGACGATTTCCTTCATCCACCTAGGAGATTTGATTATCATCATGGCATTCTGTGGCAGAACCTCATCAATTGACGGTTGGCTAAGCTTTTTGACCGGAATGGCCCTCATCAAGTCGGAGTCTTTGCTACTTGCCAACTTGGAAAGAGCATCGAAGTGGGATATGAAATCTTTGGCCTTCTTTAAATAGGCCACCATAGATTGCTCCCGAGCTGTGAAGGTTCCGTTGACTTAGTTAACTACTAGCTGCGAGTCGCTGTAGATCTGGATTTTCCTCGCTCTCATCTCTTGTGCCAGGCTCAAGCCTGCTAGTAGCGCCTCGTATTCGGTAGTTGAGATTATGGCCATCGAGGCTAATCAACATAATCCTGGCTCCAGCTCCAGTCTCTCCTGAGGATATCTTGGCTCTAGTTCCAGTCTCGCCTGTGGATCCATCAATATACAATTTCTATGTTGGTACCTCCCGAGGCTTGGCTTCAAGCAATCCTTCTGGGATATGGGTCAATTCAGCCATGAAATCTGCTAAAGCCTATCTCTTTATAGAGGGCCTCGACTTGTAAAAAATGTCGAATTGGCTGAGCTCAATCGACCATTTTAACAATCCTTTCAAAGTATTTGGCTTCTAGATAATCTGTCTCAGAGGGAGATTTGTCATGACATCTATACTGTGTGATTGGAAGTATGGCTGGAACTTCTTAGATGCAATTATCAAAGATAAGGCGAGCTTCTTCATATCTGGGTACCTTGTTTCTGCATCCTGTAGTACCTTGCTCACATAGTAAACGGAGAGCTGTGTCGGCCCTTTCTCGTGAATTAGAACTGAGCTCACCGCATTCTCAGATACTGCGAGGTAGATGAGTAATGTTTCACCATTCTTTGGCTTGGACAGCAGTGGGGCCTTCCCGAGGAGGATATTGAGTTCTCGAAAGGCATTCTCGCACTCATCGGTCCATTCAAACCGCTTCTCCTCCTTGATGGTTTGGATGAAGAGCTGGCAACGGTTGGTTGATTTCGATATGAATCGGTTCAGGGCCATCAATCTTCCTGTAAGGCTCTGGGAAGGATAGCGATCGCATATCGACGAGTGCTTTGATCTTCTCGGGGTTAGCCTCTATCCCGCATTGATTCACTATATAACCTAAAAACTTTTCACATGCAACCCCGAAGGCATACTTCAGGGAGTTGAGCTTCATGCGATATTTGCGAAAAATTTCGAACATCTCCCTTAAGTGTCCAATGTGGTCTTCGACATTCACGCTCTTTACGAAAATGTCATCAACGTAGACCTCAATTGTGTTTCCAATCTGTTCTGAGAACATGCGGTTCACTAACTGCTGATATGTGGTCTTGGCATTTTTCAAGTCGAAGGGCATTATCTTATAGCAGTATAATTCTCTGTCTGTAATGAACGAGGTATGTTCCTTGTCTCCCGTGAACATCAGAATTTGGTTGTAACCGGAGTAGGCGTCCATAAAGCTAAGTAGCTTATGTCCTACAGTCGCATCAACCAACTGGTCAATGCAAGGTAGCGAGAAGCTGTCTTTGGGGCATGCCTGATTCAAGTCATAGAAGTCTATACATACCCTCCACTTCTTGTTGTTCTTCTTTACTAGCACGGGGTTGGATACCTATTGGGAATATACTGTCTCTCTAATGAATCTGTTTGCCAGTAGCTTGTCGACTTCCTCTTTCAGGGCACCATACCTCTCAGTACTCAGAGGCCTTCTTTTTTATATCTTGGGGCGCATTTTGGGATCTACTTTTAGGACATGGCATGCCACAGATGGATCGATCCCTACCATGTCACTGTGTTTCCATGCGAAGACGTCGGTGTTCTCCCGTAAGAATTGTTTCATTTTTTCCTTCATCTCTTTCTCCAGTTTCTGCCCTACTTGCAACACCTGGGTAGGGTGGTTTATAAGGAATGCTTCTAGCTCATCCACCAGAGAGGCTAGAGAATTCGAGCCTATAATCCGAGGGTCTACACCTTCGTCCAGTATCATCTCCTCCTCAATCTTTTTGGGATCGATATCCATCAGCTCCGTCTGTATTGTCATCACCACATAAGGAATGTCTTCGCGCTTTGCTGCCTTTCAAAGCTCGTTCATGTAGCAAGCTCTTATCTCTGTCTAGTTACTGCGAACCTTGGTGATTCCACCTGGCGTTGGGAACTTCATTGCCAAGTGGTGAATATAGGTGACCACTTGCAAGTCCTTGAGCGCGGGCCAACCGATGACTCCATGATAGGCGGAGCTAGTATCGACCACCAAGAACTCCATGAATTTCTTTAAATGACATGGGAGCTCTCCGAAGTCCACTGCGAGGGTGATTCTCCATCGGGAATAAAGCTATCTCTCGTGAAACTGAATAACGGTTCTGAAATGGCCGTTAGTTCATAATCCATATCCATTTGGTCGAAGGTGCTGCCAAACAAGATGTTCATGGCACTGCCATCGTCGACCAACATTTGTCCTAACCCGTTATTGGCTACAACGACGCGAACTACCAAGGCATCGCAATGCTGGTAGTATATACCGGCTTCATTCTCTTCTATGAATGTGATCTATAGGGCCCTGGGCCGGTGATCATGAACCTGCCAACTTTCCACTGGTTCTTTTCTTGCTGCCTTCACGTAGTTTCGTCGTAAATTCATTGTGTACCTTTTGACATAGGGCCCTCCAATAATTGTGTTGATTTTTCAAATCGAGGGGCTCTCGCGGGTCCTTCCCGCCAAGGATATTTGTTTCTATCGTTCTCCCCATTATTGCGGCGAGGTCCATCGTCCTAGCGTCGGGATGAAGTTCTTCGCCCTTGATTGGGCGGTCCTCGACGCCCTCGAACCAGTCGGTTTCCTTCTCATTGCCGTTGATTTTGTCGATTGATCAGTTTCTTTATGTCAGGAAAGTATTCTGTGTTGTGTACTCGGGTCCTATGTATGCGATAAAACTTGGGTGGAGAAAATGCTACGGACGGTCCAACATGGGGGGCCGGGATCGTCTCTATATGATTAAATCTCTTATAGCGATTGTTATGTGACTCATGAGAACGCTTTCCTCGGAAGCGATTGAAGCGGGGTTCAGGAGAACGTCACCCTTCCCTCCGATAGGGGGGTTCAAGTCTACCAGCTGACTATAGATTTTGGACTGGCTATTTTGGACGTCTCTCCAGAAAGGGGTGCGCATGTGAAGTCTGGTCACCAGCGCGTCCAGAGCTTTGTCATCAGTGACGTTCTCAATTTTATTGATGACAGTGCTGAACCTTTTGAAATAGCTCTTCATTGACTCTCCCTCCTTTTGTCGAAAGTCGTAGAGTTGAGTGATATTGGCTATCATTGTCCGGTTACCAATGAAAGCGTTGACAAACTCCAATTTTAGTTGAGGCCAGCTCCTGATGCTTCCCGATTTCAGTTTGTTGCACCACCTCTTCGCATAGGATGTGAGTGTGGTATGGAAATTTCTGCACTTCACTGCGGGTACCTTGGAGCTTCGTTTTATATATGTTGATGTGATCCGTGGGGTCACCTCTTCTGTTATACTTTTCCACAATGGGCATTCTGAAATTAACGGAGAGCTCATTGGCCTTCAATAAGTTGGAGTATGTGAGATTCTCGTCATCGTCATCAAGCATTTGTTAACCCAAAAGGTATCACCAAAAACTTGTAATGACCATAACGAGTACTGAAAGCTGATTTTGGTATATCTTCCTGTTTTATCCTTAATTGGTGATATCTTGATCTGGGGTCTATTTTTGAGAATACTGCGGAGCCTTGGAGTTGGTCAAATAGATCATCTATCCTGGGGCAATGTGTATTATTCTTAATGGTCACCTTATTTAACTCTCGATAATCAATACACAATTTCATCGAGCCATCCTTTTTATTCACAAATAGTACAGGAGCTCTCCACGGAGACGAACTAGGCCTAATGAAACCTTTAAGAATCAATTTGTCCAACTGATTTTTCAACTCCTTAAGTTCTGTGGGTGCTAGTCTGTACGGTGTCCTAGAAATAGGTCAAGATCCTGGAACAATTTCTATCCCAAATTCTACTTCTCGCTCAGGTGGTAATCCTGGTAAATCCTCAGGAAAAACATCGGGATATTCTTGCACTACGGGTATGGTGGTTAGTGAGGGTTCATAGTTTTTTTGGACCTGGATTTGGTGCAAACTAACCAAAAATCCTTCACTACCATTCTCTAGTAGTTTCAATGCCTTTAGTGCAGATATGACTAAATTTGGTGTTTTCTCAAGCTTAGGGAAAGCTATTGTCCCTATTCCAGTCATACTCAAAGTTTTCGCCCTACAATCAATAATTACTTGATATCGAGATAGCCAATCCATACCTAAGATTATATCAAAATCCTTCAAATCTAAAGAAATTAGGTCTGCAAGATGAGTTTTTCCCTTAATTTCAATCAACACATCAAGGACATAGTGATTCACAAAACAGTTAGGTCCATATGGTATTATAACTTCCGTTTCTAAAGGGAGTGGTTCAGTGGCTAGTTCGAGTATTCTTAGCATGTTTGTGGCTATAAATGAATGTGTTGCTCCAGAGTCAAATAAAACATAAACAGGTTTAGACTTAATGTAAATCGTACCTGCCACCACGTCATTACTCGTCCCAGCGTCTAGCCTGACCAATGCAAAAGCTCTAGCGGTTCCTTGTTTCACTCTTGTGGGACAATTAACAGATATGTGACCTGGCTTGTGCCAAGTATAACACACATTCTTACCAACTAGACATTCTCCTGAATGGTTTTTGCCACATTTGGTACAATTGGTCGTGACTTGGTTACTCGGCCTTTTCTCTAATTTATCCCTCTTCTGGTTGGGTCCCTTTTGGTACGATCATATTCCTTGCGGCTTTCTTGATCATTTTCTTATTATCCTTATTATTTCTCCATGATTGGTTTCCTCGAAACCCTTTCTTGCCCAAATGTTGATCCTTATTTTGATATCTCGCCTCACAGGCTTTGAAAATTTTTAGCTCGGCTTGTTCTGCCAGCAAAGCTTTATCAACAACCTCAGAAAATGTCATGTTCTAAATTCTGGACATTAATACATCCCTGTTCAATTCAGGCCTAAGTCCTTCAAGAAATCTATCAACCTTCTGTCTGTTGGTACCGACCATATGAGTAGCAAAACGTGATAACTCTTCAAATTTCCTAATGTATTCTGATACTGTCATGAACCCCTGACGAAGTTGTATAAATTCATTCATCTTTTGGTTTCTGACAGACATAGAAAAATACTTGGTCCTAAAAATTTCACAGAATCCTTCCCAAGTCAAATTTGTCGTTTCTCCTATGCTGACCAAAGTATCCCACCAATGGCCTGCACTACCTCGAAGCATAAATGATGCAGATGTCACTTTTTCAACATCGTCCACGTGTGCATACGCAAACATTCTTTCCATTGTTCTCAGCCAATTCTCACCTTCTACTGGGTCCTTTGCCTCAATAAAAGTAGGTGGATTCAGACGTCGGAACAGTTAGCTACTTTGGTCCCTTCCTTGATTTGAATTGTTAGCGGGACGATTCACGAGTTGCTCAATTTGACGCGCTTGTTGTTCAATGAGTTGTGTCAACCGATCAATCGTTTGATTTGCTCACGCCATTTGCCTATGTTTCTGGGATTTAAAATGGGATTTACTTTAGTTAATTTGTCGGAATTTAAATTGACAAATTATTGAAGCATATGCAATGTATCAATTTGCTATAAGAATATGTCTCATTTTATGCTATAAATTCTCATCATAAATTCCTAAATACGTCCATAATAAATTATCATTTAAATATTCAATCAATCTTAAAATGGCCCAGCATATATTCACAAGATTTCTAGATTTTTGGGTCTTAAATTCATACAGCCCAAAATAATGGTCCATGGTGAATCTTTAACTTAAAATCATACAAAAGGCCCACTAATTAACCAAAGTTACATGATCCAGTCCACTATCCATTTAAGTCATGATCCAGCCCAAAACTTTCCTTTTTCTTCCTCATTTTGTCCGCCTCTTCATCTCCCTCTCTCCTCACATTTTTCCCAAATTCAAAAATCTCAAATTTCTCATTTTCAAACTAACAATTTCTCATCAAATCAACCATGGCTCCTTCCAAAAATCAAAAGGAGAAAGGCAAGGCTCCTATTTCTCAATCCAAAACCAAGAAAAATAGAGCGAATAATGCTAGAGGATCCGCGGCCACTCGCGGTTCCACTTCGTGAGCCGGGGGGTGTTCAGCCCCATTCAGAAGATTTTCTTACACTGTGGTTCAAGGATGCATCGTCATTTGCTCGTTATAAAGTTTTCAAGGATTGCAAGCTTACTCCTGGAAGGTACATTAATATGGAATTTTTGGAATCCTTGCAATTTCCTTTCCTAGCTACATTCAAAGAATTTAAATGGATTAAATTTCTTGAGCCAGAGGGACGTTACTGTGATAAGATTGTTAGGTGCTTCTTCAAAGAATTTAAATGGATTAAATTTCTTGAGATAGAGGGAGGTTACTGTGATAAGATTGTTAGGTGCTTCTATAGAAATGCTGAGATGTTGGATGATGGCAGTGGGGTCTTTGATCGGGTATCAACATATGTGAAGGAAAAATCTTTAATGATTGATGCGGGTTTACTATCTGAAACATATAGAGTGCCACTTCCTGGTGAAGCTTTTGGAGCAAAATTTAACTTGTTAGAGGTTTGTCGGATAGTATATGAGGATTCGGAGTTAACCTTTACTTGATTCGACGTTGCCGGTCTAAGTAGAGACATGAGGCTACTTCATCTCATTGTGGTCCACTTTTTCAAGCCTAGGTCAGGTAGATTGTCTCGGTTGTCTCATGAGGATGTTTGGATGATGTGGAAGATAGTTGAAGGACATAGGTTCAACCTTTGTGATTTAATCATCTATAGCATTTCCGAGTTCATTTTTCATCCAGATTCTCGGACAATGGCCTTTGGTTGCCTCATTACAGATTTGATGTGTAGATTGTGGTGGATTTCTTGAATGAGGTGTTAGTTTCTTTACACTGAAACAGTGAGATTGGAGAAGAGTCACTTATAAAAGCACAATTTTCTTTGGTGAATGGTGCTTGGGTCAAAAGAATGAAATCCTCTATGTTTGGTGCTATCATGCCTCCTACCATAGAGAGTTGGGAATACTTCATGGTGCACATGTGGTGGTTCCAAACTGAAGTGCGGGAAGAATTACGGGATTTAAGGAAATCTATTGATGCCTTGAAAGATTCCAATGAAGAGAGCTCGGATGAGGATTAACTTTAACTTTTGAAGAAAGAATTTTAATGATTGTAGAAACTTTTGCGGTTAACCTTTGCTACAATCTATTAAGGTCTCTGTTTTTCTTTCTTTGTGCTCTTGTATGGATCCCTCTTCCTTTGGAGGACTTATTAATGAAATATCTCATCTTTTGACTTATGATGTTGTTATTGATTTTGTGTTGGAGTTTGGAATGGAGTAAAATGAATTAATATTTGACTAGTGTTAGCTCATGAATGATGGCTTCCAGCTTTAGTCTAGGAAATCTAGTTCTCCTAGCTTTAGAATCTTAGTTGAGTAGTTCCTCTAATGTACTTCAATAACTAAGGAACATCTCTAACAATTCTAAATTCATTCCACATATAAATTTCAATTTCAATGATATAATAATTCTAGGAAAAAGGAATAAAAACATACCCGAGAAAGGACATCTTGAATGAGGGTTCTATATCATCACAGTCTACAGAATCATTGGACTGGGTCTCTGATACCAAAGCCTGTGACGACCTCTGAAATTTCTTAAATTTTTTTTCCTCAGCTAAAGGCTACTAGTAGCCTTCAGCTGAACTAAAAACTCAGCTGCAGGTAGATACTAGTATCCTCCTGCTTTGATAGAAATATTTTTCAAACTTTTCCAAGATTTTATACATCACTCCAATATTACTCAAAACACTTAGAGGAGATATTAAAAGCATTACAAACCATTTGTAAATAAAAGTATAAAGATACACCATATACTCGATTACTTGAAGTACTTTAAATCTCCATCATATATGCTATTACACAAGGATTTCTCTTACAAGTTCCACTTTCTTGAAAACAAGTATAGTATCCATCCCTTTCAAAATATGATCCGTCATTCCGATAACAAAAATGTCGAAATGACACTCATCATAAACCTATTGCTCAAAAACGTTTCAACACTAACAACTTAAAAGGTTTACAATTAACTAAGGGATACTAAAAATCCTTGAAACTACAAAAACAACCATCAAAGACTCTCGGTTATCTAGTACATGAAAAAGAGAGTCTCCTTCGGCTCCAAGGTAATAGCATTGTAGACATGTATCGTTTTGTAAGATCTTTCTTTTATGTAAAAGCCCGACCATTGCAGAAAATGAACCCATACATCTTTCTTCGTGATGATATAGAAGTCCACCCCATTTCTCGATGCCCTTTCATAAGTATGCATTACCTCAAGGTAGTTTCGTTCCATTTCCTATATTAGTCATTGAACGACTATAAGCAATGATGCTTAGTGAGCAAAGTAGCACATAAACATGAAACCACATAATTCATACCTTCAATTGAATGGAATTTTTCACTTTACCTTCTAACCTTGTTGCTCAATTCTCACATAAGTGAATAAGATAATAATCACACATTAACTTCCAAACAATTGACAACATATATGTTTCATGAAATGCCTTTAATGATCACTCACAAGCAATCAATACAATGTGCATAGTATGGATGCTAAACATTGAAATGCTATGCATGTACTAACCATAAGTGGTTTCATTCTTCTTTTCTTTTCTGTTCTTCTTTCTTCTCATTTCTTTTTCTCTTTTCATTTCTTCTTTCTTTTCATTTCTTTTCTCTTTTCATTTCTTTGGGTCCTTCCCATATTAGGGTCGTACACCGAGCGCTCATAGTGTTTTGCTAAATACAAGGTCACAACATCATTAGAGCTTCTATGCTCAAAATACTTTCATTCTCTTAGAGCACTTTGCTCAAGTACTTTCATTTCATTTTGGGCATCTCATCATATGGGCATCTCGTAGCCCGTGACCTTCAAATTGGGACTTGCTCCCATGGTGTACAACTTAAATAGGGTATTCTTTAATTGTTCATGATCATTATGTAAACATAACTTTTCACTTTAATGTTTAAAGATCATGAATTCTTTCTTGAATGATGCCATGATGCAACACATGGAAACACAAGATTTAATTGCTAACATCATTCAAAATCTTGCACATAAACATTCATTCAAGTTCTTCTTCAAATAAACATATTACTGTAAATCCCAAATCAACATGCAAGGGATTGATCTAAAAGTCCTTCATCTTTTTATTCATCATGCTATTACAGAACTTTTTAAGTCATTCTTGACTCAAATAAGCACAACTTGGATATAGAATATTCAACATTAAACATTTTCTAACAAGCCACAATAATGATACATAAGATAAGGCTTCATTTAAGTATAAACAATTATTTTAACCATTACTTCAAAGTCATCATATACTGCAGATTCTAAACTCATCAAAAATCGACTTAAACATAAGTTTAGGAGACATGCAAGGTCATAAACATGAAGTTGAATTTCTGTAGATCTTCTTACTTATAATTCCTCATATATAAGCAATTAATTTCAATATCTATGATCACTTAGATAGGAAATTTGATGGGTAACAGTAAATCACAAGAGGGGATTCATTCAACATAAAACTCATTCTATATATTCTGATCCTAACTAGAATAATCAATATAAAAACAAATATACACATAAACTTTTCTCACGGTCCAAAGGAAATCTTTTTCTTGGATTAGTGACCTGAAATTTTACAAGTTTATGGAGAGTTAATACATAAAAAATAAGGGGAAATGAAAATTTATGTTTTAGGCTTGGCTAAGGAGAAATTTATGTCCAAAAACTCATTATATTAAACTGGAAATGAAACTAACAGATAGTAGTGCAGATTCGGGGCTACCAGAATCTAAACTGTGTTGTTTTCGAGGCTACCAGTAGCCTCGGATCTCTGCTGTAACATGGGTTTTAAATTTTTGGATGGAAATTTCTACCTTTCTGGCTTATCTTGGAATAGATGTTATGAACTCTTGTTAGTTTAGTGTTTCGTCACATTTTCCATTAGTGTTTCATCACACTATTTCTCATAAACACAAAGAAGAAAGAAAAAGTTCTTGGTTTCCTTTCAATTTTTCTTTTCATTCTTACATTTTTTTTCTCTCTGAATTCCATCAGAGTTTCCTTACTTAATTTTTGGTTGAAGGTGTATTTATAGAGTGTGGGTAAGGCCATGTTTGGTTTAGCTTATCCAAGAAAATTCTTACTTATTATTATTTTATCAGTTATTTATACGAATATTAATCGACATTGATTCTTAAATATGATAAGCATTGCCAAACAAGCCCTAAGGTGATAATCATTAAAAATGACATGTGTCTCAATCAACTAATATTTTATTACAAAAATTCTCAGATTTCTTATCTCAAGTAGCCATGTTCGGGACAACGTTTGGGGGTCGAGACGAGCTCTGTTTTGGTCAAACTTTATACCGTTGTAAAGTTCATACTTCAAGCTTTACAACGAGCATACATGCAAAAGAAATGGGTCAGTCGATAGCTCGTACGATTAGCTCAAAAATGACTGCCCGACTGACTTTCCATACTTAGCCAAATTTAGTAAAATTTCTGCATTACATAAATTCTTACTATACCACTTTGGCTTGACTTTCAAGGCAAGTCCTGACTTGAAAAATACCCAAACTTGATATCAATTTAAACATCTCGATAAGAACTACGCAATGGTATAACATGCATAGACTATGGATCAACGCACGTTACACACGATGGTTGCAAAGTTGATTCGAAACAATGGTAAAACTGTAATTAACTTGCATTTTTCCAGAATTTTCAACTTAGTCTCCATCTATGGGATTAATTTCGAATAAGCCCAAGCATTTTTCACAACTTAATATTTTTCCTAAAAAGTCCTCAATACTTTAATCCAATGCAATTTATATACTTTCTCCATAAACCTATTGAAATTGGCATACCAAACTCAACACTTTTTGGGGATCATTGGATTTTTTCTAAGAAAATACGAATTTAGATTTTCTAAATTATAAAATTAAGATACGAAATTTTTGGGGCGTTACAGAATATATCTTTGGTCATTCTGAAATATCACAATGCTCGCGGATCTTGTGACGGATTCGGTTGCCGACGAAGCGCTCGGGGTCAGCCATGAATGTCGATGCTCTTTACGGGCTTCGCCATATTTAATTCAAGGATTCCACTGTGTTTTGGGGCCTTAAATGCATTCGCGAGACCCTCGTCCGGTACATAAGGCTTTTACGAATCCGGAAGGCCCTCGCTAGGCCTACGAGGCCTAAATTGGGCCTTCACTGGACATTTATGGGACATTTGCTGACGTGGAGGCCTTATCGAAATCTGGTGGTAACAACATACAAACTGAATTTATTTTTTTGACCCAAAGTTTAACAAGTACGCACAATTAATTTTTAAAAAAATAAGTGACTATGAGACATGAAGTCAAATTTGTTAGTTGATATATTAGTTTTATGATTTTAAAAGTTTAAATTATTAAAAAGATCGCGCAAATTTTCATTTATATCTCGTCTTCCATAGATTATTTAATTTGCTCAATCTATTATAGATTAATAGATATAAATTAAGTTTAATACTAGGATTTACATGTTTTAATTTCAATCTCTAGCACAAGGATATTAGATTTAGGGAGAAATGATATGTTGTTCGAATAAGGCAACATATCATTTGTCTGACTGCTACGTGTCAATAGTCGAAAAAATACACAAGAAGACCAGTCGAACAAATACACAAGAAGACCAGTCGAACAAAAAAAGAGAGTTTGTATTTACCCAACTCCTAACACGTAGTAGCTAGTTGGGCAAACTGATATGAATCCCATATCATTTCTTTGGATACAGGTACCCTTTGCAGGTACAATAATTTACAATTGGTAGTTGGTGTTTAATCATGGTTGGGATCGAATAGTTGTCAAGAATGAGATGCTTATCTACCTTTTCTTAAAGGTTGAACCCCAACCTCGAGGGTCCCACCACCCCTAACCTGGGACTTTGGTAGAAGATGTAAATCGCATGATGTGCCTCAATGGAGCAGAGTTGAGATCTTGCTTTTTAACTATGCTTACAAGGAGCCTCTTCCATACCAAAGGTAGGAATCGAACCCTCATCCTACAGCTGCCAGCGAAGCTGAGACAACCTCATTCTCACCTTTCAATCAACTGAGCTATGCCCTAGGGGCCTTAATTACCTTTTCTTTATATAATGTTTGTAGACTTTAGTACAAAACCTATTACTGTACTATATGGGTGGTCGCATGCACTATTAGGTGAGTTTGAATTAATATACCTTAAATTTTTCCACTTGCACTATAATTTTTACACTGATATAGTTTTGTTTGGTTCAATTTTAAAAAAAAAATTCAAATCAAAGTAAACAATTGATTTTAACTACACATACAGTAAATTCACAATTTTTACCAACTTTTCAACTATATATTTCATCAATTTTAAAAAAATCTGCTAAAACATTTATTAAAAAGTTTGTTACTTAGAGCTTGTTTGATTTCACTTAAAATTCTACTAAAAAGATGAAGTCAAAGTTAATAAGTAATTTTAACTACTCATTTCATAGACCCATAACTTTTTATAACATTTCAACAACACATTTCATCAACTTTTATCAACTTTTACAAAAAATCTGATTTTAATCAAAATCAAACATACTCTTAAAAACCAATCCAATATCACCCTTAAACACATTTACTGGCCAATTTTATATAGATATAAAATCCACACATTATGATCAATATATAGAGTCGGGGTTATTCTTCTTAATAATGTTGACTTTATAAGACTAGTTAAAATCACGTGCATTGCACGTGATTTTGCAATAATTTTGTTAATTTTTAATATTGTTAAAAAGTTAAAATATTAAAGTAGCAATTACAATAAGATAAAAAAACACAATTCTTGATAACATGCTGGATTGATTGACTTTGCCAGCTTCAAACCCTACTGTTCTAAGGATAAGGAAAGTGGATGAATTATAATGATAATGTTGATATTTTATTTATATTTATAGAAGTATAATTGTAATTAGAGATGAATTTTATATTGTGGTAATAACAACAGTAACTTGAACTCAGTGAATACAATTTTAATGATTTGAACTTTGATGATTGACGAACTATTGATATCTAATCTTATGAAATTGATGCTATCAAGAATAAAAATTTGACAAACTTTTAATAATGGTAAGATCTCAAGATTTTCAATTCAATCTTTGTTTAAATAGAAGTTGAATGAAGACTCGGCATTAGCAAAATTAACTATTTTTAATTAATAAAAAAGAGGCGGCTAAGATAAAAAGAAAAAATGAAATGAATTACATTATCATGTCTAGCTAAAAATCAATTATGTTGCATATTCTCATTTGGTTGTATTCGTTATTAATATTAATGCATTATCTCAAGACTTTAGCACATAAAATGCTTATCAAATACTTAATATTTCACTCGTGTTTTGAAATTGCAATCGAGTTTTTTCTTGAACCCTACTAAATCTATAAGGACATAATTATATCAACTATACTTATACATTGTTTTTCACATAATGTATTTCCCCCTATTTAGTGAACTTTGTACAAGCTATTTTAATTGATAAAACTTCAATCAATCCACATTTCCATTTCTCTATGAACATAGTCCATTTTGATAGATACACATTATGATTATAGGAAACGAAAATTTGTGAAGATCTTTTACTATTTATATGAAGGATACTTATAAATATTTTTAAGAACTAACAGAAAAATGATGACACACTTTTTATCTACTTCTGGAAAAATGAATTCGAAACTTGAATGCTTCTCATTGACAGACAGCCTGAGAATCAAGCCCTTATTATACATATGCGTGCTACAATTTCTATCCATGAAGACTAAACAAGATAATAAAATATAGTGACACTTAAAGGAAAATAATAGAACTGGTAGGTGTAATGAAAAAGAAAGAAAGCGTGTCTTACATAGAAGATATCAAATTAGTGAAAGAGGTCAGAAATTTTCTTAGTTTAAAATGTAGGCAATTAAATAGTGATGAAGAAAATATAAACTGGGATATTTATTAATGTCATACATGTTACTTTCATATTAATTATGTTGGTTAATATCTAAACTGATAGAATTTTGTTCCTTTTCCTGATAGAATTCTATTCTTTTCTCTCTCTTGGAATTCTATTTTGTTGACATTAAAATCGATTCTTCTATGTTCTTTTTTCTCCCTCTAGACACATGTTTCTACCGGTTTCAAACTAATACTACTGAGTTGTGACCATTTTTCAATTTTAGTTAGCTTAGACTACGCATTTTTGCTACAATTAGCTTGACTGAGTAATAGACAAATGTTTCACATGTCATTGTTTCTTAATTCTATTTAATTATCTCTAGTACTCTAACATTCATATAACGTTATATACAATTCATACCACATTTCATAGTGAGCAACTAAACCATGTCGAATGAAAATACTTTTTACATTTCTTCATTACATTTCATAGTAAAAAGACTGAACCATATCGAATGAAAAGTTTTATACATTTCTTTATACCATTTCATAAGTGAGCAAATGGAATCATATCAAACAAAATGGTATATTAGCACATTGTGTAAGATTATGAAAAACATTATATCAAGTTTAAATAACTATCTGCACGTAGATCTCACCTTAGATTTCTTGAATATGAAAACTGATTGAAAAATCTAAAATTTTGTGTGTTCTTCAACAACTTTGAATTATCATTTCTTTCTTTTTTCTTTCTTTTGTAAAAATTTGAAAAAAAATAAGTTTTGTGTGTGTGATATGTTGTGAAAAGAAAAAGACAAAATAAGAGAATTTTGAGAGAAAATCTCTAATTCTAACTTGTAAAATTTACATATAAAATCTGAAAAGTTGATGCTAAAGTAAAGAGGAGAAGGAGTCGACCATCACAATGCTTTTTTATTAAAAAAATGATAAATTTTGATGTTAATATTGACAAAAAAAAGGTCTTTTAACTCCCTTGTTCATAAATCTCATCTTTATGATCATAAATACATATTTAGGAATTACATGATCATCATATAACAATTTGTATTCTGCACTAAAAAAAACTGAAGATAAGTTGCCCAAAGGCCCTAAACAACCCTTTATTTTGTTCAATAATGATGGAAGAAGAAATATTTTTGAATTCTTTAATTTAATATGGGAGGGTAAAATAGTCCAAAGTTGTAGTATGGGAGGGTACATAGTCCAAAATTATTTCTTCCTTTTAGGGCCTTTTAGAAGTTGTAAAAATTTGAAGAAAAATAAGTTTTTTTTTTTTTTTTTTTTTTTTTTTGTGTAATATGTTGTGAAAAGTAAAGACAAAATGAGAGAATTTTGAGAGAAACTTTCTAATTCTAATTTATAAAATTTACATACAAAATCTAAAAAATTGATGCCAAAGTAAAGAGAGAGTCTACCATCACAAGGCGTTTTTAGAGAAAAAAATGATAAATTTTGATGTCAATATTAGCAAATGAAACGTCTTTTAACTCCACAATTCATAAATCACATTTTTATGATCTTAAATACATATTTAGGAATTACATAATCATCATATGACCATTTTGTATTCCACAAAAAAACTGAAAATAAATTACCCAAAAGTCCCAAACAACCTTTTATTTTATTCAATAATGGTGGGAGAGGAAAGGTTTTTGAATTTTTTAAATTTAATATGAGAGGGGTAAAATAGTACAAAAATGTAATATATGAGGGTAAAATAGTCCAAAATCGTTTATCCTTTTAGTGCCTTTTAGAAGTACTATAGATGTAATCCTAATTAAACCTAGGGTAATTATATTGTCACAACCATTTTTGTTTATCCCACCACACTTTTCGTATTTATTAAAATAATCACAAATAAAATGACATAAATAACCATTAGATTTATTGTTTTTATTTCTTTTTATTATTATTATTTCTACATACACCACAAGTCTCAAATCTTTTAATCAACCGATCGGAGGTTGTTCAACTTCGGTTATGATGCTTCGTGCATCTTCAATTTCAGGGCTTTCCTTTTGATCAGACTCCTTCAACTCAACCAGAGTTCCTTTAAGGTCGGATAGAGCACCCTCTAGACGCTTGCGGTAGTCAGGAATCATCATCTTGGATTCAGCCAGCACATTTTACTGTTGCCTAAGATCATACTGATCGACGCCTTTGGCCTTCATGTCTGCGGTCTTGGAGGCTTCCCTTTCAACCTCTTTCTGATAGGTGTGCAACTCCTTCAATATTCTTTCGCAGCTTGATGTCTTGATCTTCGGATTCTTCAACGTCGCCATTTTCTAGAAAAGAAAAGAGAATCGGGCCTTTATTTGGTTAGAGAGAGAATGAAAAGAAAATGATGATTTTGGGATGGGGCGTACACCACATTTTAATCTTTTGTAATGTTTTTTTTTTCTTTTTTTAATTTTTTATTGAGCCACGACTATAGTTGTAAACTAGTTGTGGTGTATGTATTAAAAATATATTTTAGTTGGGTGTAGTTATAATGTGGTGTAATAAATAAAATATGTGGTGGTAATATAATTATCCTTAAACCTAATATAGTTCAAAGTCTAAAAGCTTAAACGAGTGCTATATGGATCCAACTTAACTCTTAAAGTTCAAAGAGACGGTTGGATTCTAGGGTTAGTATTCTCAAACAAGATACCATATTGTGGGGATATTATTTAAAATATAAAAAATATAATCGACATATGTAAGTTTGAGCTGCTCTTTATAATTTCAACACAAGATTATTATTGTAACACCCCAAGTCTAGAAACTCTAGACTTAGAAATGTTATCATTTAATTAGCATTAAATAAAAAAATCATAAATGCGGAAATTGGTTAAAGGTTGTCATTATTATATTTTGAGAATACATATATTTTCAATAATATTAATTAAAAGCAATAATTTGCATAATAAATTTTATGCCCAAATTCTTTATTGAATGAACACAATAATTTCGGAAAATTTTATAGTTTGACTAATTTAAAATAAGTAAAAGAATAGTATTCCAATAATACCACATGGCCTAAGGCATCTTATTTCTGAAATAATAACAAAATAAAACTTGGATTTAAACAATACTGAGTTCGTCTCGCTCCAATTAGTCGTCTCGAATTATTTAGCTCTCATCATCTGAAAAGTGGAAAATATGGGATGAGCTAACGCCCAGTAAGTAAACCTCATGCACGTGATGCATGCTTATAATATGTTTTACTTTAAAAACAATTCATTAAAATGTGTATCCCCTTTTTTTTTTCTTTCTTTATTGTTCCTTTAAAATATTTAATATTGTGAGCTCACTTTTGTGTATTGCCTAGCCAATCAGAATGCAATGAGCCATTATTATTTGGAACCCGTTCCATCTATCAGTAGTACCGCAGAGCGGTTATACATTCAACATTCAACATTATCATTCGTCGGGTGCGCCGGTCCCCCACACCCCATTTCTCACTCACACCTTTCATGACATAGGCGTACACTATTTCATTTATAAAATTTGGGATACATATCATTTTTGAATAAAATATACTTTACATTATTACCATTGAAAACTTTACTTCATGCATGCTTATGGATGCATTAACTTAATTACACATGCAAGAATGTCACATGAATATTAATAACATAATAAGCGATTACAAAATGATATGTTCAGATAATAATATAACACATTTAGACAATTAACATAGTATTCTACAAATGAATACTAGGAGAGTTTACTTACCTTGGATCTTTATTCATGTTTTAAGTAGCAAATGGAGATGTCCCGAGCTGTCCAAGAAGTCAACGTGCCAAAAATCCTAAGTCATTTCCATTTATTAAAATAATATATATATATATATATATATATATATATATATATATATATATATATATATATATATATCATTTATTTTTACTATTGTTATAATAGCTGACTATATATTGTCTTATCGTGAATACTACTTTAATATTATAAATTAAAAGACAGCCACATAAATAATAGACAAGAGACCACATTTGTACCATTTCCAATAATTAAAAGATGCAAAACCCTCTCCATAATTAAATGTGAAGTACAAGGCATATACTAATCTGACTTTGGCTTGCTTGATTAATCTTATAAGTTTACTGTTGTGAAATACCAATGTGATGCGCAGTGTTCAAATTCAACGAATAATTAATGGGGTTCTAAATAGACAAAAAAGGACCATATCATGGCAATTGGTACGCACGCGTACACACACACACACACACACATATATATATATATATATATATATATATATACTAGTTTTAAGCCCGTGCGTTGCACGTTCGTGGAAGGTGTAGGAAAAAGTTGTAAGTTGAAAATAGTTTATTGATAGGATATAAGCTATGAAAGGCAAAAATGATTGATTTGGATATATATATGAAATAATAAAGTGAAACAAAAAATATATATGTACAATGCAAGATAGACAATTGTTTGAAATAATGCATTAGCTAAAAGCTAGGGAAAGAAAGGAAATTGGTGCATGAATATCTTGTTTCTCTTTATTATTAAGTTGATTTAGGATGTTAGGATTTCGCGCGTTGTGGCAAGTCAAAATTCAGAGGCCATAAATAGGTAAAACCTTTTATCTATGTTGTAGTCAATGAAGTACTCTTGAATGTATTTAAATAAGTTAATGTAAGTCTTATTTTAGCTTGATTTTGATGCGATTGGTTGCTGAATTTTTATTAGTAATATAATTATCATTTGAAATATGATAATTGTGATTTGTAAAATAAGTGGATTATGTAATTTGTGAGCTTATCTATTATAAATTATTTGCAAATTTTGTAAATAGTTGTGTTGATTTATTTGTAAAATTATTTGTATTTATAATAAATTTGTAAATAATTTATTAGTAAAATTATGTGTATATACAATATATAGTATTTGAAATTTTAAGTATATAGATGATTATAATAAAGTGTAATATAAATTTTTCATAATAATTATATTAATTTGAGTATAGTAACAAATTTTTATTATAATTAATAATTATAATAAAATTGAATATGAACCTATGATAATATTAATTTGTTATAGTATCAATTTATTATAAATACAGATTTGTATTTTTGAGTTTATGATTTGTAGAATCTTGAGTTACTTGGGAAGTGATTATATGGATGTAGTTCTATTTATTTTTGTTTTGATTATTGATTTATATAAGTTGTTTAATTAAATTGATATTTATTTGTTTTTAAGTATGTATTTAAGGGAGAAACTCAACAAGGATTATAATCAATTAACAATTATAACAAAAAAATAATTGAATAATAATTTTTTACTACAATAATAATTGTATTGTAATATAAATTTCATTGTAATAATTTGTTATTGTGCTATGTTTCAGTATTTGCTAAAATAAAATAAAATATAATATATTCTAGTACTTTAATATAATTTATATTATATATATTTTACTGTAATATGTTATAATAAACGATAGATTTAAAAAAAAGTATGTATCTTATTAAGGAAACACTCAAGGATCGAGTGATCCAATGTGATGGCAAGGCCGACCATCTATAAAAAAAATAAAATTTTTATTATAAATTTGTACCACGCTTCGTTATAATAATTTATACAATGAAATATGTCATAATTTTATATGATGTATAGTTTGTTAGAATATTTTATTGTAAGGATATGATAGGAAAAAATTATTTCTATATGTTCTTAATTGTACATGTTTAGATTTTGTAAATTTTCTGGGTTATTCATTAACATCTTGTATGGTTTCTATTAATTTATTAATAAGAATTTCTAGTTTTTAGTTTGTGGTTTTGATATATATATGATCGAGTAACTGAGTAATGTTGATTTTGAGTTTCTTGAGTTACTTGAAAAAGTGAGTATATATATTTATGTAAATTTTTTGTAGCTCTATTATTGCGTAAATTGAATTTGTTGGTATTTATTTTTGACGTGTAACTTGTCGAGTAACTCGGGAAAATCGATTTTGAGTACGTCGAGTTACTCGAGAAATTGAATAGATGGATTTAGTATTTTATATTTTGGTTTACATTAATGATTTATATTAGTTGTTTAATTAAATTTTTATGTGTGTGTTTTTTATTATATAATTAATCGAGCAATTGGGCAAGATGAATTTTCAGTTTGTCGAGTTACCTTATAACGTTAGCAGATGTGTAATTTTTTTATATTTTATGATTTAATATATTGTATTATAATAAAAGAGCTATTATATAAAATAATTATATGTTATTTTAAATTATTATAATATATGATATTTAATTTTATGAATTATGAAAACACAATGCAATAAAAATGTGTTATAATAATTATTTTTATTTATTAGAATAATTATATCAAATTATATTATGAAAATCATTTTTTATTTATAATTACTAATTATAATATTATTTATAACAAAATTTTTATTAATATTTATGAAAAAACATCATAAATAAATATGTAATAAATTTTATAATAATTTATATAATATCAATTTATTATAATAAATTGATTATAATCATTAAATAATTATAATAATGTCATAATTCATTAATAATATATTATTACAGAAATCATTTTATTGTGCTATAAATTTATTATAATAATTATTTATTATGCTATGTTATAGTAATTGCTAAAATAAAATAAAATATAATATATTTTATTAATTCAATATAATATATTTTATTAATTCAATATAATATATTTTATTAATTCAATATGATATATATTAAATTTATATGATATATATTTTAGTTTACTATGTTAAAATAAATGAGAGATCTAAAAATTGTATGTATGTGCTTAATTTATCAAGTAACTCGACCAATCCAAATTTGAGATTCACGAGTTGCTCAAAAAATAACTTGACCAATTTTTTTTTTTAAATGTGTTAAATAATTTAAATAAAAAAGAAATACAGACAAATAAAAAATATGCATTTTATGAGTTACTTGAGTAACTCGAAAAACTCACTCTTGGGTGTGTCGAGTTATTCGATGAAAAATGTGACCCAAAAGCAAAAATCATAAAACGGGAATATTTTTGTCAAATAAATTGAATAAGTAATTTTAGATTTTATTTAGTACAATTGATTTACAAATATTATAAATAATTGTGTTAAGTTATGTAAAAAAATTTTTTTGATATATTTGATATTTTGTGGATTTGTGTATATTATATTTTAGGTTTTTATTTATTCTAAATAAAAAATTTATATCGAAATTTGAGATTCACGAGTTGCTTGAAAAAGAACATGAAAAAAAAAAGTTAATGTATTAAATAATTTAAATAAAAAAGAAAAACAAAAAAATGAAAAAAAAGCATTTTATGAGTTACTCGAGTAAGTCGACAAACTCAAAAAATTCTATTTTGAGTTTGTCGAGTTCCCTGAGTAATGAATTGTAAAATATTGTTTTGGTGTATGATTTGTGTTTGGTTGAAGAAAAAAATAATTATTTGTTAATATATTTATTTAGAAATATTTAATTTTCTGGGTTATTAATTATTATATTGCATGGTCATTATTAAAATCATCAAATATATTTTTGAATTGTTTTTGGGATTTACATGATCGAGCAACTCGACAATTTTAATTTTTAGTTTGTCGAGTTACTTGACAAAGCAAACACATGCAAAATATTTTTATTCTATTATTTAATATAATATATTATAGTAAGCAGAAAAGTATACTTTTGATGTTCTATAATTTAATATAATATATTAGAATAAAATATATATGATATTAAATAATTAGATATTATGTTAAATTATTATAATATATCATGTATAATTTAAATAAAAAAGAAAAATAAGAAAATGAAAAATGTGCATTTCATGAGTTATTCAAGTAACTCGAAAAACTCAAATTTGAGTTTGTCGAGTTACTCGATGAAAAATGTGACACAAAAGCAAATATCATAAAACGGGAATATTTTTGTCAAATAAATTGAATAAGTAATTTTAGATTTTATTTAGTACAATTGATTTACAAATATTATAAATAACTGTGTTAAGTTATGCAAAAAAATTGTTTTGATATATTTGATATTTTGTGGATTTGTGTATATTATATTTTAGGTTTTTATTTATTTTAAATAAAAAATTTATATCGAAATTTGAGATTTACGAGTTGCTTGAAAAAGAACATGAAAAAAAAAGTTAATGTATTAAATAATTTAAATAAAAAAGAAAAAAAATGAAAATAAAGCATTTTATGAGTTACTCGAGTAAGTCGACAAACTCAAATTTGAGTTCGTCGAGTTACTCGATGAAAAATGCGACACAAAAGCAAAAATCATAAAACGGGAATATTTTTGTGAAATAAATTGAATAAGTAATTTTCGCTTTTTATTTAGTATTATTGATTTACAAATACTATAAATAAATGTGTTAAGTTATGTAAAAAATTTTTTTTATATATTTGATATTTTGTGGATTTGTGTATATTATATTTTAGGTTTTTATTTATTTTAAATAAAAATTTTATATAAGAATTTGAGATTGACCAGTTGCTCTAAAAAGAACATGAAAAAAAGAAGAAGAGGTAATGTATTAAATAATTTAAATAAAAAAGAAAAACAAAAAAATGAAAAAAAAGCATTTTATGAGTTACTCAAGTAACTCGAAAAACTGAAAGTACTCGATGAAAAATGTGACACAAACGCAAAAATCATAAAACGGGAATATTTTTGTCAAATAAATTGAATAAGTAATTTTAGATTTTATTTAGTACAATTGAGTTACATATATTATAAATAAATGTGTTAAGTTATGTAAAAAATTTTATTTGATATATTTGATATTTTGTGGATTTGTGTATATTATATTTTAACTTTTTCTTTATTCTAAATAAAAAAATTTATATTCAAATTTGAGATTCACGAGTTGCTTGAAAAAGAACATTAAAAAAAAAAGTTAATGTATTAAATATTTTAAATAAAAAAGAAAAAAAAAATGAAAAAAAGCACTTTATGAGTAACTCGAGTAACTCGAAAAACTCAAATTTGAGTTTGTCAAGTTACTCGATGAAAAATGTGACACAAAAGTAAAAATCATAAAACGGGAATATTTTTGTGAAATAAATTGAATAAGTAATTTTAGCTTTCTATTTAGTACAATTGATTTACAAATATTATAAATAAATGTGTTCAGTTACGTACAAAAGTTTTTTTGATATATTTGATATTTTGTGGATTTGTGTATATTATATTTTAGGTGTTTCTTTATTTAAAATAAAAAATTTCTATAGATATAAATTTTATTTATTTAGCATGTGGGTAATACATAAAAATGTGTAAATCAACAATGTCTCTAAAAATGTGTAAATCAATTTCATTTTATCAATTATGAAAACAAATTGTAATAAAAATGTGTTATAATAATGATATTTATTTGTTAGAATAATTATGTCAAATTATTTTATGAAAATAAATGTTTTTTTATAATTCATAATTGTAATATTTTTTATACCAGAATTTATAATAATATTTATCACAAAATATATAAATAAATATGTAATAAATTCTATAATAATTTGTACTAAAATTTATATAATAGCAATCTGTTGTAATAAATCGATTACAATCAATTAATAATTATAATAAAAAAATTATTGAATAATAATATTTTACTACAATATAAAGTTGATGTATTTACCATGTAGGTAATAGAGTAACTCGACAAATTCTATTTTGAGTTTGTCGAGTTACTTGAGTAATGAACTGTAAAACATTGTTTTGGTTTATGATTTCTGTTTGGTTCAAATAAAAAATCATGATTTGTTAATATATTTATTTTGAAATATTTAATTTTGTAGGTTATTATTTATTATGTTGCATAGTTATTATTATGATCATGAAATATATTTTCTAATTGGTTTTGGGATTTACCTGATCGAGCAACTCGGCAATGTCATTTTTGAGTTTGTCGAGTTACTTGACAAAGCAAACACATGCAAAATATTTTTTTTCTATTATGTAATATAATATATTATAGTAAGCAGAAAAGTATAGTTTTGATGTTCTATAATTTAATATAATATATTAGAATAAAATATATATGATATTAAATTATTAGATATTATGTTAAATTATTATAATATATCATGTATAATTTAAATAAAAAAGAAAAACAAAAAAATGAAAAATATGCATATCATGAGTTAATCGAGTAACTCGAAAAACTCAAATTTGAGTTTGTCGAATTACTCGATGAAAAATGTGAGACAAAAGCAAAAATCATAAAACAGGAATATTTTTGTCAAATAAATTTAGTACAATTGATTTCCAAATATTATAAATAAATGCGTTAATTTATGAAAAAAAAATTGTTTTTATATATTTGATCTTTTGTGGATTTGTGTATATTATATTTTAGTTATTTCTTTATTCTAAAAAAAAAATTCCTATAGATATAAATTTTATATATTTAGCATGTAGGTTGTAGAGTAACTCGACAAATTCGATTTTGAGTTTGTCGAGTTACTTGAGTAATAAATTGTAAAATATTGTTTTGTTTTATGATTTCTTTTTGGTTGAAATAAAAATTAATGATTTGTTAATATATTTACTTAGAAATATTTAATTTTCTGGATTATTAATTATTATGTTGCATGGTTATTATTATAATCGTGAAATATATTTTCTAATTGTTTTTAGGATTTACGTGATCAAGCAACTCGACAATCTCATTTTTTTAATTTGTCGAGTTACTTGACCAAGCAAACACATGCAAAATATATTTATTCTATTATTTATTATAATATATTATAGTAAGCAGAAGAATATATTTTTTATGTTCTATAATTTAATATAATATATTAGACTAAAATATATATGATATTAAATTATTAGATATTATGTTAAATTATTATAATATATCATGTATAATTTTATTCATTATGTAAAAACAGTGCAATTTTAATGTGTTATAAAAAAAAATATATATATTTATTATTATAATAATAGCAATTTATATTATGAAAATGTTGTAGTTTTATATTTAATTATTATAATTTTATTTATAAAATAATTTACAATAGTATTTATAAGAAAATGTATAAAAAAAATTATACAAAATGCTATTACAAATTATGCTAATATTTATATAATATAAATTTGTTATAAAATGAAATTATTATAATATATCATGTATAATTTTATTCATTATGTAAAAATAGTGTAATTGTACTATGTTATAAAAAAAAATTATTTATTATTATAATAATAGCAATTTATATTATGAAAATGTAATATTTTTATATTTAATAAATATAAATATATTTATAAAATAATTCTTAATAATATTGTTTTATAAATTTATTTAGAAAATAATTGATCATAATATTGTGCTATAAATTTATTATAATAATTTTTTATTATATTATGTTATAGTAATTGCTCAAATAAAATAAAATATAATATATTTTATTAATTCCATTATAGTGATTACTTTTTCAAGTAACTCGATAAAATGAAAATTGAGATTGAGGAGTATTATAGTAAAATATATATCATATAAAATTATTATATATTATAATATTTATTAATTATAATAAATATTGATAAATGTAATAAGATTTTTCTAATTGTTATATTAGTTTCATACGATATATAATAATTTTATATCATATATATTTTATTATAATACGTTATAATATATAATACAATAAAACTGATTATGCCTTTCCTTATTTTATTGGGTAACTCGACAAACCCAAAAGTGAGATTGTGAAGTTGCTCGATGAATTAGTTACGATAAAAAATTTGCAAAGAATTTATTTTCTTCATAATTATAATAATAACCATACAATATGGTAATCAATAACCCAGAAAATTAAATAATTAAAAAAACAAGAAGTCAAACACTACGGCTATAATGTAAAAGAAGTTATAAATTAGGATTATAAAATTGAACAAAAGTAAATTATGTTGGGGTATTTGACATGTAATTCCAGGAGGAACTTGATAAAATTCAATGTAAGCATGTTGAATTACTCGAAAAACAAAGCACAGAAAATTTTTTTTTTTTTTTTTAATTTGTTTATTTACTTTAAATGAAATATGTCAAGTAGCTGTACTAATAGTGGAAAAAATATTTCGAAATCAAATTTCTTCTAGAACTTGATAAAATATGGGAAAAATAGTTCAACATAAAAGTATGATGAGAAACAAAATATGAGAAAAAATCTTGCAAAAGGTTTTCGAGTAATTTTGCAAGTGATTATATGGGTTGAGTTTTGTTTATTGTTGTTTTTATTATTGATTTATATGAGCTGTTTAATTAAATTGATATTTAGTTGTGTTTTAGTATGAAATTAATCGATAAACTCGGCAAGGTCAATATTGAGTTTGTCGAGTTATTTGATAACATAATAAGATGTTTAAGTTAATTTTATTCTATCATTTAATATAATATATTATAATAAAAGATATATTATATATATTAATTATATATTAGTTTAAATTATTATAGTATATTATATTTAATTGTATTAAATATGAAAACACATTGTAATAAAAATGTGTTATAACAATGATATCTATTTATTAGAATAATTAGGTCAAATTATATTATGAATTTATATATTTTATATAAAGATATACATAAAATAGGTTCGTATAGGAAAAAATAAAATAAAAGAAAAAATAGATAAAAGTCAACAAAGTGTGTCAAACCCTAGTTTTTATGTTGGATACGTGTAAGTGAAAAGGTATTAACTGTCATTTAATGGACCATTGAATTTGTCTAAACCGCTTATTCTTCTTTCAACGTTCATTTTCAATTAAAAGTATTCTGCATTTCAGTTTCTAGAGGTTTGTAGGAGGCAAAAATTCTGTTCGCAAAAAAATTGTATTTTGGGCGTAATTTATTTTAGAAAATCATAGCATCATCTTTATAAGGTATGTTTTTTTATTTTGTATGAAACTATGTAATATGGATAAATTTTTATGTGAATTTATGTGTAGATATAGTTATATATATACAAATGATTGTTATATAAGTTTATGTATTCTATTATATATACACTATGCATTTAGATTATATAGTTTATTCTTATATTTGTGGTAGAAAGTAGCTTATGAGAATGATGATAAATTTTTTTCAGATATGAATGCTGAGTATGTAATAGGTGAGAATCGCAGATTTCGTGGAGTAATTACACATATTAGTAATTTTACATATGTTGATGTTATAATGGAAAATTATAATGATGAGCAGATTCAGAAATTTAGGAATAGTTGTTTTGCATATTTTGAATATTTTCATGGTAGGAGATTTCAGTTTAGTGGCAAGTTGGTATATGAATTTTTGTTAAATACTGTGCATACAAATAAAGCAAACGAAGTGCGGTTTAAAATAAAAGGTCAGTTATGTAGATTTGAAATGCAGGAGTACTGTTTGATAACAGGATTATTATGCCCTAATAATGATGATAATCTTAGTACAATTAGAGCCTTGGCCAGACATAGAATTTGCAGAAGGTGGTTTAATAATTTTGCACATATATCCTTAAATGAACTTGAGAATGTTTTTATTAATTATGATGATAAAGAAGATAAGTATAAGTTAGGGTTGGCATTACTAATCGAAGGAGTTATCAGGCCTATGGAGAGGAAGAAAATAAATATACAGACATTATCTTTAGTAGATAATTTAGATGTTTGTTATCAATATGCATGGGGCCGATATTCTTATTTCACACTTCTTCGTTCTTTATTGACTTCTTGGGAGAGACATGCGTTGAAGTGTATTGATAATAGTACCGCAATTGCAAAGTATACCATATATGGTTGTCCCTGCGATTGCAAAGTATACCATATATGGCTGTCCCCTCGTCTTCCAGGTAAATACATATAATTTCTTTTAATATTTATTTAATGTACCGTAAATATATTATATTGTTCATGACTAAGTTTTATTTATTTTGTTTATAGATATGGATCTACGAGGCATGTCGTGAAATTGGTGAAAGATTTGCTGAAAAAGTGCATAATACGTTTCCACGTATTTTAAACTGGGATGCACAGCATCGCATTGGGACAAAAGCTTTGGATGTATTTTTGCAGTCAATTGAGGTTTATGAGTATAATTTTAATTATGTAGGAGAAATGTTGAATAGTTATGAAAGTGATGGTTCAATTTTTTCTATGGTTTTTAGATGCGTATTCTGCCAATACTTGAACCAACCACAGAAGAGGTAGAACAACCATATTTGTACACAATGGTCTTAATAAAAGATGTAGGAGATGTACGTGTTGATGCAGTTGTTTACAATTTTGTGTATGAGGGCCAAAGAATTGATGAAATTGGGAAACTTGATGTCAAATTTTAATTAACTCGCAAGTGTACGAATCTATTGGAATATAGATAAGTAAAAACGAGGTCGATCCCACAGAGACTGCTATGAGGAAGGTGTAATTTAATCCAAATTAACTGTTATTCTAAGCTAGTTGAGTTGAAGAGTTTTGTTGTTGAAATTGTTTAACTAAAAGACTAAAGAAATATGATAAAAAGATGAATTGAAGAATCAAGAAGTGTAAAACACCAAGGTTTCGGAATCCACCATTGTCTAACTTAGCAATCATCTAATCATTCATTAATTCCCAAAGAAAACACATACGACAACACGAAATCAATCTATTGTCGTCCCTAAAGATTTATCAATTAAGTCCAAAAGAAGAAAATCTAATTTAGGCTCCCCTTATGCTTCAAACATAAATTACTCAAGCGTTTTTCGTATCAAGATCAATTGAAAGAAAACAAAGAATCAAAGAATCTCTAAGCATTCTATGTATCCCAATTCGAATAAAAGATAACGAAAAATCAAAAGCAATTAATAGAACATATTTAATCACCAAGCATGGATTAATTAAACCAATATCTAACTATCAAAAATACATGATATTTAAGATGAAAGAAATTATATTTAATTAATCTAATTAAGAACAAGCCATGAACGTTAAAGCTCTTAAGAAGGAATTAACCGAATACTTAAATAATCACTTAATCAAAACAAAGTTTCATCGTCTACCTTGGCTAGAGAAACTTAGAAGAACATAATTAAACTATAAAGAAAAGAATTAATAAAACCCGGCATAGATCTTTGGTGAAGAAATCTTCGAAGAGTTCTTGAACGCCAAGTAGTTGTCTTCTCTTGAAATCTTCCGTCTTCTCTTCATTTGGCTCCCCCACAAATCCAACCCTTGATATGAGAATATAACTCATATTTATACTACCCTAGTTGTGCCCCAAAATATCCCAAAAGATTACAAATTTCGTGGGCCAAGAGTTAGGAAAAGAAATTAGAACTAAAAAAGGAAAGAAAATCAAAAAAATACAAAATCAGACGAAATTGGCCTGGGAGATCGCCCAGGCCATTCCCGGGAGATCGCCCAGGCACGTTTTTTGCTCTCTGTTGGCGAAAAATTGTACTGGGCGCTCGCCCAAATATAAGCCTGGGCGATCGCCCAGCTTATTTTTCCTGGCGGCTGATTTTTAAACGGCCATAACTTCTTGTAGGAAACTCTAAATTGAGATCCGTAAAAAGTGTTGGACTCGTAATTCTATTATCTTTCCAATGGTATATCATTTGCCTTGTGGATATTTTAATATCAAAAGTTGTACTCTAATTTCTCCACATGCTTCGGTAGGTAGTTTCCCAATTCGGTTCTTTGGCTTTTCGGTGTTTGATCCATTGATTAAACTCTTCGTTGTCACTCCAAAACACCTTAAACTTATTGATTTTCCCTTCTTCCTCATCCTCAAATGTTTGGCTCTTGAAATTCACTTCAAAAACTCAACTTACTCGTCGATTTCGCCAAATTATTGCTCTTTTCGTCCATTCTTCTCCAATTGTTCACAAACGCGTCCAAAACTGAAATAGAACAATAATATACTAGATAAGTAGAAAATCAACTATATGACGACATAAAAGATTAATTCAAATGCCAAAATAAGTGCATAAAACGCACTTATCAAACACCCCCAAACTAAGCCTTTGTTCGTCCTCGAACAAAAACAAAACTAAAATAGATTTCAACTAAGCTAATTGATTCCACGAAAATCTGTCAATGTTAAATTCCTTACCATATGCCTCAAGTTCAAAAATAAAGCAACACTTTTAGAAGGATATCAAACAACAACACAAAAATTTTCACTTATCTGATGCTCGACCTTGTGTGAGTGTGTGAATAGCCAAACATTGAACTTATGCATGTATTAGACCATGACCAATATTGTGTTGTTGATATTTTATCAATCCCGAACCCTTTGTAGTCATTTATTCCTTACACCTCTCGTAAGTTATCACACTTCTAAAGCTTTTCTCTCAAGTCCCGAGCTGTTCTAGCGAAATTGGTTTCTATTGATCATTACAATGCTCTTTCTTTTCAACAAAAGTGGTAAAACTTAGCACTTGTATTCTGAGAATTAGGATGGTGAGAGATTTCTAAATTCTCATCTTCAGTCTCCAAAGTTCTAATCTAGCAATCCTTTCTGAGCACTTCTACTCTTTTTATTTATTCAACTCATGTTAACAGTCTTACATCCTGTGCAATACATCTCTTTCACTAGCTTTCTGTGTGACCCTTGTAGCGAGCTTTAGGTCGATGACTCCCAAGTCAGATGACCATAGGGCACCAGATTTGAAAATACCCTAGCAGACTTAATTGCTCGAGTCTCACAGGCTAATAGAGAAGTGAAGATGTAAATTTATAAATGTCGTTCTCTTTTCTTTTTCTTATTTTTTTTTATACAGGACTCATGTAGCGAGCTTTGGGCCGATGACTCCCAAGTCAGATGACTATAGGACACCAGGTTTTAAGATACCCTAACAGGCTTAATTGCTCGAGTCAGATCTTTCATTTAATTTTATCAGCCGCGAGTAGTGCTCAGTTTAGATTCCTTGACTATAACCCATTCAACCAAAGATGAGACCCAGAAAATCCAAACAATCAAAAGTCTTAGAACAAAAGTAGTAACTTTAACACCCCCAAACTGTTATCAAAATAGTTTAGTCACTAGCTCTAAGAATGTAGGAACAGAATTTTTTTTATCATGATACTCAGTCAATAATATCAACACAAACACTCAAGTCATGTCTCCAATAAACGATAAGTTAATAGTGGCTATGTGCTTCCTTAATCAGGTCTAACATAGATAAGTAATCTGATAAAAGAATGAGTTCAAGTGTTGTCTAATAGTCGACTAAAAATGTGCTCAATTTTGAACAGATATCATCATTGACGGCAAGATATTCAACAGTAACAAGACAACTAAACAATTTTTTTTTTCAAAAAGTATTTCAGTTATAGAGACAAGAGTGATAAGCAAATTCAAAAGTACTAAAGTAACATGATACTTTATAACCCACCCCCAAATAAAAACCTTACATTGTCCTCAATGTAAGCATAAAATAAAGCAAAGAGAAGGAGGGAAAAGATCAGTTACTCTCCAGAGAGAGATGTGGAGAAGAAGGATCTGCCTAGTATGTAGTGGACTCAGAAGTAGTGCCGGGACCTTTGGTCAAAAGATGATTGCCTACATAATATCCAAGCGGCTCGCAAAGTGGGACATCCTGCGCGTGACAAGGTGAGACCTAATAAGTGCAATAAAATAAAAACTAATAAATTATTTAAACTATCTAAAACTACTACATATAACGCAAGTAAATAAAAGGGTAAGAAAATGGGTTGCCTCCCATTAAGCGCTTATTTATAGTCATTAGCTTGACTTATTGTCTGATTGCCTTACGGCACTCTGAATAATGCTTTGGAGGACCTGCTTTGCTTGCACCTATTGACTTTGGCACTTGTTGGAAGTGGCTCAATTGTCTGTTTCCATTCAGTTGTACCCATGACAGGTGCGGATCCAAACAAAATATTCATCTCTTCTATACCACTATCAACATCAAAATAAGAACCCAAATGAGTTAAGCACATGTTTAACGCATCATCACAATTAGTATAAGCAAGACAATCATCATCTAATGCTTATATCATGTCCACATCAGCAACATCCTCATTATCATGTGGTAGCCTGTTGACATTAAAAATATTCAGTTCTACTGTCATGTTGCCAAAGGATAGTTGCATAACTCCATTCCTGCAATTAATGATAGCATTAGATGTTGCTAGAAAAGGACGACCAAAAATTATAGGAATATGTTTTGTAGAGTCTCGTACTGGTTGAGTGTCAAGTACAACAAAATCAACAGGAAAATAAAACTTGTCAACTTGTATCAAAACATCCTCTACAATTCCTCGGGGTACTTTCACAGATCTATCAGCAAGTTGTAAAATCATAGATGTTGGTTTTAACTCGCCTAGTCCAAGTTGCATATACACAGAATAAGGAAGAAGATTAACACTAGCTCCTAAATCTAGCAAAGCTTTCTCAATTTTATGGTTTCCTAAGATGCATGAGATAGTAGGACAACCTGGATCTTTATATTTCGGAGGAGTGTTGCTTTGAATTATAGAGCTAACATGTTCAGTTAAAAATGCCTTTTTGCACATATGTAGTTGTCTCTTTGCTGTACATAGATCTTTCAAGAATTTAGCATAGGCAGGTACTTGCTTAATAGCATCAAGTAAAGGACTATTTACACTTACCTGCTTGAAGATTTCCATCATATCATTGATAGAATTACCTTGCTTTACCTTTGTGAGCCTCTGAGGATATGGGGCTTTTGGAATGTAAGATGGCTCATTGTCCTCTTTGGGAGCTTCTTGGATTGAATCATCAGTTGGAACAGTACCTGGAGAAAGTGGTTGAGAAGTGGTTTGCTTTGAGATGTCCACTTTGTTGTCAAACAGTTTTCCACGTCGCAAAGTCATGATTGATTTAGCCTCTTCATGTTGCACTCCTTTGGGATTGGGAAATGGCTGACTATGAAACTTTCTTTTCTCAATGGTTGTTGCCAACTGTTGGACTGATGAAGCAAGTTGTCCCATCATGTTTTCAAGATTGGAGATGGATTGTGCCTGAGAGTTCTGGCTGGCGCGTACTTCATTCTTAAACTCAGTAATTGTGTGATTTTGATGCTCTAATGCAGCTTGTGTAGCTTTTGTCAAGTTATGAATTGCTTCCTCCCATGGTTTTGGCTGTGAAAAATTGTTATTGAATTGTTGAGTAGCCTGCTGGGGGGCTTGACCTACTGTATCATCCCGTTGAAACCCATGTGACCAAGAGAAATTGGGGTGGTCCCTCCAACCTGGGTTATAGGTGTTGGAGTAAGGATTGTAAGGAGGTTTCCTCATCATGTTGAGGGCATTAGCTTGCTCAGCACCTGCTTCTAGTTCTGTAGGACTATTGGCTGTCAATGAGGTCAATTTGCGAGAGATGTCCTCTATCATGCATTTGACTTCTTTGATTTCTGAGCTAGGTTCACTGCTGCGAATTTCATAGATACCCCTTTTCTTAGGTTCAGTTCTAGAGGATCGGCTCCGCTGTTATGAATTGTCAGCCTGTTTCTGAAAGAAGCTCCAAATCTCCGTAGCATTTTTAGACATCAGCTCTCCACCACTTGTGGCCTTCAACCACTCTTGAATGTGTAATAGTAGACCCTCCAAAAAATATTGGCATAAATGCCATTTTTCATACCCATGATGTGGACATTTCATAAGAAGCCCGTTGAATCTCTCCCAAGTTTCATAGAATGGTTCCTCGTCTCTCTGCATAAACTCTGAAATTTCCCTGCGAATAGCATTAGTTTTGTGAACAGAAAAGTATTTATTCAAAAATTTAGCAACCATTTGTTCCCAAGAAGTAATACTATTAGCAGGTAACGTATTAAACCATGATCTTGATCTATCTTTCAGAGAAAAGGGAAATAAACGAAGTTTAACATTATCAGGAGACACATTCTCATATTTAAATGTTTCACATACAGCATAGAAGTCCGTGAGATGATTGTAGGGTTCTTCACTATCTAAACCATAGAAGGATGGAAGACAGTTAAGCACACTCGGTTTAAGCTCAAAATTTCTAGCAGTCACTTGTGGGTATTGTATGCAAGAGGTGCTCAAATTAGCCAATGGACTAAAATAGTCACTAAAAGGTCTCTCCTTAATTTCATCGTCCATGTTTCTTTTTTTTTTTTTTTTTTTTTAAAAAGTAGAAAATAAAAACAAAAAAATAAAAAAAAATAAAAAAAATCCTAAATTATAACTAGTCAACAATAAAATTAACTAAAATTAAATTAACCTTCAGACGCAGTCCCCGGCAACGGCGCCAAAAATTTGATGTCAAATTTTAATTAACTCGCAAGTGTACGAATCTATTGGAATATAGATAAGTAAAAACGAGGTCGATCCCACAGAGACTGCTATGAGAAAGGTGTAATTTAATCCAAATTAACTGTTATTTTAAGCTAGTTGAGTTGAAGAGTTTTGTTGTTGAAATTGTTTAACTAAAAGACTAAAGAAATATGATAAAAAGATGAATTGAAGAATCAAGAAGTGTAAAACACCAAGGTTTCGGAATCCACCATTGTCTAACTTAGCAATCATCTAATCATTTATTTAGTACAATTGATTTACAAATATTATAAATAAATGTGTTAATTTATGTAAAAAAATATTTTTATATATTTGATATTTTGTGGATTTGTGTATATTATATTTGAGGTTTTTCTTTATTCTAAATAAAAAATTTCTATACATATAAATTTTATGTATTTAGCATGTAGGTTGTAGAGTAACTCGACAAAATCGATTTTGAGTTTGTCGAGTTACTTGAGTAATAAATTGTAAAATATTGTTTTGTTTTATGATTTTTGTTTGGTTGAAACAAAAAATAATGATTTGTTAATATATTTATTTAGAAATATTTAATTTGATGGGTTATTAATAATTATGTTGCATGGTTATTATTATAATCATGAAATATATTTCTTAATTGTTTTTGAGATTTACGTGAGCGAGCAACTCGACAATCTCATTTTTTAGTTTGTCGAGTTACTTGACAAAGCAAACACATGCAAAATATTTTTATTCTATTATTTATTATAGTATATTATAGTAAGCAGAAGAGTATATTTTTTATGTTCTATAATTAAATACAATATATGAGACTAAAATATATATGATATTCAATAATTAGATATTATGTTAAATTATTATAATATATCATGTATAATTTTATTCATTATGTAAAAAAAGTGTAGTTGTAATGGGTTATAAAAAAAAATATTTATTATTATAATAATAGCAATTTATATTATGAAAATGTAGTATTTTTATATTTAATTATTATAATTTTATTTATAAAATAATATACAATAGTATTTATAAGAAAATGTATAAAAAAAATTATGCTAAATGTTATGAAAAAGTATTCAAATAAACTGTAAATTAGCAAAAAGAGAAATAAGACTAAGATTTCAATGATTGTGATTACAGTAATCGTAAAGCAATGTAATTATATAAAATTCATTGAAAATAAAATTAACAACAAAATGCTTAATTTTTGTATTACTTTAAGATTTTAGATAAGGTAAGTAAATATCGTAACAGAGTTCATAAAAATAAGTAAGTATAAGTTTTATTATTAACTATTTATGATAATTATAGCCATTTATTATAATATCAATATGTTGTAATCTAATTTTATTATGAAGGAAAAGTAAACTCTGAATTTGTAGTTTTTCGGATATATCTAATCTAGGAACTCGGCAAGCTGAATTTTGAGTGAGTCGAGTTATTTGAGAAACTGAACTTGTGCATATGTTAATTTATATATGATTTTTGTAATCTAAAATATTTTGTAAATTGAAGTTGTTCATAATAAAATATACTATATTTTAAATATTTAATATAATATACATTTACTTAATATTATATATATTTTATTATATTATGTTATAATAAATAATAGGCAAAAAATTTATGCATGTGATTATTTTATGAAGTAACTCGATATACCAAAATTCTAGATAACGAGGTTGCTTAAAAAATAATATATGAAAATCAAATAAACAAAAAGTAAATTTAAGAAATAATACAGATAAACAAAATAACCAAAGACGTTTAAATTATGCAAATTAATACTCTCTCAAGTAACTCGGCAAATTCAAACTTAAGTATGCAGGTTTAGTTGATGAATAATACAATACAAATCACAACGTCTGAAAAAAAAGGGTGTATTTATTAAAAATTTATATTCTAAAAATTTAATATTATTTTTTAATATACTCTGTATATTCATAGTTTTTTTGGGTTTGTACTTATTATATTGTATGGATTTTATTATTTTCATAAGAAAAATATGTTATATATTTATTTATGGTAAAAAAACAATTTTTTGTATATGTTTATTATTATTAATAAATATACATATCCAATAATATTAATTTAATAGTAAAAATAAAATTACATAAAAATATAAATTATATAGATTTGTTAAATATAATTTACAGCACTGCATTGCATTGAAAAAAAGGCTAATATTTATAAAGGACAAAAACCTTTGAATATTACTAAAAAAACCTAACATCCATTCATGAAAATGGAAAAAAGGTAGCAATGCATACACGGATATCATTAGTTTTCAAAGTGTGGCGTTGTCTTTCGAAACCCGTGAATATCCATCTATTCTTGACGTAGGCAATTTCTCTGGGTTGCCTAAATTCTCAGATGAGATTGGATGGTCTTCAATTTTTCTTTTCTTGGATTTAGACGCAGGTGAAGAAGGGAAACTAAGCTGTTTCACTGCACCTGGAAATGTTTGCCCATGAAGAGGCATTGGTGTGTCAGTGGTGTACGCTATATCTTTCCCTTTGTTGTTCTTTGATCTTGTACTTGTAGAAGTGGTCGAAGTCGAAGGAACTGGTTTGTTGAGGAAGATAATGTCATACTTGTATTCATCTTCCAAGACATTTTTCTTCATTCCTTTAATATAAAAGAATTGTTCTTCCTCCAACGTGATTCTGATTTTTTCCAATACTTCTGATCCACTATCCATCAGTTGTTTGCCTGTGTACTGTAAGAATTTCTCCGCTGTATCTCCAATCATAGTCCCAGACAATGAGCCTGTCGAGTTCTCTAGTTCCACATATACGTGTGCCCTAACATATAAAACAAGTTAAAAGTGTTCCATGTGAAAATAATTGTAAATAATAAATAATTCGTATACCTTGGTACTGCAACTGCATGGGAAAATTTGCAGAAGACACATTCGTATGTCTGATTGAAATCGGCACTTGATATTTTGTTGCAGGTATTGCAAGACATGTACCAAAAGGCTTGCTTAAATACTCTCACATATGCTCGTGCGTAAACCCAGAAATATCCCTGCCCTGTTAGCTATTTTTGAAGATAAATTGTATAAATATTTTGCAATAATGAAATGCATTTTTCTATATGTTATATTAATTAGGATTAGCCTTACTCCACATAACAGCTGTGGAATCTGTTGAATCTCTGTGATATTGTTCATGTCTGGGGTTAAAATATTCTTTGTTGCTGAGGATGGATATATCTTTGTCAAGATCATTTCATCTAACTTGTCATAATTTGTTTCAACCCTTGCACAATGTGTAAAAATATTAGCAATGTACACACACACACACACACACACACACACACACACACACACACACACACATATATACACACCAGATAGAGTTTGAATATAAGATAATGAATAAATAAATTGTTACCAAGATGTTAGCTCAAACACTAGTTCCAAATGAGCATTGAAGGAGAATATGCTGTTTGCCTTGGTTGAAATTGAAAGGCCTGTGCAAAAAATAAATATACAAATATATTTATTGAAAGAGCTAACATTGTCTATAAATGTCGTAATATTCCATTGATGAGTTAAAAAATTATTGATAACATATTACCACTAAAAGATATTACTTTTAGATGGTTTCCAATGATGATTTGTTTCTTGCTTAAGTTATCGGCAATGAAACGGCATTCTTTCTCCACAAAATTATTCCACATGGTTAGTAACACAGTGTTGAAGCTAGTATAGAAACACACAAAATATATGAGAAAGTAGTATATGAATTTATTGAATAATATTGTAATTATTGGAATTTATATTTAGAGTTTAAAATAATATAGCTATAGATATACAAACCTCGTGTCGATGAGAACTATATCTTGAATACACGTTTGTGTTTCAAATCTAGTTTGAACAAGTCTTTTAGGTTTCACATCGATTGCAACTCCAATGATACCTAAAGGATAAAAATAACAAATTAGAACAAATGAAATGTGTTATGAAAAAAATGGCTAGGGTGAACATCTAAAACGTGTAAAATGATAATTTAAATAAATAGAAGGAAAAAAATTTTGTTTTTTGTAAAATAGGAACAAATACTGATATCAGATTTTGAGTCCATGTAAGGTTCCAATTTGTTGAAAGTGACAAATTGCATGTAGAAGATATCAAAACACTGTGGTAATCATTGACTTCCTCAACTCTTGTTCGACCAGATATCGTCCACTGTATGTCGCCCATAGAAGCTTGATACTCAGGCTTCGTGAACTTGACATTTGTATTTGAGACAAGGTACGTTTTGCCAAGGAGTAGCTTGTCTTCATTTGCTGAGATGTTGGCATCATAGATATTTGCATGGACTTTATTTTTCTGTACAATACCATGCAGTGAAATTAGATATTCTGTAAAAACATGTATACAGTTTTGGCTAGATATTAATTTTTAATATGAGCAAAGACAATTTAAAGGTCTAACATATTAGAGGGAAAATTTTTTTGTAAATATATTATGTGTCTGAAATTAAATAAATCAAGAAACATAAATAATGGATTCAAGTAATATACCTCTGGATCCATAAAGACCATATTCTGGTATTTTGTTGGGCTTCGTTGAGCTGTTCTTGGAAATGATTTTTCCACAACAATAATTTTGGATGTCCAGTTTGTATCAGCGGGAGAAATATTTGGTATTAATTTGTATTCTCTTTCCAACGTTTGATCTTGTAAAAAATTTAAAATATAAATTAAAGAGTGTAAATAGGTTTTCAAAATGAAATGATATTTATGCTAATAGTGAATTGTAAGAGTATGTGTTGAAATATAGTACGGACTTGTATTTTAAATCTTAAAGAGGAGTATGAGAAAATTGAGAATTAAAGACTTGAGCATAAATGTCAATATAGAATGTTTGTTGTGTTTATTTTGTAATCAGAGGGAATGTATATATATAGAGGTATATAGTATCTATTATGTGAAGAGTAAGGATATGTTCCCCGAATGGCGGTCTACATCATCTATCCCGATTGCTGCGGGGCTTGTCACGCAGCAATTATTAAATGATGTGGGCCCCAATAATGATGCCTTAAGAACTCAGTCCTACTCCTCCTCACCCCATCCCACTCAACCTCAAGTAATTCAAAAAAAGTACTCACCATACCAATAATAGATTTTAACATCCCAAATTATTAATATAAGCACCCCAAAATTTTAGATCAGTATCTCCACTCTTATCGAAATGTTTAATATAGGCATATTTATGAAATTGAAATACATAAATTTTTTGTTATCATAATGTATATTATTTAAAATAATATAATAGCGAAAATTTATTATTGAGTTAAATATTTTTATTAAGATTATAATGAGTGTAAATAGTTATTTTATATTTAAGTAATTTTGTATACTAATTAACAAAACATTAGCTAAAAAATTACAAATAAATAAATAATTGATGGTTAAAATGTGAATATGAAATTTGCTTGACCTAATAATTTACAAACAAAAATAAGTAAGTACTACAATAGAAGTAATGAATTGGTGATGAGAGTTCAAGCGTGTATGAGGCTTCAGTAGATTCGAAGCTATTATTTTCTAAGTTGAAAGATTAAATTATTAGAGGTTATGAAATAAATGGATGAAACAATAATAAAACAATAAGTAAGGAAATCTATAATGGGGTGGGCTTTATATTAATAATTTTTGGGTATACTACAGTCTACAAAATTCTTCTCCAGTAACTTAAATGAAATAAAATAATTTAGGATTTATGTATACTTTATAGAAGTTCAAGGGTCCAATTGCAATGTTTATATTGCAATTTTTTCTATTATTTTTATTTAGTTAAGTCAAAGGTAAAATTGGTCAAGAATTGTTTGATGCGTGAGAATTAGTGGTTTTGGGGCTGTCTGTGACTATAAATAGAAAAATGGGGATGATATCTGGAAAAAAAGAAAAAATAGGGATCAAATTGTTACAAACATCAAAGAATGGGCAGTGCTTGTTTGAATTAATGGGGAAGGGACGGGGCCCAACATTTATTAAGTGCTGCATGTCTTGGAGGGGATGGGGCCCAGCATTTATGAATTGCTGCGTGGCTTGCCACGTAGCAATTGGGGATGAGGATCTGAAGTCCGAATTGGGAATAACGAGGTGAAGCTCGAATCGGGGATATTTATATCTATTTATGTATATAGATTTTTCATACGTGTATGGTGAGGATGAATAGAATAAAGATCATATTGACATGTGTACAATGAAAGATATGTGTAAATTTGTGATGTAAATATTTAGTTGTCTTTATTAGAGGTATGATTAGATGTAGGAGTAGACTGCGTAGTAATGCATAGTTTCTTGTATCAATTTGTCTCAATTCCATAAAATTAAGAAATAAAGTATACTTATATATATTTTTAGTTACAGGTGTTGATTTGAATTCATTTAAAGATAGAAGTAAATAAAATCATATTAAATATAAACAAAATTTTATACTGTTAATAACTATTTACTTTGTAAAGTATCTCGGCAAACTCATTAATTGGCAAACGGAGTATAAATTTCTAAGATTGAATATTTAGATATTTGTACTCTAAATTTTTGTTTGTTAAAATTATTTTTTCATTTACTCAAGTAACTCGATCAATACAAAATTCTTAGAAACTTGATTAAGTTTGATAAATTAATCAACGAAGATAAATTTAGTTTCGAACTTAAAAAATTCAACGTCGATGAATATAATGTATTTTATATTAATTTGTTTGATGTAATTATGTTGGCTAGCAAATACACTTTATAACTATATTAATGATTACTATATATTGAACTTTTCAAAGCTATGTCAGGTTGTCTTAAATTCAATTCCGTGAATATTTGATAATAATAATATTCCATGAATTCCTTATTTAAATCAACATGTTATATAATATTAGTATATCTATGATACTAATATATGCATACATAAGATTGAATATTAGCAAAATTAAAAAAAAATGGTAAAAGATGTTTCACTTAGTTAAGAATAAATGGTAAAAAATTGGCGCTAAGTTAACATAAATATACTATGAAATATTTAACAAATTATTCATGATGTAAATTTAAAGTAAATTAATAAAATAAAATGTGAGAATATAATTTGTGATAGTAAAGCAAATAGAAAATATTTGAGCAATAATCATTGATAAATCTGCACCATTTGTAGTGTAATATTTGTAAAATAAAACAACATATACTCATAAAAAAAAAATCAAAAATAATCTAAATCAAATGTTGAGTTTTTCTATTTTGGATTATAATCCTATCCTATTACAAAACATACATAACTATAGCACCATATATTTGAACAGACTGGCCATTTATTCACTGCACTATCAATAATTTCAAAGATTTGTAGATGTTTTCTTCAAAGTCCTATACAATATTCTTCACCAATAGAGATGTAAGAGTAGGCTGGCTATTTATTCACTGCAATATCATTGATGTCAAAACTTTGTAGAAGTGTTCTTCAAAGAACGCACGGAATGTACTTCAAGAATACAGTTGTAAATGTTGTTTATAGAGTACAAACCCTGTAATAAACAAATAAAGCATAATAATATTAAAAACACTATGAATGCACAATTACTAATATTTCTGTATAAACTACATTCTTTGTACAACTTAAATGATTTTTTTGTTTATCGTTTGGTATAATTAATGCTCTAATACATTTACTTGTTTTTGCTCTAGATAATGCAACATAAAGTTGACCATGAGAAAATACAGGTTCTGAAAGATATAGTCCAACATAATCTAATGTTTGACCTTGAGCTTAATTTACTGTCATTGCAAAACTAGGACGAATCGAAAATTGTGTTCTTTTAAAAGGGAATGTAATCTTATCACTTTCAAGTGGAATAAATAGAATTCTAGGTAGAAAAACTTTATTCCCACGCCATTCTCCAACAGATATTTCAGCATGAATAACATTACGCTCAAATCCACGACAAATTAATCTAGTGCCATTACATAATCCTTCAGATGGATTAATATTTGTCAATAACATAAAAGGACAATTTTCTTTCAATACAAGTTCATGAGGTGGAATACCATTTGGAGTTAATGTATTAAGAAAATCTTCGTGAATACTTTGATCATTTTTTTCTAACGTTTCGTCAAAGCAATAATATGTAACATTTTCACCAGCAATTTCATCAAGGACAATATTATTTATTTCATCCACAGCATTATTTTTAGGAGTTAAAATAACCCGATTGATCATCTTATGTAATTCATTGCTATAATTGTGTAAGTTTGAGTAAACATTTCTAATCAATTTTTTTAGAGAAACTAATTTGTTATCAAATGGTATAGCTATTTCATCTGGTAATTTAATCATATTACAGGTATGCTTAGGTTGGATTCCATTGCCTAGATCAAGTAATAACTTAGAAAAGTCTGCGTCTAATTGAGCTCTCATATTCTGTACTAATTGTAATTGTATAAAATTTGGCCATAAGAATGAATAGACTAAGCTTGATCTGATGATTGCTTCTTTATTTCCTTTTTGAACTACTGGTAAAACTTGTCGGAAATCACCTCCTAAAACAACAACTTTCCCTCCAAAAGGCAATATAGAATCATTAACATCTCTTAGCATCCTATCTACAGCCTCTATTGCATAACGGTGGACCATTGGTGCTTCATCCCAAATAATCAAATTTGTCAATCTAAATAAGCTTGCTAAAGCAGACTGCTTACTAACAGAACAAGTCATATTATGATTTATTTCAAGTGGTATCTTAAACCTTGAATATGTTGTTCGTGCACCAAGTAATAAAGCAGCTGCAACACCTGAGGAAGCTGTTGCTAAACCTATAAGATTTTTAGATCGAATTGTAGAGAGCAAAGCTTTATATAAATAAGTTTTACCAGTTCCACCAGGTCCATCTATAAAATACATACGACTTGTATTACTATATACATCTGTAAGAATTTTATCATAGGTAATGTATTGATATTCATTCAAGTTATTTGCATACATAGCATCATGAATAACATTGTTTAGTTATTCGTTAATAATCTTGGCTAATATGTCTTCTTGTTCCATATATATTTGAAAAGGTACAAGATGGTAATCATTTATATTTTTACTATTTGCTTCTAATATAGAGTTCATTTCATGTAATGCTTTTATTTCTGCATTTGCAATAGACATACCATTAGATAAATAATCTTTACATAAAGATAGGCGAAATTTTTTCCATAAAGTATCTGGATTACTAGGAGAACATAGAATGAGTATGGTAGCAAATAATCTACGAAGAGAAGAAGGCATTTGATAACTAATAGCTTCGTCTAAACAAAGCTCACAATAATTATTGTCTTTCAATAAACCAAGTGAGATAGCTGTTTCACGGAAAGACGACAAATAAACACCATTAACTATTTTTAAATTTTCGAATGAAGTTTCTCCTTTAATATGATTTAATAAAATACGTAGGTAATATCTTTCTCCTTAAGTTATAGTAGATGTAACTATTCTACCAATAAAATTTCCTTTTTTCCTTCGACACCATATTTTCCCTTGGCCATCCCATACAAAAAATTTAGAAAAATCTTTATATAATAATGTTTTAGCAAGTTCATTTGAAAGATTCATATGGAAAAATTTAGTTAACATTGAGCATTGTCTAGATTTGTTGTTGATTACTGTTTCTAAATTTTCATAATCTCTATATGTTATTAAGTGGTTATTTTCAAGATGTAGTTGTAATGAGATAACTGAAGGAGACATTTCATACAAAACAAATCCATATATTCTCCACATTGCTTCAGGTGGAGAAATCCAACGTCTATTTTGGTATATCTGAATTTCATCAATAGGGTTTTCATTATTAGTATTATTAATTGAAAAACTTACACGATCATAGCCTTTATAAACATATTTATAGAGGTATTTAACAGCTTTAACTGTTGAACATATTTCCACATTAATATGGCAATCAAACTTAGCACACAAATATGGATTGTAAGGTACAATCCGTCTATTGTCTAATAAATGTCCTCTAATCATAAATGATCGTTTATCGTTCAACCGTCTATAAGTTGGATAAGAATTATGACCAATAAAAGTATTTGAGATATATTCCTTTGGATATTTATTCTTACAATGACCTTTTCTATCCATACAAACATTATGGGGATTCAAATGACCACATGGACCATACATCATATGTTTAACAACAATAGAATGAAGATGGGGATATTTTACTTTATCTGGAATTTCACATGATACAATAGAATCGACTCTATCAATATTATTAATTTTTGTACAACTTTGTAAGATTAATAAGAAATGAGCATGTAGAAGTCCTCGTTTTTGGAATTCTACAACATAAATATATGCAGCAACAGGCCCAAAAAATTGGTGCTTGAATAAATCGACTTTAAGTTCTTCTAATTTAGATTTAAATATTCTAGCAGTTAAATCAGATCTATTCTGTCCTATATCATTATGCCTTAATTCTTGTTTAATTTCTACCCAATTAGGGTTACATGTCAATGTTAAAAATAAATCAGGTTTATCAAATTTTTGTACTAATGCCATGGCATCCATATATCTTTTTTTCATATCTCTAGGACCCCCAACAAAAGAAGAAGGTAAAATAATCTGACGACCAATTTGTGCACCTCTATTCTGACCATTTTCTACACTATCAACAACTCCTTGATATAATTCAGTACGAATTTCACTTTGATTTTGACGAAAATAATCTAATCGACTTGTTTCAAGTTTAACATACATATCTACTACATATTGCTGTAGAAGTCTACCAGCATGGAGCAAAACATTGTTTTGTGTATCACGTACCTGTAATTTAAAGCAATAGTATTCACGACAAGACACTTGTAAACCTTTTTTATTCTTCTTTAAAACTGCACAAGAGAAAAATACAAAGAAATTTAATGAAAGGAAAATTTAAATTTAATGAGTTTAAGTGAACAAACATATTGGTAGTCTTTACCTTTTTTTCTTTCTCTATTACATCAGCTGCACAACTTATGTTGTTAGTAGAAAGGGAATTATCTATTATACTATGACTATCAAATGTACTATTTTTTGCCTTTTCAATACTTCATGCCAACCAGTCTCACCAAAGGGAAATATTAATGGATATTGTAGGGGATCATAACATCCATAATAGTAATGTATTCTATGTGAATTATTAGAGTGACAGTAAATTGATATATCACGATATCTTATGTCTGCAGATGGGTCCTCATCAACCCAAACTGCAGCCACTTGAGACACAGAAGGTGCATTACATACTCTTTGATCAAGACCAGCATCACATCTAATATGAATTTTGCATGTTTCAAGACTTTCAATGTCACTTAGGGAACAAAAAAATCTAGAATATGGATTAATCTTTAATAGATTTACTAATATGTGTAGTAAAGATGATGAGAAATTGATAGATATATTTAATCTATTTTGTATTTCATTGTCTGTATCATAAAAGTATAACTGTAAATATGATGGATTATTATCAATGTTTAGAATTGGATTTATATAATGGTATACTTGTCCTTGAACTCTAAAAGTGTAAATACCTTTGTAGTTAATAGATTTAGATAGATCTTTATCAAACTTCACTTCAAAAGAAGTAAAAGCAAAATGGTTATTATAATTTTGTACATTATTTTTAAAATCTAATGCCTCATCTGAACTTGAAGTATATAAATAATATAAAATAGAAGGTGAACAGTTGATATACAATTTGATTTTTCCATCAGAACAACAAAAACCTTTACGTTCTTTTTCAAACTTTTTTGCAAGACAGTGAATACAATTTGTTGGAGTACGTAATACATAAGTTTTTGTAGGCACATGTCTCATAGTAATATTTGAAATACAAGGAGTTAATTGGAGTTCATGATTTTCATTTTCATGTTCTTCATAATAAATGTGGTTTTCTACGCTATCATCTTCTAAATTGTTAGAGCCAATAAAACAAATTCCATGTCCATCTTCATTCAATTCTCCAGCTATAAAAAATAGGACAAATCAGAACAACATAAATAAATAAATAGAACTAAAATGTGCATAAAGGGAAAAACATTACAAAAAAAAAAACATTAGCTCACCGGTTAATTGTAAACTATCTGTTGAATGGACATCATCCAACTGAATATCTTCAAGTAACTGAATCCTTGTTTTCCGAATGTTCTTGTTCGATTTATACTTTGTATGCTGAGCATATACCTGTCTCCTTTTCTTGTTTCGTTGTTCTTTATTTGAGTCAATAATTTTTTTGCCTGACATCTATTATATTTTATCATACAACAAATATAAAAATTAGTTTGACTCCATGTACAAAAAAATGAAAAATATAATATACACATTATTAACACAAATAAGAATAAGATTACTACATAGATGGAATGAACAAGAGGGAAAAAAATTTTATTGATTAAAATTTTTATGTTCTAGTATAACCTATAAATACATGATATTAAAAAAAAAAACTTGTTAATAAAGATATAATGAAAGAATAAACCAAATAACACAAATAAAAATTAACTACAAATTTGTATCAGTGAATAATTATATACCTGTAAATTTAAGTTTCCAACTTGCGCTAAAACCATTGATAAAGAACTGGTGAAATCAATAAAATGAAAATCAGAACTTCTACAATCTAGACTCAAACTCAATAGGTGGACGAAGGAGTTGGGAATTATAATTTTGAATAGAATAGACAAGCTACAATGATTTCAACTGGGGAAAAGAGAAATTCAATGAAATTAGGACTGATCTCAGCTAACATAGATCATGGAACCAAAAATAACTAATCAAAGCTTTATAGGGTTTGGTGAGAGTAGAAATAAAAGAGCAAGGCTGAGAACAAAAAAAATAGACAAGAAGCAAAAACTAAGTATTTATGTCTTGTACAATCGAAAAAACGAAAGATACAAAATATCACTGCCAAAACAACATCGTTTATTTCTAACACGTGAATAGTATATCTGCACATAAAATTTTATATGTTATTAATAATAAGTACAAAGATAAGGATAAAGAAATTAAAATAAATGGAAAACAAGTAACTTGTTCTTTCTAAATGATTACACGTATTAGGAACTGGGTGTCATTTTGAAGAAATCAATTTGAATCATTTTTCCTAATTGCCTCGTAACTCGGAAAAAACTAATAATATAAAAATATATGCATCTCTTACAAAATGAACACCAAATGTAATAGACAAATTATCAGGTCAAACATTGCGGCTATTATGGAAAATAAAATTATACACCAGAATTGCAAAATCCAACAAAAGTAAAAATTTAGGTAGGATAGTTGACAGCCAATTCCTCGAGTAAATCGAGAAACTACATTTCAGTTTGTCGAGTTCATCGAAAAAACAGATTACAGAAACAAAGCAAATTCATAGTAAATCTCACCATCATTATTAACAATAATGAAAGCTGACTATTATAATAGACATGATATAATGACTACAATTATTATAATAAATTAATATAATGATCATACAAAAAATTAACTACACTAACATACGATAATGGATAAACATATAATATCATATACTGTAAGGATCTAATATAATATATAATAATTTTATAAAATATATATTTTACTATAACATATTCTAATAAATTAAAGAATAAAATAATTGATGCATATCTTTACTTTATCAAATATCTTGACAAAATGGAAAGAAATAAAAAACCAAATGCATACAGATAAATTTTTAACTAATTTCACAAACTAAACATCGATACAGCCGAGTTACTCGACCAATTATATGCCTCAAACCACAAAAGTAGAAAATAAATATTTTTATTTACAATACATTAATACTATAACAAGTTGATACTATAATAAATTGATAGTATAATATATTATAATTATTAAACATAATAAAAACTGTTTCTTGTAAGAAAATTGATAAAATTATAATAGTATATTTGTAAAAAAAAATGTTATAATAATTGATAAAATATAATATAATATAATCAATAATAATAAGTTCATATAATAGGAGGGGACTACAATTGCAAAGTAAAACAAACGAAGTTAAAAAATGGTACAAATGGGATATGTTTATTAACTCGAAGACAGCAAATTATAAATGTAATCATAAAAAAACTCCTATGCCGCCAATCTCAAAAGGAAAAAGCAAAAGCGGAAAAAGCAAAATAGGAAACAAAGTCAACAATGGCGGCGCCTGTCTAATCTTTGGATACAGGGAAAAAAATAACTAAAAATAAAAACATACTTTAGTGTTGAAAGAAAACCAAAACGTGTAAACAAAAATGTCAAGTGACTCCAAAAAAATTCATCGAGAAACTCGAAAAAAATTCAAGTATGAGCTTAGCGAGTAACTTGATCAATTATATGAAAAAAACAATCACCAACAAAAAAAAATCTAATAATTAGTTCCAATCTATTAAATCTGTAACTAATGTAGTCCAAAATTTTATGATTTATTCAAAATTTTATCATGTTTTTCTTGTAATATAAAAATTAAAAATACAAAAACAAAAACCAATTATGTAAATGATAAAAAAATTACAAAAACAAAAACCAATATCCATATGATTCATTTATCAAATAACTCGACAAACTCATACATACGATTCATTTTTGAAGTAACTCGACAAATTCAACATTGATATTGCCAACTTACCTGACCAATTATATACCTCAAAAAAAAAAAGTGGGAAATAAATATTTTTTTTACAATACATTAATATTATAATAAAATCATATTACATTTTATTATAATTATTAACTATAATAAAAATTGTGTCGTGTAATAAAAACTATCTAATTAAATAGTAAATTTTTTGTAAACTTTGTTATAATAATTGATAAAATAAAAGAACATATAACCAATAATAATAATTTCATAGAATATATAATAAATTCAAAGTTGACATGATCGACTTGCTCAATCAATTATATGCGAAAAACAATTACAAACATACCAAATTTAACAAGTAATCCCAACCTGTTAAATCTGTAACAAATCTACTCCTAAATTTTATGTTGTATTAAAATTTTTATCATGTTTATTTTTCTCCAATAACTTGACATAAAAAAAAATATAAATAATAAAATATTAGCCTATGCAAGCTGACAAGAATAAAATAAAAAAATAAAATGGACAAAATAAATTTTTTCGACCGACTCGACAATCAATCAAAACATGTTTTTGCCAACCTCAATGCAATATATGAAAAACAAAACAAAAGAAAAAAATAAGTTAAAAATTAATATAAATGGGGAAAAAAAAAACATAAACAAAAAACAACATCCATATGATTCATTTATCAAGTAACTCAACAAACTCATACATTGAGAATGCCGAGTTACTCGAAAAGAAAAAAAACACACACACACACACACAATAAAAGTCAACAATAGCGGATGATTTATAAGATTTGAATAAGAAAAAATTAATAATATAAAAATATATGCATCTCTTACAAAATGAACACCAAATGTAATAGACAAATTATCAGGTCAAACATTGCCGCTATTATGGAAAACAAAATTTTACACCAAAATTACAAAATCTAAAAAAAGTAAAAATTTATGTGGGATAGTTGACAGCTAATTACTCGAGTAAATCGAGGAACTACATTTCAGTTTGTCGAGTTAATCGAAAAAACAAATTACAGGAACAGAGCAAATTCATGGTGAATTTCACCATCATTATTAACAATAATGAAAGCTGATTATTATAATAGAAATGATATCATGACTACAATTATTATAATAAATTAATATAATGATCATAAAAAAAAAAAAATAACTACACTAACATACAATAATTGATAAAAATATAATATCATATACTGTAAGGATTTAATATAATATATAATAATTTATAAAATATCTATTTTACTATAACATATTCTAATAAATGAAAGAATAAAATAATCGATGCACATCTTTACTTTATCAAGTATCTTGACAAAATAATAATTGAGAATGTCAAGTTGATCGATGAAATATATGAGAAAAAAAAATGTATGAAATTAACAATGAATATAAATAAAAAATTATAATGATATAATAATTTTATATCATATATAATATAATATAAACTGTTATCATGAATGATACAGAAAAAAACATCGCATTTGCGTAATATATCAAGTGACTCGAAAAAATTCAAAGTTGACATTACCAAATTGCTCAATCAATTATATGCAAAAAACAATTACAAACATACCAAATTTAACAAGTAGTCCCAATCTGTTAAATCTGTAACTAATCTACTCCTAAATTTTAGGTTGTATTAAATTTTTTATCATGTTTATTTTTCTCCAATAACTTGACAAAAAAATTATAAATAATAAAATATTAGCCTATGCCAGCTGACAAGAATAAAATAAAAATAAAATGGAAAAAATAAATTTTTTCGACCAACTCAACAATCAATCAAAACATGTTTTTGCCAACCGCAATGCAATATACGAAAAACAAAACAAAAGAAAAAATAAGTTAAAAATTAATATAAATGGGGGAAAAAAACATAAACAAAAACCAACATCCATATGATTCATTTATCAAGGAACTCGACAAACTCATACATTGAGAATGCCGAGTTACTCGAAAAGGGAAAAAAAAAAAAAAAAAACACACACACACACAATAAAAGTCAACAATAGCGGATGATTTATAAGATTTGAATAGGAAAAAATTAATAATATAAAAATATATGCATCTCTTACAAAATGAACACCAAATGTAATAAACAAATTATCAGGTCAAACATTGCGGCTATTATGGAAAATAAAATCTTAAACCAGAATTGCAAAATCCAACAAAAGTAAAAATTTATGTGGGATAGTTGACACCTAATTAATCGAGTAAATCGAGATACATTTCAGTTTGTCGAGTTAATCGGAAAAACAAATTACAGAAACAGAGCAAACACACAGTAAATTTCACCATCATTATTAACAATAATGAAAGCTGATAATTATAATAGAAATGATATAATGACTACAATTATTATAATAAAGTAATATAATGATCATACAAAAAAAATAACTACACTAACATACAATAAGTGATAAAAATATAATATCATATACTGTAAGGATTTAATATAATATATAATAATTTTATAAAATATATATTTGACTATAACATAATCTAATAAATCAAAGAATAAAATAATCGATGCATATCTTTAATGTATCAAATATCTTGACAAAATCATAATTGAGAATGTCAAGTTGATCGATGAATTATATGAGAAATTTTTTTTTATGAATTTAACAATTAATACAAAAAAAAAGTATAATGATAATAATAATAATAATATGTAGATAATCAATATCTCGAGCAAAGTAGGAGAGGAAAAAAATTGCAAAGTAAAAGAAATGAAGTTAAAAAAAAGCTACAAATGGGATTTGTCTATTAACTCGAAAACAGCAGAATACAAATTTAATGATAAAAAAATCTCCTATGCCGAGTGACTCGAAAATAATCAAATAAAAAAATGGCAAAGACAAAATTTTTCGAGTGACTCGACAATCAATCCAACCAAATATTGGCCAATCTCGAAAGGAAAAAGCAACCGCGAATAAAACAAAACAGAAAACGAAGTCAACAATAGCGGCGCCTGTATATGGAAAAAATAACAGATGATTTATCAGATTTGAATAGGGAAAAAATAAATACATACTTTAGTTTTTTTACAACACCAAAATGTCTATAAAAAATTGTGAAAAATGACGGCTCCCAAAGAAGAAAGAAAAGTCAACAAAGGCAGCCTTTTTAATAAGGTAAACAAACTTACAGTACAAAACGGTTAGATTTGGACAAAATTAAGAATAATACAACATGAAAACGACGCCGCGTTGGTTCAAGGGTGAATAGTAAACAGGTGATAGACACTTATATTATAGTATATAGTATATATATATATATATATATATATATATATATATATATATATATATATATATATATATACACACACGCAGAAGGGTATACCAGTGAGGAAACCCACCATTAAAGATTAAGATCCAAATAGATATATAGAGATATATAAACATATAATTATATACATACAATACAAATATATGCACACACGGGTAATGCAAGTGAAGAAACCCACAATTATTCTTTAAGATTCAAATGGATACATAGAGATATAAATATATATTTATATACATACAACACATGTATATGCATACACGGGTGTGCAAGTGAAGAAAATCCACCATTATTCTTTAATATTCAAAAGGGTGTATTGGGCTTATGACTTGAATTTCAAATTCGATCCAACCAATGATGGTAAAATAATAGAAAAATTATAATACCTTGTGAGGAAATGCAAGCACCAATTTCGAGAGGGTGAGGAAGATGTTGAGAGTTTTAGAATTGTGGTGAATGCCTAATTTTACTTGTAAGGAGATGTATAAAATAGGTAAATTGTTTACTTTTAATCTAACGGCATTTAATTAGGTATAAATTGTGCTAATTAAGTAATGAAGTCACTTATTTACTTATATTAACCTATTAAATTCTTAAATTAGTTTTATTAGCTTATTAGATTCTAATTATTAATAATATTAATTTACACAATTATATACTTAACAACAATATAAAATCTTCCAACTCGACTAGTGCGGTCAAACCAAAAATATAAACACATAATAAAATAAAGATATTATATAATTTAAAACTAACATTAATAAGTTTATAATCATGTTATTATTAAATTAAGAGGCATGTTGATCGTCTAGGGCATCCACGGTACATTCCATTGCAAAACAAATAGTTAGTTACAAAGTGTAAATTCATTAATTAAGAAATAAATTGTAATATTAATACGCGCATAATAATAAATTACAATAATCATGTAAATGGGTATGTGGTGTTACAATTATTTATAGCATATTCGGTAAAATTTTAAATTATAATTTAAATTAGTCAAATATAATTTTTATCTACGTATTTTTTAAAATTTATAATTTACTATATACTTATTATCAACACGTAAATCTCTTTCTTCATTTTGTATAATAGAGTAAGATACAATATTATGTTGATATGTTGATTGTCCTAGTATGTGGTCATAATTCACCCTGTCACTTTCTTTTGTATTACAAAAGGATAAATAAAAAAATAAAACGTGCGTAGGTTAGCAATACCAACAGAGCCACGTAGCCAGCGGCTATTGGCGAAGATAGGCTAATGTACATGTGAACTGTGTGGCGGCTATTGGCGAAGATAGGATAATGTACATGTGAACTGTGTAGTTGTCAGATGCAGAAACTTTCAATTGTATAAAAGTGAGGGAAATTGGCGCAAGTGATCCCTAACGTATCACGTTAGTGTGCAAATGGTCCCTAATCTTTCATTTTTAACATAATAATTCCTAACTTATCCATTTAAGTGCACAATTGGTTTTTTTTACGAATTCTATTAAAGATCCGTTAAAAACCTTTCATTTAGGTGCCCCAATGGTCCCTATCATTTTTTTTTTATCTTTATTAGTAGAGGTAAAATTGTCAAGTTTATATTTTTTTTTCAACATTTCAATTGGCGCAAATGGTCCCTAACCTTACTTTTAATTAAAAAATTTTGCAATTTGATTCATAACCTTTTAAAAAAATAAAAATGAGTTTGATACTTTAATTTTTTTATTAAAAATTAAAAGAAAACTAACAAATTGATAATATACTAAATTATTTTGTATATTTTATGAAATATTATAAAATAACTAAAATTTAAACTCATAATTATTAACAAATGTGCCAATTAAAATTATTTTATTATTATTAAGTAATCATATTATTTAAAATTCGAACTTTAATTTTATCATTATAACATAAAAATAAAAGTAAATTTGTCACAAAAATTTTAATTATTCTCAACCAAACTCGATTTTATACGGTCTCATATTTACTGGGCCAACTCAATTTGCTTTTGAGCAATTGAGCCAATCTAATTTTAAATTTTAATTTATTTTTCTATTTTTTTAAAAAAGAGAAAAAGCAAACGCCCACCCCACCCCACCCCACCCCACCCCACCCCAAAATTAAATTAAAATTTGGGGGGGGTGGGGGTGGGGGTGGGGGTGGAAAGAGGGTGAAGAATTTTTTTTTTCTTTTTTTCTTTTTTTAAGATAGAAAAATAAATTAAAATTTAAAATTGGGTTGTTCCAGTTGCTCAAAAGCGGATAGGATTGACCTAGTAAATATGAGATCGTATAAAATCGATCTGGGTTAAACATAATTAAAATTTTATTTGTAACAAATTTATTTTTCTTTTTATGTTGTACTGATAAAATTAAAGTTTGAATTTTAAATAATATGATTACTTAATAATAAAAAATAATTTAATAAAAAAATTAAAGTATCGGACCTATTTTCACTTTTTGTAAAGATTAAGAATCCAATTGCAAATTTCTATATTAAAAATAAGGTTAGGGACCATTTGCGCTAATTGAAATGTTGAAAAAAAAATGTAACTTGACCATTTTACCCCTACTAATAAAGACAAAAAAATGATAAGGACCATTTGCGCACTTAAATGAAAGGTTTTTAACAGATTTTTAACAAAATCCGTAAAAAAGGACCGATTGCGCACATAAATGGATAGGTCAGGGACCATTGTGCCAAAAATGAAAGATTATGGACCATTTGCGCCAATTTCCCTGAAATTTATACATTAGCCTATATATATAGCATTGGGATTTTGGCGCAAATGGTCTCTAATGTATGAACTTAGTGCATTTTAGTCCCTAATCTTTTATTTTTCACTAAAAAATCTCTAATCTGTGCATTTAATTACAAAATTGGTCCCTATGGACAGAATCCTCCAATTGTATTGTAAGTTGGGTGCATACACTGCAATCTCCATTAATTTGTTTTGGGATTTTGGACAAATTGTCCCTAATCTTTACCTTTAGTGTGGAATAAGTCCTTAACATTTATTTTTGGCATACATGTCCCTAACTTATGTGTTTTGGTGCGAAATTGGTCCTTTTAGAATGAAAAAGACAAATATGCTCTTAGTTAATTAGAAAAAATTGTACGTAAATTCCTAATCATTACAAAATGTACAAATATATCCAATACTTTTATTTTTTATAAAAAATTAAAGCAAACTAAAGAGGTTTTTTTTTTAGATTAACACTTTAATAATAAATATGTCAAATAAAATTATTATTTTTATTATTAAGTAATTATATTATTTAAAATTTAAACTTTTATTTTATTGTTGTTAAAAAAAATAACTTTGTCACAAACTTAATGTACAAATGCTTTTATTTAATTGGGTTATATGTTTATTAACTACAAATATTAGACATCTAACTATATTCTTCATATTTTAATTTTTTGTTTTATTTTCGTTCAAAAATAAAACACATAATGTGTAAATTAAATTTTATTAGTATTTTTATATTAAATAAAAATGTAATATAAAGTATTATTTTATTAGTATTTTTATATTAAATAAAAATGTAATATAAAGTATTATTTTATTAGTATTTTATTCAATTTATAATTCTACATCTTCTATATATAATTGTAAGGCTCTCCAATTGGTCTTCATCTTGCGTACAGAGAGAGATGGGGAAACAATGCATAATTTCAATGCTTTGTGCAATACTGCTCGCTGGCATTGCAAAGCCGGTTGCTCAGGCGATTGACAAACAGCCGGTAGCAGTAGAAAGGTGGTTCGAAAAGCTGCCTCATACAAAGGAAAAGTTTACCAAACTTCACTTCTACTTTCATGACGTTATAAGTGGCAAGAATTCGACGGTGGTTCAGGTGGCGGAATCCAAAGCCACCGTCAAATCACCAACCATCTTCGGCGCGGTCTTTGTTATGGATGATCCACTGACGGAGGGACCCGAACCGGATTCCAAGATCGTGGGTCGAGCTCAAGGAATATACAGTTCGGCTTCCATGGAGGAGTTTGGTTTTCTCATGACCCTAAATTTTGTTTTCATAGATGGAGAGTACAATGGCAGCAGTCTAAGTGTGCTTGGACACAATCCCATTTTTCACAAGTACAGAGAGATGCCGATTCTTGGAGGCTCCGGCGCCTTTCGCCTTGCACGGGGGATCGCCACCACCAAAACCTACCAGCTTAATGAAGCGGGCGACACCATCATGGAATACAATGTTATTGTCTTGCATTATTAATGCTTGCTGGAAACTGGCACAAGAATTAGCCAGAAAATAAGAAAATTTCTTTAATTCAATAAAACCAGAATCTTTGCTAGGTGTTCACATGTTTATTATCATTAAAATACTAATGATTTAGTATTATGCCTGAATTGATAAATGATATTAGTCTTCAATCTGATTTACGAACTTCCTGTTTTTGATTCACAAACTTAGTATTCCCAACATTTAAGTCTTCTATGGTATTCTCCAAAGTATGGATTACAATAGCGTATGGGCATCTTTTAATTGAATCAATAACTAATTTCTGAACTGGTTAGATTTAGAAAACTAAGAAGATAAAATTCAGGTCAAACAAGACTTAAGAATTTTACTTTCTTTTCTTTTCTTAATCGATCGAATTAATTTACGTCACAAGCAATGTGATATAAATACGGCAAATATTCTGATTGCAAACAACAACAAGAGTCCTGATTGCATCCAAGTCTAATTAGTTTAGGATTGATTTAATTACACATGTAATCTCTGAACTTATATCACAATTAGAATGAAGTCCAAAACTTTCATAGTAACTATGATTAAACCCAAGACTTTATAGAGCTACCACAAAAACTTGTCCGTATATATATATTTTCCAAGCCCCAATAATTAGATTCTGTCTAGTCGACCCTAGACTGTCCGATCTAATTATTAGTCTTTTGCTTTTTCCACTAAAGGCAATAAACTGCACTCTCGGAATATATAATATTACGGAAGCTGTAATACTTTCTTCTGAGATTCGATAATTAGGTATGAGCATAAATAACCGTCTTGCCCTTTTAATTATTCTCACTAACTTTAAGTTACATTTTTTTTCCAATGGTCATGTGAACTAATTCACAGATGTCGAAGTTTAGCCGTCCCTAAACACTGAGCTCATATTTATAACCGTTGAACATAAAATACTTAAGTTGTCACTCGACCCATTTTTCAGGATGATAGTTCTCAACACAAATTCGTGTCCTCTACTTCGCTTATTTTCAAGTTCTCAACTCACCGATATATTTGATCAACTAAATTGATCTCACTCATTGGTGAATCAAATAACCATCAAATTAACGAAAAGATATACACAATCTTAGGTGATCAAGTGGAATTTAATTATTTGCACGGTCATGCTATATAATTAAATTTGACACGTGGTCCGTTCAATACAGTCCAAGTGTACTAGTGTCACAATTAAACTATTTCTGCGATAAGGACAAATTGCATACCCGAATGATTAAATAGTCAACACTACAACCTTCCGGTACAAGGTGCCAACCTTTATACATTAATTGTGAACAATTTTATTCATGATCAAAATATAAGTTGTGTCACAATATGTTTCTCAATGCAAGCACCCAACTTATATTATCACAAGTGATCATTGACACTTTTTTACCATACTCAATATTAAACAAATACAGTAATAATAAATTAATAGAACAAACTTTTATTTATCATAAATTGTTATTTTATTACAGCAACAACTATACTATATAGGTACAATGCCCAACAATTCTCTCACTTGCCCTAGAGTATATTTGTCATATCTTACAACCCCATGCCTTGCAAATGTCCCTCGAAACTTTTAGCTAGAAGGCTTTTAGTAAATGGGTCCGCGATGTTATCCTCAGTTGCAATCTTGCTGACAATTACATCTCCACGACTAACAATCTCTCTTAAGAGATGATATTTCTGTTCTATATGTTTTCTCCTTTGATGAGTCATTGGTTCTTTAGCATTTGCCACTGCCCCACTATTCTTACAGTATAATGTCATAGGTTGTGATGATGTAGGCACCACCTCAATGTCCATTAGGAGTTTCTTGAGTTATAATGCCTCTTTAGTAGCTTCACAAGATGCCACATACTTGACTTCCATGGTGGAATCAGCAATGCATGATTGCTTGATACTTCTCCATATAATGGCTCCACCACCTAGTGTAAACAATGATCCTGATGTGGACTTACGAGAGTCTTTATCAGCTTGAAAATCGGAATACGTATACCCAACTGGAACAATGTTTGGTGAGGAGTAAACTAGCATATGGTTCATTGTTCTCCGAAGGTACTTAAAGATATGCTTTACAGTCACTCAATGTTCCGATCCAGGGTTAGATTGATAACTACTGATCATACCAACAACATAACAAATGTCAGGTCTAGTGCACAACATAACATACATGAGACTACCTACTGCTGACGCATAAAGTATTCTACTCATGCGCTCTATCTCTTCAGGAGTTTTTGGAGATTGCTCCTTATAGAGTTGAATTCCATGTCTGAACAACAAATTGCATTTCTTGGAATCTTGCATGGAAAATCTGACAAGTATCTTGTCAATATATGTAGCTTAGGATAGTGCTACCAGCTTGTTCTTTCGATCCCTCAAGATCTGAATGCCTAGAACATAACTAGCTTCACCCAAATCCTTCATGTGAAACTGTTGGGTCAACCACGCTTTCGTAGATGATAACATACATACATCATTTCATATGAGTAGAATATCATCTACATAAAGCACCAGGAAAATTACCTTTTTGTCCTGTATCTTCTTATAGACACAGGATTCGTCGAAGTTCTGATCAAAACTATATGTCTTAATCACCTCGTCGAACATTTTGTTCTAAGATCTTGATGCCTGCTTTAGTCCATAAATAGACCGTTGCAGCTTGTAGACTTTAGATTCATGACCGCGTTCTACGAACCCATGTGGTTTTACCATATAGATACACTATTCAAGATGACCATTAAGAAAAGATGTCTTGACATCCATTTGCCACACCTCATAATCATAATGGGCTACAATGGATAAGAGAATCCGAATAGATTTAGCATTGCTACAAGCGAGACGATTTCTTCGTAATCGATATCTTCTCTTTGGGTAAAACCCTTAGCCACTAGCCTTGCTTTAAAGGTTTTCACCTTCCCATCTACTCCTCTCTTTCTTTTGTTGACCTACTTGCACCCGATGGGTTTTATCCCTCTTAGTGCATCTACAAGTTCCCAGACTTGATTAGAATGCATAGATTCCATCTCAGTGTTCATAGCCAGTCTCCACAAATATGCATCCACATCGTTTATAGCCTCCTTACATGAATTCAGATCATTACTTATTTTGTAGAGATCATTTGGATTCTCTGACAAACAAGTACCTAGACGGTTTTCTGATGACCCTTTGACTTTGCCTAAGGGGTGGTGGATCTTGAACCGTGGCTTCATTTGGAATTGTAACGTTTTCATCAATGTTGGTATCACCTTCAGATAATACCATTACCTCATCATCACCTCGAACATTTTCTTGATCTATGGGATCAGATAACATGTAACACCTCAAATCTAGAAACTCTAGATTTAGAAATGTTATCATTTAATTTCCATTAAATAACAAGATATAAATGCGAAAAAATGGATAGAACGTTCATTCTATTTTATTTTATTTGAAAATACGAACTAAATGTCAATGGATTTAAACAGTATTAATTAAAAACCATAATTTGCACAATAAATTTTATGCCCAAATCCATTATTGAATAAACACAATAATTGCAGAAAATTTCATAGTTTGACTAAATTAAAATAAGTAAAAGAATAGTATTCCAAAAACATTAATCGACCTAAGGCATCTTATTTCTGAAATAATAACAAAATAAAACTTTAATTTAAACTGTACTGAGTCCGTCTCGCCCCAAGCAGTTGTCTCGAATCATTTAGCTCTCATCATTTGAAATGTGGAGAATATGGGATGAGCTAACGCCCAGTAAGTAAACCTCATGCACATGATGTATGCTTATGATATGCATTGGTTTCAAGTAATTTTCTAGAATATGTATCCCATCTTTCCTTATCATTTAAAAACATTAACATTGTGAGCTCACTTATGTGTATTGCCTATCCAATCAGTATGCAGTGGGCCATTATTATTTGGAACCCGTTCCATCTACCGGTAGTACTGCAAAGCGGTTAAACATTAAACATTCAACATTCAACATTATCATTTGTAGGGTGCGCCGGTCCCCCACGCCCCATTTCCCACTCACACCTTTCATGACATAGGCGAACACCATTTCATTTATAAAATTTGAGATACATATCATTTTTGAATAAAATACACTTTACAATATTACCATTGAAAACTTTACTTCATGCATGCTTATGGATGCATTAACTTAATTACACATGCAAATATATGTCACATGAATATTAATAACATATAAAACGATTACAAAATGATATGTTCAGATAATAATATAACACATTTAGACAATTAACACAACATTCTACAAATGAATACTAGGAGAGTTTACTTACATGGATCTTTATTCACGTTTTAATTAGCAAATGGAAATGTCCCGAGCTGCCCACGAAGTAAACGTGCCAAAAATCCTAGGTCATTACCATTTATTAAAATAAAAAATCTATATATATCATTTATTTTTACTATTAATATAATAGCTGACTATATATTATCTTATCGTGAGTACCACTTTAATATTATAAATTAAAAGACACCCACAGAAATAATGGGCAAGAGACTACATTTGTACCATTTATATAAATTTTCTAGTAATTAAAAGATACAAAACTATTTCCATAATTAAATGTGAAGTACAAGACATATACCAATCTAACTTTGGTATGCTTGGCTAATCTTATAAGTTTAATGGTAAGCAATTATTATTTTAAACTAAAAGTTTATATAAATCTATTAAAAAAAGTGATAGCCTCAAGTAATTTAATTTCTTTCTGTATATAAATATATAAACAAGTTAGAGATGATTAAATAATTATAAAAGAATCTTAATAATTAATTATTCCGTTGACAATGAGGGTAAAATATCACATAGCAATAACTCATACGAAAAATAGATACATAAAAATTGTCAAATAAACAAGGCCAGAATTTAACAATAGAAATTTAGTTGAACTTGCACTATGTGTGAAACTCCAAAGATGTGATGTGCAGTGCACGAATTCAACAAATAAGTGAAGGGGTTCTAAATAAATGAAGGAACAATATCATGGGAATGGATATACAGAGAGATATATAAATATATAAATATATACATATATACACACACACACAATATCATATATGCACACACACGGAATAGGCATGTGAAGAAGCCAAATATTACTTTTAAGATTCAAAGGGATGTATTGGGCTCATGATGATGTGAATTCCAAATTCAATCCAAACCAATGATGTTGAAATAATAGAAGATTCATAATACCTGTGATGAATTGCAAGCGCCGAGTGAGAGAGAGAGTGAGGAGGACGTTGAGAGTTTTGGAATTTTGGTTCACGTGAAAGATATAAGTTTTTATTTCTTTGTAATTGAATAAGTAGAATTAGGAAAAAGGTTTTGAGTTCTAATGATATGGTCCCATTATAAAGGGGAAAATTTAAACTTACTTAATATAAAATATGAATGTTTTTCAAAAACAAGTCTAGGTTCAATTTACATAAAAATGGCAAGTTATAAATTTAAAAGCAGGCAAGCAACTAAATATGTTATATAATTTGTTCCAATTTAATTAAATTGTATACGTATTTAAATTGAACTCAGTGGCACATTGATCGTCTAGGGCGTCCCTGGTACATTCCACTGCAAAAACATGTCAGTCACAAAAATAATAATTTATTAATTAAAGATTAAATATAATATTAGGACAAGTATCGTCATAATCTATAATAATCATATAAGTGAACATGCGGCGTTACAATTCCTTACCCCCTAAAAATAAATTTCGTCCTCGAAATTAAAACTTACCAAATAGATGAGGGTATTTTGCACGCATCTCATCTTCGCGCTCCCATGTTGCCTCTTCCACAGCATGGTTCCTCCAGAGAACTTTGACTAACGTTATTGTCTCCCTTCTAAGTTCTTTGTCTACCCTTTCTAAGATCTTTACTGGCATCTCTTCATAAGTAAAATCCTTGCGGAGATCCAACGACTCATAGCTTAGGATGTGAGAGGTGTCTGAGACATATTTTCTCAGCATAGAAACATGAAATACATTGTGCACCCCTGACAAGGCTGGTGGTAATGCGATTCGATGAGCCAACTCACCTACCATTTCCAAAATTTCAAAAGGTCCCACAAAACGAGGACTCAGCTTTCCTTTCATCCCAAATCTCATTACGCCCTTCATAGGTGCCACCCTCAAAAAGACCATGTCGCCAACAACAAATTCTAAATGCTTTCTTCTTTTGTCTACATAGCTTTTCTGTCTACTTTGAGCAGTCTTCATTCATTTTTGAATCTTCTCAACAACCTCAGCTGTTTGTTGGACAATTTCTGGACCCAATAACTTTCTTTCTCCAACCTCATCCCAATGGATAGGTGATCGGCATTTTCTTCCATATAATGCCTCATAAGGTGCCATACCAATGGTAGATTGGAAGCTGTTATTGTAGGCAAACTCAACTAACGGAAGATACTCATCCCAAGTGCCTTGGAAGTCAATAATACAAGCTCGCAACATGTCTTCAAGAATTTAAATTGTTCTTTCCGATTGTCCGTCTGTTTGCGGGTAGAACGCCGTACTAAACCTTAACTGTGTGCCTATGGCCTTGTGTAGGCTCTTCCAAAAAGAGGAAGTAAACTTAGGGTCACGATCAGATACAATGGATAATGGGACTCCATGCAGTCTGACTATTTCTGCCATATATAGTTCTGCATATCGTTCTATATTATAAGTAGTCTTAACCGGTAAGAAGTGCGCCGTCATAGTAAGACGATCAACAATTACCCAAATAGAATTATAGCCCTTCTTGGTCTTAGGTAAGCCACAACGAAGTCCATACCAACTCTTTCCCACTTCCATTCTGGTATCATAAGTGGTTGCAAGAGGCCCGAAGGTCGTTGATGCTCAGCCTTAACTTGTTGACAGGTGAGACAGTGTTGAACATATGCTGCTATATCCTGGCTCATTCCAATCCACTAAAAATGTTCTCTCAAATCTCGAAACATCTTCGTGCTTCCAGGGTGAATCGAGTAAGGACTATTATGAGCTTCTCTCATGATTTCTCGTTTCAATCCTTCATCATCAGGAACTACAAGCCTACTGCCATATTGAAGTGCACCATCAGCAGTGATAATAAAATCAGTGCGCTTTCCATCAGCAACTTCAGTCTGAAATTTCAATACCCGAGGATCTTCGTATTGCAAAGCTTTAATCCTCTCAAGTAGTGTAGGTTTGATGGTCATATTGGCAAAATAGTCTGTATTATCTCGAGGTACAATCTCTAACTCAAACTTTTGAATTTCTACCAACAAGGGTTTCTGAATGCCCTGCAATGTAGCTATTGATCCATGAGTCTTTCTACTTAACGCATCTGCCACAACATTGGCCTTGCCTGGATGGTAGTTGATCACACAGTCATAATCTTTTACAAGTTCCAACCATCGACGTTGTCTCATGTTTAGCTCCTTCTGAGTGAAAAAGTACTTTAGACTTTTATGATCAGTATAGATCTCACATTTAGCCCCATATAGATAATGTCTTCAAATCTTCAATGTGAAGACAACAGCTACCAACTCGAGATCGTGAGTTGGGTAGTTCTTTTCATACTCTTTCAACTGTCTTGAGGCGTAAGCAACTACCTTACCATGTTGCATCAGAACGCAGCCAAGCCCTTTTTTTGAAGCATCACTGTAGATGACAAACCTTTCATTATCTTGTGGAATCGTTAGGACAGGCGCTGAATTCAAGCGTTTCTTTAACTCTTGGAAACTTTGTTCACAATCTGGAGTCCATTGAAACTTTACGTTCTTCTTGGTTAACTGGGTTAACGCTGAGGCAATTCTAAAAAATCCCTCGACAAACCTTCGATAATAACCAGCTAACTCAAGGAAACTACGAACTTCACCAACGTTTGATGGTGTCGACCAGTTTTGGACAGCCTCGACCTTGCTAGGGTCCACTGCAATCCCTTCCTTTGATACAATATGTCCTAAGAATGGTACTCTATCTAGCCAGAACTCGCACTTCTTAAATTTAGCAAAGAATTTGTTGTCTTGAAGTATCTCAAGCACTAATCGTAGATGTCGCTCATGCTCTTGTTTAGATCGTGAGTAGATCAAAATGTCATTAATGAAAACTATGACAAACTGATCTAAGTATTCTTTAAAAACTCGATTCATCAGATCCATGAAAGCTGCTGGAGCGTTTGTTAAAGCAAAAGGCATTACTAGAAACTTATAATGCCCATATCTAGTGCGAAAGGCAGTTTTTGGAATGTCTTCTTCTCTGATTCTTAGTTGATGATATCCCGACCGCAAATCAATTTTGGAAAAATAACTAGCACCTTGGAGTTGGTCAAATAAGTCCTCAATTCTTGGCAACGGGTACTTGTTCTTTATTGTCACCTTGTTCAGCTCTCGATAGTCCATACATATCCTCATCGAGCCATCTTTCTTCTTTACAAACAGAACTGGAGCACCCCATGGAGAGAAACTTGGTCTGATATATCCTTTATCTAAAAGATCTTGGAGTTGGTCTTTGATTTCCTTGAGTTCAGCAGGGGCCATGCGATATGGTGTCTTTGATATTGGAGCTGTTCCAGGCAATAAATTGATGACAAAATCAATCTCTCTTTTTGGTGGCAAACCAATGAGATCATCTGGGAATACATCTGGATATTCTTGAACCACTGGGACTTGTTTAAGGGAATGATTCATCTTTGATTCCTCCATTATTGAAGCTAGATAAGCTACACAACCTTTGTTTAACAATTAGCGAGTCTTCATAGCGGCGATTATAGGAATAGAGAGCTTTGACTTTGCTCCCGAAAAGCAAAAACTAGGCATATTTGGAGGCTCGAACACCACTTTTTTCTTATAACAGTCAATCGTAGCATGATACCTTGATAGCCAGTCCATCCCTAATATGATATCAAAGTCCTGGACATCCAGTACTAAAAGATCTGCTGGCAGTTCTTTTCTATCTACTATTATTGAACAATCACATAAAACATAATTTGAATTCATTATAGCTCCAGAGGGTGTGGACACACTAAACTGTGTATCTGTTTGGGTAAGTGGTTTCTCCAATTTCTCAGCAAAAGATGGACTAAGAAATGAATGAGTAGCCCCAGAGTCAATCAAGACATTGGCAGGTACATTACATACATACATAGTGCCTACATTAATTCAATGCATGAAGTTAAATCACACTCAACAAATGAAATAATTAAATAAATATATATAGGTACTTGTCACTACAGTTGAGGCCTCTTCAGACTCTTTCTTAGACATCGTAAAAACTCGTGCTTGAGTTTTCTTTTGCTCATTGTTGCTACTGCCAAAAGACCTTTCCTTGCAATTATTTGCGAAGTGACTAGGCTTTCCACATTTAAAGCACACACCCGTACCCATAAGACATTCGCCAAGATGTTCCTTGCCACACTTCGAGCAAGTCTTCCTCGACTGCTTGTTTTGGTAATGACCCTTGTTGTTGCCTTTGTCGTTTCTTCTTTTTTGACCATTGTTCTTCCAAAACTGTGCTTTAGAATTTCCACCATTGAACTTGAGACCACTTGGCTGGGCCTTATTCTCTCCCTTATCTAAGAGTTGAGCTCTTTCCACCAAGAGTGATTTACTAACCACTTCTCTATAGGTCGTTAATTCGAATGGTATTACTGCTTGCTTTATACGAGACCTAAGTCCTTCCTCAAAGCGCCTTGCTCTTCTTTCTTCTGTTGCTACCAAATCTGGGGCAAACTTTGCCAGACGAGCAAATTCAGTCTCATATTCAGCAACTGTTCGACTCCCTTGCTCTAACTTAATGAACTCCATCTCTTTGTGCTAGCGTATGCTTTTTGGAAAATACTTGTTGTTGAAGGTCTCTGTGAACATCTTCCAAGTGAATGGTCTAGTATCCTTCTCATGTTGGCGTTGAACCATCAACCACCAATCATAAGCATCTCCTTGAAGCATGTAAGCAACAAATGTAACCTTCTCTTGTTCTGTGCAGTTCATAACCGAAAATGCCTTCTGAATTTCAGTTAACCATTTTTTAACTTCTAGAGGGTCAGTGGTGCCAGCAAATGATGGTGGAGATAACTTCTTAAACTCTGTTATCTTTCCTTGTTCGTGGGTTTGGTCATTCCTCACGGGTCGATTGTTTTGCCCAAGTAAAGCCAATGCTTGCATAAAAGCCTCCATTGTCATTGGGGTCCCTGTGCTATTGCCTGACCCCTCTTGACGAGCTTCAGAGGTTTCTTCGTGAGCTTGAGAACGAGTAGCGGGGGCCATACTGGAATACAAATACTTATTTATTTATTTATTATTATCGTTTTTAATGAAATTTCATTACTACAATATTGCAACTACAACATTTATGCATCAAATAACTATTTATAATTTAAGATATAAAATTCAACCTTACCAGATGATCGCGAGAGGACTCCTTGGCGGCATGACTCAGTACTACACATTTTTTTTAAAGTCTACAGAATCGATTTTAAAACTCTTAGCTCTGATACCAATAATGTAACACCTCAAATCTAGAAACTCTAGATTTAGAAATGTTATCATTTAATTTCCATTAAATAACAAGATATGAATGCGGAAAAATGGATAGAACGTTCATTCTATTTTATTTTATTTGAAAATACGAACTAAATGTCAATGGCTTTAAACAGTATTAATTAAAAACCATAATTTGCACAATAAATTTTATGCCCAAATCCATTATTGAATAAACACAATAATTGCAGAAAATTTCATAGTTTGACTAAATTAAAATAAGTAAAAGAATAGTATTCCAAAAACATTAATCGGCCTAAGGCATCTTATTTCTGAAATAATAACAAAATAAAACTTTAATTTAAACTGTACTGAGTCCGTCTTACCCCAAGCAGTCGTCTCGAATTATTTAGCTCTTATCATTTGAAATGTGGAGAATATGGGATGAGCTAACGCCCAGTAAGTAAACCTCATGCACATGATGTATGCTTATGATATGCATTGGTTTCAAGTAATTTTCTATTATATGTATCCCATCTTTCCTTATCATTTAAAAACATTAACATTGTGAGCTCACTTATGTGTATCGCCTATCCAATCAGTATACAGTGGGCCATTATTATTTGGAACCCGTTCCATCTACCGGTAGTACCGCGAAGCGATTAAACATTAAACATTAAACATTAAACATTCAACATTATCATTCGTCGGGTGCGCCGGTCCCCCACGCCCCATTTTCCACTCACACCTTTCATGGCATAGGCGAACACCATTTCATTTATAAAATTTAGGATACATATCATTTTTGAATAAAATACACTTTACAATATTACCATTGAAAACTTTACTTCATACATGCTTATGGATGCATTAACTTAATTACACATGCAAGAATATGTCACATGAATATTAATAACACATAAAACGATTACAAAATGATATGTTCAGATAATAATATAACACATTTAGACAATTAACATAACATTCTACAAATGAATACTAGGAGAGTTTACTTACATGGATCTTTATTCACGTTTTAATTAGCAAATGGAGATGTCCCGAGCTGCCCACGAAGTCAACGTGCCAAAAATCATAGGTCATTACCATTTATTAAAATAAAAAATCTATATATATCATTTATTTTTACTATTAATATAATAGCTGACTATATATTATCTTATCCTGAGTACCACTTTAATATTATAAATTAAAAGACACCCACGGAAATAATAGGCAAGCGACTATATTTGTACCATTTATATAAATTTTTCAGTAATTAAAAGATACAAAACTATTCCCATAATTAAATGTGAAGTACAAGACATATACCAATCTAACTTTGGCATGCCTGGCTAATCTTATAAGTTTAATGGTAAGCAATTATTATTTTAAACTAAAAGTTTATATAAATCTATTAAAAAAAGTGATAGCCTCAAGTAATTTAATTTCTTTCTGTATATAAATATATAAACAAGTTAGAGATGATTAAATAATTATAAAAGAATCTTAATAATTAATTATTCCGTTGACAATGAGGGTAAAATATCACATAGCAATAACTCATACGAAAAATAGATACATAAAAATTGTCAAATAAACAAGGCCAGAATTTAACAATAGAAATTTAGTTGAACTTGCACTATGTGTGAAACTCCAAAGATGTGATGTGCAGTGCACGAATTCAACAAATAAGTGAAGGGGTTCTAAATAAATGAAGGAACAATATCATGGGAATGGATATACAGAGAGATATATAAATATATAAATATATACATATATACACACACACACAAACAATATCATATATGCACACACACGGAATAGACATGTGAAGAAGCCAAATATTACTTTTAAGATTCAAAGGGATGTATTGGGCTCATGATGATGTGAATTCCAAATTCAATCCAAACCAATGATGTTGAAATAATAGAAGATTCATAATACCTGTGATGAATTGCAAGCGCCGAGTGAGAGAGAGAGTGAGGAGGACGTTGAGAGTTTTGGAATTTTGGTTCACGTGAAAGATATAAGTTTTTATTTCTTTGTAATTGAATAAGTAGAATTAGGAAAAAGGTTTTGAGTTCTAATTATATGGCCCCATTATAAAGGGGAAAATTTAAGCTTACTTAATATAAAATATGAATGTTTTTCAAAAACATGTCTAGGTTCAATTTACATAAAAATGGCAAGTTATAAATTTAAAAGTAGGCAAGCAACTAAATATGTTATATAATTTGTTCCAATTTAATTAAATTGTATACGTATTTAAATTGAACTCAGTGGCACATTGATCGTCTATGGCGTCCCTAGTAAATTCCACTGCAAAAACATGTCAGTCACAAAAATAATAATTTATTAATTAAAGATTAAATATAATATTAGGATAAGTATCGTCATAATCTATAATAATCATATAAGTGAACATGCGGCGTTACATAACACATCATTTCTCCCATTCAGATTACGTTCTCTAGGTGTTTACGATACCATGGGTGTTCTGTCACTAGGTTGTGTTACAGGAATTGATAAGTTGGAATTACTCCCACTCATTTCTTCCAAGACAGCCCTACTTTTGGATTGACGTTCATTAATATATTTATCCATCAGGAAGGTTGTATTTGTAATGACAAAAACCTTCATATCTAGAGGACTATAAAAATAGTACCCCCTGGTACCTTTAGGGTATCCCAAAAACAAGCATATATTTTATCTAGACTCCAACTTTTTTGTCTTTCCTTTCAGCACATGAGCCAGACATCCCCAAATTAGGATGTGACGTAAATTTAGTTTGCGCCCATTCCATAATTCTAGGAGAGTCTTGAGAACAGACTTAGATAGAATTAGGTTAAGAATATAAGCGGCTATTTCCGGTGCATATCTCCAAAATGAGATAGGTAGAGTTGAAAAACTCATAATTGACCTAACCATATCTAACAATGTCTTGTTTCTTCTTTCTGAAACGCCGTTCTGTTGGAGTGTACCAGGCGCACTCAATTGAGAAACTATATCATTTTCTGTTAAGTAGTCCCTGAATTTTTCTGAGAGATATTCGCCACCTCGATCTGATCAAAATGTCTTTATACTTTTATTCAAATATTTCTCGACCTCAGTCCGATATGCTTTGAATTTTTCAAAAGCCTCTGACTTTTGAGTTATCGGGTAAATGTATTCGAATCTAGAGTAATCATCTGTAAAGGTGATAAAATACTCATAGCCCCCTCTCGCAGGTGTATTTATAGGTTAATTTTTTATTTAAGTTTTTTCAAGATGTTTAAGCCTTTTTGTGATCTATTGTATGTTTATTAAAATCTTTTGTAGATTATTTACGTCTTATGGATTGTGTAGATAAGAAGTTAATAAAAATTGTGGATTTTACATGATAATAATATTTGACTTAATAATAAGTTTGAAAAATTTATGTTCGAATTGGATGAAAAAGTGACGATCCAAATCGATGCAATAAAAATATATACTAAACGTATGATAACGAGAAGTATGACTAAAGGGTATGAACTAAAGTTCTTTAGTTTTTATATTTTTTATATTGTATTCTCCGTCTTTAATTATATATAGTAAATTTATTTTTATTGTTCATTTAGGTGGAGGTCAAATCGATCTTCCTTTTATTAGTAATAAAATATGCCAACTAAAGTGGTTTAATACAAAATAAAAATCAAGTGAAAGAATTAGTATAGCAAATGATATATAATGCTATAAAATTTTTAGCTAAACGTCGTGTCGTGAGACCACACTAGGCGATGCTAGTCTCAATATGATTTCAGTCCATCCCCGTTGACATAACTCAAAGCTTAAGGCAAATAATGACCTTCACTACTCATCAGGGGCTGGTGATTGAGATTCTTAAAAGTACACCTAGACGGTCATGGCAACAACTTCTATCAAGTAGTAGACTAAGCACATATTTGTTATTCTTTAAATTATAATTTCAACTGATAATATTAGTCAAACATACTTTTTATTCACACATTTTATAGGACTCATAATTTACAACTCACTTTTTAATCATACATTAACTTACAACTTATAACATAAATACTTAAAAAATAATTTCAGTACTACCAAACATATGCTAAACAACCACACCCTGCGCAACCCAGCCTATGAAGGGCTAAGTTGTGCCAACCTATGAGTCTTTTATTTTTTCATTTTTTTAAAAAAAAAATAAGTAATACATAATAAACAATCCTCCTTCAGCACTTCGAAGTTTTATGGTTATGTCATTTCTTCCTCCAAATCCTCATCTAATTCAATAAGAAGATTCATATTTGCACCCATATCTTGAGGAATCGGAACAAAATGTTCACTATGTGGAGAATTGATTGAATTAGGGCATGTTCGATTTTCAACCTTTTTTTTTTTTACACTTTTCAAACTTTTTACACAATAAAAAAGTATGAAAAGTCAAAAATGATGAGTAAAAAACCCCATTTTTTGGAAAAAAATCTATACCGAACAAGTCCTTAATCAATTTTCAATAATCTATAATAATTCATTAGAAATAATAATGAAAAAAATTAGAGACAACAAATGGAGTAAATTAGAGATAATAAATGGAGGAAATTAAAGCAGAACAATGGGAAAAAAATTAAAGACAATAATTAAAATTTAAAACAGCTAGAAATTGGAGAATTAGAGAGCATATATGAAAATTTAAAGAAAGGAAAATTGTCTAAAAGTCATCTACAAGTGACTTGTTTCAAATTAGGTCAAAACAAATTTCAAAATTGTTAATAAATCATACTTTCATCAAATTTTCATATTAATTCCAAAATTATCCCTATGATCTATATTTCTCACACACTGCCGCAGCCACCACTATTCCCGCCGCCACCACCGCCGCCGCCGCCGAGTCAAGAGAACATTCCAAAATCTTATTTGGTGATGGAGTGAACTTGGAAGCTGTAGAAATCGTTGGAGATCTTTTTCATTGAACCCATAGCCACCTGCCGGATTTTTTCTGTTTTTATGTTGTGATCTTTTTCATTGTTCTCTTTTTTTTCACAATCTTTTGAAGCAACGATGCTTTTTTTCTCCATTAAGCGTCTTCTCGCAAAATCTGAAAATTCATAAGCACAAATCCTTTATAGCTCTTGTTTTCTGCAAAAGTATACTGAAGGAAGAGTTGCATTCCTGTTAGAATACGCGGCAGATTCTATAGATAATCTTCAAGATTTCAGCAACTATTATATCGTGTTCATTGAGATCTAGATCTACTGATTTGTTCTTTTTAATAACCTTAAGGATGGTTTTGCCTTTCAAAATTTCTGTTGCAGACTGTTGCTCACTTGAATTCTGAACTGTCCTGGATGGAAAAATTCATTATTTGTCTGATCCTAGTTTTCTATTCGTGCATATGTTGGTTTTCCCTTATTTTTCTTTGTTTTTTCTTGGGGGAAGGTGCTGGAGGTTGAGTAAACCTCTTATTTTTCCTTTGTGGTTCCTACTTCCACATAGGAATGCTTCATTGGTTTATGCTGTCTGCAGCTAGCATGCATTTTCTTAGTTTTAATCCATGATACTGTTTTAATCCTATGATACTGTTTGAATATCTTAGTTTTAATCCATGATACTGTTTTGTTTAGGTAATGTGCATTAGTATATTTTGATATTGTTTTAATCCATGATACTGTTTTAATCATATAATACTGTTTGAATGTTTTAGTTTTAATTCATGATACTGTTTTGTTTAGGTAATGTGCGTTAGTATATTTTGATACTGTTTTAATCCTATGATACTGTTTGAATGTCTTACTTTTAATCATGATACTGTTTTATTTAGGTAATGTGCATTAGTATATTTTGATACTGTTTTAATCCATGATACTGTTTGAATCTATGTGGAATGAATTTTATTTATGATACCGTACTTTTATCTTTGATATTGTTTAATTATGGCAATGTTTGAATCCGTGATACTATTTGAATCTCTTAGTATTGTCTATGATACTGTTTTAATCTATGATAATGTTTTGTTTAGGTAATGTGCATTAATATAATTTGATACTGTTTTAATCCATATTTTAATCTATAATACAGTTTTGCATAATACAATATCAAACAAAACACATGACTAATTAAACAGTATCAAAGATAAAAGTATGATATCATAGTCATATGTGTTGTTTGATACTGTATTATGCAAAGCAGTATCACAAAAAACAGTATCGCAATAGAAATGAATATAGAATTTGTATATGTGCTCAGAATTTTTGTTATAATATGTTTTCGGAATGGTCTCGACAAGACGGTCAAGACCAGTCGCTTTGCCACTGTGTGTGATGGATTTTACCTGTTTGAAGTCGTCTCTTTAACTTAAAATGGCAATCTTTAATGTTTTTTCTCAAAACAATATCACAAACCCTCTCAAAACAGTATCACGGATAAATGTACATCCTTTTGCTGCAAATTAAAGCTCTTTCCAAGGTATCTGAGTCCCTTAAAAATAAATACATACTTCAGAGCAATGCCAAGATGAAGAAAGAAGAACAGCCAATCATTCTCAAGTTAATGGAAAGTCATGCAAATGGTTTTCATCTAAAACTATGAACAATGTTTCTAATTCTTCCCTTGAATTAGAACATGTATGAGATTCAATTAGGACATAGATTCCTATTGGATAGACAAGTATAAATATATAAGGTGTTTAATGGTAGGTAGACAAATTAATCAGTAGAGAATAAACAAGAGAATAATATTATTCTTAAAATGTTTCATTAGTAGTACAAAATCATAGGTTTGATAGTATCACAAAAAAATAGTATCACAAAAAACAGTATCACCACAAAACAGTTTCACAATTAGCCTTTTTTTTTTACAATTAAGGGTATATTGGTTTTTTAGCTCTAAAATATGACTTTAATTGAATTAAGTTTTGAGCATATGACTTTAGAGCCCATAAGTGCCCAAACAGTGACCGGCCCTGAATTTACCCTTTAAAGAATTGGAGTTGAAAAATTAGAGGTTGGGCCTGCAAAATCAGGTTACAAAATTGGGTCTGGCTTTGGGCCTAAGCGGCAATACCCAAATACGAGCCCACCCACTAGCCTAGAAGCTGGGCTTGTGCCGCACCTCTCGTCTCATCTCTCACACTCAAATTCCAAGTTGCGCTGCACCTCTCGTCTCGTGTTGAAAGGTTGATGAATGTGAAGCAAATGAAACGAGGGAATGGAAGGAAAATTCGATAATATTTATTGTTATATTGTTTTGAGAGGAAAAATTTATGTTATTTTTAGCATTTGTAAAATTTAGTACTTTTTTTTTGAGTATATAATTTAGTGTTTAATGTGTATACTCTACTAATGGATGCTATTTTGTGGTTTATTTTGCTAGATATTGGATGCTATATTCATATTTTGTGTATTAGATTAAAAAAGTGTTAAAAATTGTTATGAGTAGAATCGAACCGTAACCGAAATCGACGGTTCAAGTTCGGGTTCGAGTTTGGTTCCAAAAATTACGTAGATTCGAACGATTCCATTTACGAAATACCCGAATCCAAACTAAAAGTTCCGAATATTGAAATAGCCGAACCGACCCACCCGACGTTCAGACCTACTAGCTATATGGCAAATTGTTAGTTTCTATTTCAATCACAACGTTTCCACTTTATAGAAAAATAAAAAAGACAATACCTAAATAACTTGTGCACGTAAGTTAATATAATATGATTGAAAGTAATTTTATATATTATTTTAAACAATAATAATTCTAAACGGTAATCATAACTGTTGCCGTCTACGCAATAGCTATTTCCTTGTTCAATGATTTTTTTATTTTTATTTTTTCTTGACTTGTGGGAAATTATTGATCAAACCTTAAATAAATATATAAATAAGATCTTAAGTTCAAACGACAACAAATTAAAATCACTCTAATAATTTTTTAGGAAGTTTTTTTTTTTAAAATTATATTTATACTTAGAGGCGTTAAGTTAGGTCATGTCACCCAAGTTAGAGGTGACCAAGCCGAAGCCCTAAAGAGATGTGTTGTTGTTAGAGTCACTTTTAAAGATGTGCCATAAAAATAAATAAAAGTAAAAAAAAATAATAATAATACATTAGCGGTTAGCCAATGTCATGAGCTTATTTTATTTTTAAGAAATTTATCGTTATTAGTATTTTTATTTCATATAGTTGTAAGATTTCATTTATTGTTTTGAAATCACCTCCATAATTTTTGCTATCTATTTGGCATTAAATGTGTTAGTAGGTTCATGCATGTGCCTATTTTCTAGGAGTTAGTGGTTTTATTGTGTATATTGTACCTCTATTTCAGAAGTATAAAAGAAGTGAAATAAGAAAGAAAGAAAGAAAAACATTTAGCACTTTTAAGATTTAGGAATTTTTGAGTTATATGAAAACTCAATTTGAATTTCAAGGCACAATCTAACGAGTCTATTCATTATTTATGATTTTTATTTAGGTATTTGTCTGTATTAGTCAAATAGTATGATTTATTCTCGAGATAATTGTATCAAGTAAGTATATATAAACGATTCATGCTAGACTCAAGCTACTTTACAGGTATAGCTTAGTTATTCTGTGCAAGTATTCAACTTATTTAAACATCTAAGATGTATGGGTAACGCTTGGATCATAGAATTGTGTAGTAATATCATGTATGATATGAAATAGATTTACGTGACATTTAGTAACTTGAAATTTCATAATAACTTAAGAGACACAAATTGTGTACGTATCTAATACAATATATGAATAAAAAATAAAAGAATTGTACGCTACTATAATATAGGAATAGAAATAAATTATAGTAAAAAAAAAAGATTTAACTTGCCCTCAAACTTTTTTTCTAAAAGACCTTCAATTGAGGTCAATATTAAAAATGGCTTTTATATATATATATATATATATATATATATATATATATATATTGTAATTCTATTATTTTCATATAGAGAAATACACTCGATTACTTCTGTGAACTAGGCATACTGTCGAACCATGTACATTTTCCTTTTTTCTTTTTTCTTTTTTGTTCTCTCTTTTTCATTTTATACAATCCATCAATATTATTGTACGTAACACAAAATTTCGAGCACCTGACTTTTCCTCTCTTCCGTTTGACACGTAACTATATGTCCGTTTTCTGTCATATGCAAGTATAAATACAAGGGTGGGTTTCTAATTGGTAATAAATTATATTTCTTTTGAGAGATGGAGAAACATTACATAATTTTAATGGTTTGTTCAATATTTGTAATTCCACAATGCAGGAATGGCATTGCTCAAGACCCCAAATCAGTTAAAAATGGTTCAAAGATCTTCATCATGCAAAGGAAAAGTTGACTGAATTTCACTTTTACCTTCATGATATTGTTAGTGGCAAAAATCCAACTAATATTCGGGTGGCCATGGCCAACGCCACCGCTCAATCCTCCACATATTTCGGCCTCGTCGCCGGCGTGATGGATGATGTATTGACTGAAGGACCTGAACCCGATTCCAAGATTGTAGATCGGGCACCCGAAATATTCGATTCATCTTCATTGGAGGAGATAGGGCTACACATGACATTCAATATTGTGTTCATGGAGGGAAAATACGAAAATAGCACTCTTGCTGTAAGTGGGTATAATCCGTTCCAGAACTAGCTACGTTTTGAGTTTCATGAAACTCGATGATAGAAATTATGTTGCGTGACGATTACTTTTTCGTTCCTTTGATCAGAGAAGTGGATGGCCGTTGATTCAGGTGAGAAGTACGATGGTTTCCCGATTTTGGATGAATAAATCAAAGCATCTTTCAAATTGGATGATGGCGGTCATAATGTTGTACCATTATTTTATGAAAAGTCTGTTGTCGAGATCTTCAAAAAGCGATTCAAAAATTTCAAAATTAGTCAAAAGTTTAAATTAGGTTCATCTACAATGCAACAATGTCTACTATGTATATGTGGCAAAAGACATTTTATCAAAAAACTTAACCAATGCAACAATGTTCATTGTGCAAATGTGGTAAATTATTCTTAGCTTTTTAGAAAAAAGAAAGAGAGAGAAATGTATTGATTGGATAGAGATTATTAAATTAATGATGGACATTGTCAAGAACAATGTCTAGAATCAGACATTGTGTTAGACACCTTCTAGTATTAATTGTGTCGCATAAGCACTTTTTGATCATTTGTCAAAAAAAAAATAAAAAAATACTAGACATTGTTAAATTGGAGATGCTCTTAGTTATTTTTAAAAACAATTGAACTACGACATATTAGTTCGGATTATTGAGTTTAATGATGGTGATATTTGGGAACGGAGGAATGTCAAGAATGTGGATGCACAAGTTTTAAAAAAGCTTGGTCATGGTCAGAGATTTGTAGCTTCACATGGACCACGTGCTGCTGTTGGAAATTGGGGTTTGGTGCAAAGTGGCAGTAATACCCTACATTAGTTAATATCAGAGAAGGAGTTCTTATGTTTTTGATCGAAAAGGAGTTCTTATGTTTGAATTGATGTTGGAAAATTTATGTAGAATATGCGTATAATATAGGAGTATGCTTGAAACATGGTAGACCCAAAGGAAGTGAACTTGATGTGAATTCTTATACTTGATTCTGAGTGATATAGGGTGAATTGAATTATTGTTATGAATTGTTTTCATATCAGAGTTGTGACAATGTCCTACATAGTGTAACATGTTTTATTGATAATGAGAATATAACTAAATACATACTTAGGAAAGATTTCGGCCTGAACCATAGCTAAATTGTAAAAAATAAGCTTTACTCGTCTACAGATAGAGAGTACAATATAAAAGTTAAAGAACTACACTTTATTCACCATAGTCACATTTTTCGTTACCATACGTCAAATAATTTTGGGACCTCCACAACAACTTTCTACCAAAATATTCCAAAGCATACATATGATAAAGCTATATCATATAAAAGTGATTTTAACATATCAAGTTTTTAGCTGAGTTGAGTTCATATCGTATTAGAGCACAAAAAATTTTGAAATTTAGTCTTGTCAATGCCCATAAAAGTTGTGTAAGAATCAAATAAAAATTATACAATAGGGGGGGTGTTTGAAGATTAATTAAATTTAAATAAATAAATATATCTCATTTTTAACAACTTGAATTTTTATACAAAATAGTTCACAAAGCCTGGAATTAAGTATTAATCGTGCCAAGCAAGAATAGGCCCCCCAATAGCAAAATAATAGGCGTTTAAACAAATGCATGGCTCCAAAAGCCATTTCCATATATTTACATCTAATGCTTTAAGCTTTTGTTTTGCGCAGCATTATTGCATATTTTTTATATTATATTAAAATAAATAAATAAATAAAAGATGTCTTATTTTATGCTCATACTTTATTTGGGTGCAGATCTGATGCCTGAAAGAAAATATATAATGTTTATAAAAGTAATATTAATTAAAAATTTAAAGTAGAGGACATATACGTAGCAAGGCTGCTAAATCTCCTAGAAAGAATAAGTCATTGATCCTTCTGTCCAAAATATCCACTTTAAATGTGGATCTATATATGGAATTAAAAAATCTTTTATGGAAATTTGCCTAAATAGTCTCAATTCTTTGCTTTCAGTGCAAAAATAGTGTTTAACGTATATTTTTTAACACCGAATTCCTTTACTTATGTGTTTTGGTGCGTAATTTGTTATTATTTAATTAAAAAGACAAATATGACCTTAATTTTAATTAAAAAAAAATTGCATTAAGATTCTTAACTTTTGCAAAATATAGAAATAAGTCTAGTATATTTATTAAATAATATTTAATTTTGCTTACTAAATATATCATTATAGTCGTGTCATTTAAATTTTTCATAAGAGAAAAATATAAAATTATTGTACTTTAATTATATGATTTTATAATAAATTAAGTTAAATAAATAACAAAATAAAGTATATAATTTTATAACATTGAGCCAATCTTATTATATTTTTATTTAACATAAAAATACTAATAAAAATTAATTTATACATTATGTATTGTTTATTTTTGAATGATAATACAACGATAAATTAAAATGTGAAGAATAGAATTGGATATCTAATATGTGTAGTTAAGAAACGAATAGTTCGATTAAATAAAAGTATTTGAGCATCATGTTTGTGACAAAGTTTTTTTTTTTCCTTATAACGATAAAATAAAATTTTAAATTTTAAATAATGTAATTAATTAATAATTATAATAGTTCGTAAAATATACAAAACAATTTAGTATATTATCAATTTGATCAATAAAGTGTTAATTCAAATAATAAAATATTTTTGTTTAATTTTTGATAATAAAATAAAAGTATAAAGATTAACAACCTAACAACAATTTCTCCTTACTAAAATTAAGGGTACATTAGTCTTTTTTATTAAATAAGGACTAATTACGCAACAAAATACATATGTTAAGAAATTTTATGTCAAAAAATAAAATTTCGGAACTATATCCATATTGAGAGCAAAGATTAGAGATCATTTACGCCAAAGTCCCTTCTTTTATTTCAAAAGGTGTTGGTGGGTTCAAACAAACAATTAATATCAATATTATGTAAATTTAACATCATATATATAAAATTAAGTGACTGTCAAGAAACTTGATAATGTGATTATAACACGTTGATCTTAGAAAAACAAATAATTTTATAGGAATTAAAATAAACAAAATACACATCTATACAAAATTACGTCTGCTATAATTACTGTTAAAAATAAACATTTTTATTGGGAGCATACTGCCATACTATGCTGGTATAGTTTAAAATGACGTGTCAAATTTTTATTGGGAGCATACTTCCTCTTCCCTCATAATCAACTATGTATATATACGTGACTTTGTAATTGATAATCACCATTAATTCTTAGAGAGAGAGAAAGATGGAGAAACAGTATATAATTTTAATCCTTTGTTCAATATTAGTAATTGCCAATGGCAATGGAGTTTGCTAAAGGCCCCAAAGCAGTAAGAAAATGGTTTAAGAAGGTTTCTCCTGCAAAAGAGAAGCTCACAGAGTTTCATTTCTACCTGCATGACATTGTAAGTGGCCGGAATCCAACCAATATTCTGGTGGCTATGGCCAACGCCACCGCCCAATCACCCACGTATTTCGGCCTAATCGCCGCCATGGATGACTTAATAACAGAAGGGCCCGAACCCAATTCCAAGGTTGTGGGTCGAGCCTGTGGGATCTTCGGGTCTTCCTCACTGCAAGAAGTAGGGCTACACATGACGTTGTATATTGTTTGGGGATATGCCCCTAAAATAGTACCACACGTCACTAACGTATGAAGAAATAAGCATAATAGGTTCCTCTTCACAATTTTCGTCAATTTTCTCTGTTAAAAGCCAAAATTGAACTGCACGCGCTATATTTTGGGAGAGAGATGGATTTTTTATGCTAATCACCCTCAAATCTTCATCAAAATAACAAAAATAATAACGACCCATTTCTTTATCTTCTCTCCGATGATTTTCTCTCAAATTGGTGGAGAAGAAGAATAACCTATTTGAGAGATGGATTTTTGCTCCTAATCAGCCTCAAAATCTCAGTTGTAATTTTCTCCAAATATAGCGCGTGCAGTCTAATTTTGGCTTTTAACGGAAAACACTGACAGAAAGTGTGAAGAGAGACCTACGATACTTATTTCTTCATACGATGGGAGATGTATGGTGCTATTTTTTTACATTATGGGCATATTCTCAACGATTTTGAAACGATATGGACCTTTCATGCAATTATTCCTAAAATAAAATAAAAAATGAAAATGGGCAAATGCCCAACATGTGTTAAAAAAATTTTTTTAATTACAATGTTGTCGAGTTACTCGACAACATTAAAAAAAAAATTCAAATTCAATGTTGTCGAGTTACTCGACAACATTAAAAAAAAAAATTTAATCCAATGTCGTCAAGTTACTCGACAACATTATAAAAAAAAATTCAAATCAAATGTTGTCGAGTTACTCGACAACATTAAAAAAAAATAAAAAATTTCAAATCCAATGTTGTCAAGTTAGTGGACAACATAAAAAAAAAAAAAATTTCCAGATCCAATGTTGTCGAGTTACTCGACAACATTAAAAAAAAAATTCAAATCGTTAAAAAAAATTAAAACAATTCAAATCCAACATTGTTGAGTTACTCGACAACATTAAAAAAAAAAAAAAAAATCAGAAAGTGAGAGTTTTAGATTTCACAGCAAAGGCAAAGCGATACAATGCATTTTGCTCAATAACAACATAGTAAGATCACTTAATATAAGAAATCAAATTATTTTTATAATCAGAAAAATCAATTAAAATTAAACTCGACCCGTTAGAGTAAATTGGTCATGTTTAATACATGGTAGTGAATAATTTTACACAAGATAACAAGCAAAAACAAACATGCCACACAAGTGAGGCAATCAAGATTTCTCTTCATAGCCATCATGTTTCATTTCCTTCATCAACAACAATATTTTACATTTTTAACATAAATCCCAGAATTTCATCTACTCTATCTCAGTCCAAATCAGTAGAACTCATGCATCTAAAGTATCAATTTCATAACCATGGTTGTCGAGTTGCTTAACTCGACGACCAACAATCTTGGCTACTGGATAAGAATTTTTTTCAGATAACTCGTCTGACCTGATTGAGGATTATCCAATTTTGTCTACATTTTTTTTATATAAGCTCAAACATTGTTGAAGCATGAGAAATTTAAACTTAATTAAGCGATTTAATAACTTCAGACAAATAAGAACTTACAGATAATGAGAGATTTATGTAAAATAATTTATAAATAAACATATGTCAAAATGAAGAGATTTATTAAGTTCTAGAATTATGAACTTCCAGATAAGTTCTAAAAATATGAACTTACACGTAAGAATAAGAACTTACAGATAACTTACTCTGAAATCCAGAATCCAGACAAATAAAAACTTATTGACAAATAAGAACTTACAGATAATGAGAGATTTATGTAAAATAATCTATAAACTTACACTTGCTTTACACTGTAATTTCAGAGTCCTCACTCTGAATTCTGAGCTCGCAATTTTTCAATCTAAGAATTATTTTTTATAGAAAATATTGAATAATTTGAGAGAAATCTTGGTGTCAGAAAGTAGGTAGTATAAAAATGACTAAATAGGTAATATAAAAGAAAAACAATTAAAACAATGCAATGAAATGAAGACGTATTGGACAAAAATTCTACAGTAAAAAAATTTAAGACTCATATATATATATATATATATATATATTAGTTTTGGCACGCGCTTTACACATTTGATAATTGTAATGGAATAGTTCTTCATTTGATAGTTGTAATAGAATAGCTATTCATCATTTGCATTTATAATTTTTGCTTTAATATATACATATAAAAAATTCTAAATGTATAATCTACAAATAATAAATATATAAAACATATTTTTTAACGTACCATTTAATATGTTGTAAATTAAACTCTTAAATCAATGTAATCACAAATGCATATAAGCTTTAAATAAAAAGATCATAAAAGTACAATGTTGAAATTCAAACTTGCTATTAAGAAAAGCAGAATCCACGACATTATAAATTACCTAAACCAAATAAACACATAACTCATACAAAAAATAAAAAAATAAAATTTAAAAACTAAATACATCTTTCACAAAAATTTAAAACTAAGATTCGTAAACATTAATATTTTACAGATCTTTGGCCGGAATTCTCGTCAGCAAAGTGATGTGTGGCGCTTGAACAACCCATTTTATTGAATTGGACCAAACCCTCAAGAATTCGAACTCATGGCTCCAACTTTTTTTATGAAGAAATGACCCTACAATCAAAAGTCAAGTATTAACGAATTGTGTAGAGAATTTGTTTGTTATAAGATCAAATACCAAAAAAAAAAAAAAAAAAAAAGATTGGTAAAAAAATTGAATAAATGAGCTGTAGTATGTTAACATTGGAGAGAGAAAAAAGCTTACAAAATGGGCAAATGAGCTGTTGAGAAATGGGAACCAAAAGGAATAAGGAAATTAAAAAATAAAAATAAAAATTTAAAGTTCAAAACTGTGGCATTTTGGACGACATGGGGAATAGTAAATACCTCATAGACACTTATAGTATAGTAAAGTTATATGACTTTAATGACAATGAAAAAATTACTACACATTAAAACCCGCTTGACGTATATAAATGCTTGTTCAACAAATATTTACATAAAAATTACATTCTCGATATAATAAAATTTCAATACTCTTTATCAAAATTTGCAATATATATAATAATATGTATACATAGAAATTGAAATAAAAACACTTTTAACAATCACATCTTTTAACTACACTAGTTACTAAGGGTTTGTTCGGTAGAGATTTTTTGGAGGAAAAATGGGTTCTTTTTGGTTACTTTTTGACTTTTCAAAGGTTTTGGTAGTGTAAAAAGAGTTGAAAAGTCAAAAATTGTAGGCAAAAAAATGGATTTTTTTGGATAAAATGGCAACCGAACAAGCCCTAATATTAACCGTTTTAAATCAAAATTGAATTTTGACGAGTTTTATAATTTAAAAAAATTAAAAACTCTAACATGTTCATTCCACAATTAGTTTTGGTGCCAAGCACATGACTACAGATTTTGTACAGGTTATATGCAAACACTAACACGAACACGGTGAACAATTAGTTAATATTAATTTATTTATCTTTGGACCAACTCCGTTTGTTTATGTTGAGAGAATTAAATTACGTTAACAGTATATATCATTCAACATTTAGTTATTAAAGAACTATATCTTGTATTTATTTAAATTTTATCTTCAACGCTTCTCCATCACATACAAATCGGATTTATTTTTTTGATCCAAAGTTTAATAAGTACGCACAATTAATTTTAAAAAAAAATAGACGACCACGAGACATTGAACTTAAATTTGTTATTTGGTATATTATTTATCTTATTTTAAAAGTTTAAATTGTTAAAAAGATCACGCAAATTTTCATTTATATCTAGTCTTTCATAAATTATTTGCTCAAACTATTATAGATTAATAGATATAAATTAAGTTTAATAATAGGATTTACATGTTTTAATTTCATTCTCTAGCACAAAGATATTCGATACAGGGAGAAATGATATGTTGTCTGAATTGGACAACATATAACTTGCCCAATTGCTACGTGTCAATAGTCGAATAAATACACATGAGGGCTAGTCGAACAAAAAAGAGAGAGTTTATATTTACTCAACTAACAACACGTGGTAGTTGGGCATACCGATATGAATCCCATATGATTTCTTTCGATATAGGTACCCTTTGCAAGCACAATAATTTGCAATTGGTAGTTGGTGTTTAATCATGGAAGGATCGAATACTAGTCAAGAATGAGATGCTTATCTACTTTTTCTTTTTATAACGTTTGTATACTTTCGAACAAGACCTACCTAGGTGAGTTTGAATTAATTTACTGTCAATTTATCTAGTTGCATTATATTTTTAGTATTAATTTTTACGCTGATTTAGTCTTGTTTGATTCAATTTAAAAAATTAAAGTCAAAATGAACAATTAATTTTAACTATACTGCACATTAGATCCACATTTTTTATCAACTTTTCAATCATATATTTTATAATCTTTAATCAAAATCTGCTAAATTTTTTATAAAAAACTTTGTTACTTACAAACCAATCCAATTTCATGACCTAACACATTTACTGGCCAATTTTATATAGATATAAAATCACACATTATGATCAATATATATAGGGTATTGGAGTTATTCTTCTTCATAATGTTGACTTTGTAAGATGAAATTCTAATTCCTAGGAACTTGTTTGGTGGAGATTGAAACTCAAAAACTAAAGTTAAAACCAACAATTAATTTTAATCACATATTTTATGAGACCTACAACTGTTATTAACTTTTTAAAACCATATATTTCATCAAATTTAATAATTTTTATTTATCAAAATATGCTAAAAAGCTTCACCAAACAAGCACCTAATATAGTTCAAAGTCTAAAAGCTCAAACGAGTGATATATGGATCCATCTTAATTATTAAAGTTCAAAAAGGCAATTGGATTCTAAGATTAGTATTCTCAGGCAAGACACCATATTGCGGGGATATTATTTAAAGGGAAAAGATATAAAAAAGTATAATCGACATGTACAAGTTTGAGCTATTTTTTATAACTTCAACACAAGATTATTATTTATAGCATATTTGACAAAATTTAAATTATAATTTAATTTAGTCAAACATGTTGTTTATCTATATATTTCGTATGACTCATTACTTACTATTTACTTATTATTCACAAATTCACCTTGTCTCTTTCTTTTACATAATTGACAATACTACGTAGATGTACTATTTGTCCACCCAGTCTTTTTTTGTATTAAACGAATAAATAGAAAAATGTAGGTTGGTTAGCAACACCATCCGGAGCCACGCAGCCGCCGGCTATTGGCGAAGATAGGCTAATGTACATGTGAACTGTGGTTGTTAAATGCAGAAACATTTTATTGTATAATCTTGTAAGTTAAGTAATCGCACTTGCTCCAAAAATAAGTTGATTAATCCATTTCAACTTCTCCGTTTTTGTCCTTAATTTCCATTTTACAGTGATACATGCAGCTATATATACAGCACATATTCCATTTTTATATACTTAATTAAGAGGGAGTGATGGGAAAGTTTAGAACTGTAATGTTTATGTTTTGCTCATTGGTTATAGCCATTACTGTGCCACAGGCCTATGCCGATGCACAAGAACTAGCTCGGTTCCAAAAGCTCTGCCGAGGAATTGAAAAAACGACGACCCTTCAAATTTTCATACAGGATGAGCTCGGTGGCGAACACCAAACTGTCTGGGAGGTGGCCCGGAGCAGCATAACGGCTGACTCACCAACATTATTCGGCCAAGTTAGAGTGGTGGATGACCTAATAACAATTGGACCTAACAAAAGGTCAGAAAAAATCGGACGGGCTCAAGGACTAATTACATCTGCTGACCTCAAAGAATCTGCCCTGGCAATGAACTTGAACTTTATATTTACAGGGGGGCAGTACAACGGAAGTACATTGTGCGTGCTGGGGAGGAATCCATTTGAAAACGAATACAGAGAGTTGGCAATTGTTGGAGGGACAGGGCTTTTTCGAATTGCCCGTGGATATGCCATTACCAACACTTACTCGTATGATGTTGAAACCAATTATGGTGTTTTGGAGTACAATATTTATGTTGCTTATGTCGAGGCATCCACCGTCGATCAATGAACATGTAATCTTTATATTAAAAGTCTTTGTTTTCAAGTATTTAACGAGAAATAAAATTAATTGTTTGTAGATCAATTATGGACTTTATATTAACATTTACCTTTTATACATACATGTATGTGATTCGTATTTGAAAAAATTACTCTCTGCCCCAATTTAAATTGATTTCAAGTTCACCCTTCGTGTAAAGCTTTCGATAATTAAATTAATCAGGATCACATAATAAATATTATGTATTCAACATAATTTGAAGTTGTGCATGGCACAAAATCACATCTTAAACACACCGGAACAACCTATTAAATCCTACATTGTCCAGGGCGGATTTAGGCCCAACTCTGATTTAAACTTTCAGTTTTGTATCTAGAAAATTTTAAATTTTATAGGTCAATTAGAAAATATAAATTTTACTATAGATGTGTTTGTGGCTAGTGGTAGAACTACGAGCTTTTGGTTGGGCAGACTTTGTTCAAATCACTGTGTTATTATATATTGGTGCAAATGGTCCTTAATTTTTGCTTTTAGTAGAGAAATGGTACCTAACATTTATTTTTAGCACAGACGTACTTAACCTATGTATTTTGGTGAGTAATTAATCTTTATTTAATTAAAAAAACTAATAAGCCCTTAATTTGAAGGAAATATAACATATTTGATCAACAACCTTTCAAAAACGTAAGGAGTGTATCACTGACCTTTAAAAATAGTACCGGTCTTCCCAATGTTTGAAGAAATAGACATGGTAGTCCGTTTATAACAAAATTGTCCTCCTTTTTAAATAAAAAAAAAATACAAGATAAGACAAGAAAAAAGGAAAAAGATGAAACAAAATGTGTCCCTAAAAATAAGGAATAACAAAAAGGTCAATCTTCTTCCTTCACCCCAACCTCTTAAGAAATAGGGGGAAAAAATTATTTAAGAACCATTTGTGCAAATTAATGAAATGATTGAGGCCATATCTGGGAATAAAATTAAATAGGAATAATATTGTTACAAAGATGAAAGAATGAGAACTGTAAGTATAATTTACTTGAAAAATAATTATTTTTATTTATTGCAATAATTTCGGACGAAAAAAGATAAATAGGAAAAACTTGGAAAAAAAATCCCAACTTATTTTATTTGAGGGGAGTGAGAACAGAGGTATCAATTCTGTGTCTCCATTGACTAAGGATTGTTGTTCTCACAACTAAAGTCAAGGGTCCGTAAAGACCATTTCAAAGTTATAAATTGTAAGTCTTAATTACAAATAATTAAGACTTAGTTGTCCTTTTCTAAAATTATCAACCCATTCATCAATCAACCATTATTATATAAATACTTAACTGTACAACCATGTTTGTCAAAGTTTAATTTATAATTTAAGTTGGTAAAAATATATAAACATGTTTTTTTTCCACATATTTTATATGACTCACAACTATTTACCTCATAATTATTAACACATGTTTAATAAGACTCGTAACTTATAAGCACTTAAAAAAATAATTTCATCACTACCAAACGTGGCATTTTGGTCAAATCAATAAAATGATAACTAAAACAAGGCCTTCGACTATAGGAAGGAGGCTTCACTTATCTATGGTCCTTCAACGATCTCAAATGTATTCTTTTAACAATGTCGTCTTCCATCTTTCAATTTTGTTACACTTTTGATTTGTCAAATAGCTTAGCTATTCAAAAATAAAATGTCACACTTTTGTTAAAAAAGTCAAATATAACTTTATTTTTAATCAAAATTAAAAATGAAACAAATCGATAAAATAAAAGAGAGGAAAAAAAAGCAAGATTCACGGTGGGGGATTGGGGTCGTGAAAGGAGCGGTTTAGTGTGCTTGGGGATCTTTTATTGTTATTATTTTTTATACCTAATTTCACCTAATTTCATTTTTTTAACTATTTTGAATTATAATTATTTATATTTATCCATTAGAGCGAATAATGCTATTCATAGTGAGTAATGTTATTCAGTCAGCGACTACCATATATAGTCAGTCTGTGTAACATTAATTGATATGATCTGTTGACCACTAAAATCGAAGCCAACAAATCATTCTCCACCTCTTTGCTAGAATGAATAACTCAATCCTCTATGAATTGCGGTCCGAAGATTAAGAATTCAAGGAGCAAAAAGTTGGCTAAAGTTTCTAATTGTTCTCTCTTTGCTTTGATTTAATTTGGACTATTTATAGGTGTTACAAGCCTTTAGGCTTTTTCAGTCTTTTTTCCTTTTTTTTTTGCCATGTGTCACTTTTTCATTAGAGGGCCCATAATTCTAGAGGATTCTATGACACATGGCAGAAGAATATTGCATCAGCACGTGATCTTTTTGTAATTGATTTGGCCACGTGGAGATCAACAATGTGGTCCCAAGGATATTCTATCCTTGGAATCAATGGGCGATGCAGGGGCGTATGCTCGTGTCCTTCGCCATACACGTGTTCTTAAGATGACAAAGTTAAAAATATGATACATCAAGGTTAGATTTAAATAGTTAGATAGTTGGTTCTCAAATCCTATATCTTCGTCCATCTTGAGGGATAGATTGAATAACAATTAATTGACAATGTGACATAGCGTACTACTATATTGTGACAAAATAATGAGCGAAAATTACAATTATACTATTACTTGTTAAGAATAATTGATTTGAGCTTAAACGAGCTCTTAAAACGTAATTCTTTTTTGGATTGTTATGTTGATGTTTGCTAGTTTATGGTCAATCCTATTTATATTCATATTCCTTCCGTCCAATGAAGATAGAGTTATTTTTATTACTATAGTTGAAATAATCAATTTTACTTATATTTTTTAATATATCCTTACATTAATTTAATGATAGTAATATGGGCGGATCTAAGGGGCCCGGTCCTGCCTCGGAAAAAATAAATTTTATAGTGGAAAAAAACTCGACCTCAAAAAAATCATGTTTCCACCCCTGAGTATATATTTGTTGATAGCAAGACACATTAAATAGGAGCATATTAGAAAACAAAGAAATTAACTATACTATGAACAAAGAAAATTGACTATAATTTGGGGTAGTCAGGTAGATCAACAAAGAAAGTAAATATATCTTTATAAGACGGATAGTGTATTTGATATAACTCAAAAGTGTTGTTACGGAATCAATAACCTCTTCAAAACAAGGAATTCAAGAAAATCCACCTAACAGTGGCCGGAATCCTCGTCGGCAGAGTGATGTGTAGTGCTTGAACAACCCATTTTATTGAATTGGACCAAACCCTCAAGAATTCAAATTCAGGGCTCCAACTTTTTCAGGAAAAAATGACACAACTATAAAAAACCACTTATTAAAGAATTGTGTACAGAATTTGCTTGTTACAAGATCAAATACACAAGAAAATTGGTAAAAAAATTGAATGAAGGAGCTGTAGTTTGTTCGCATTGGAGGGGAAAAAACTTGCAAAATGGACAAATTTGGTGACATGAGAAATGGGAACCAAAAGGAAGAAGGAATAAATAAAAAAAAATTTAAAGTCCAAAACGGCGTTTTGAACGACATCATAAATACCCCATAGACACTTATAGTTATAGTTATAGTAAATATATATGACTTTAATGATAGTAAAAAAAATCATTACACATTAAAATCCGCTTGACGTATATAAATGCTCGTTCAATGAATTTTTACAGAAAAATTACATTCTTGATATAATAAAATTTCAGAACTCCTTATCAAAATTTGTAATATATCCTTAATGATACTAAAAGTATGGATGGGTGTTTCACTGTTCACAGCATCATCCAAAACGGCACCGTTTTGGACTTACATTTTTTTTTCTTCTTCTTTCGTTCTTCTTGCGAACCCGCTTTCACATTTATCACTTCTCCTTCCCGTCTCTTCCGAAAACCTAGATATCGCCAGTGTGGATGTTCAAAGTGATCGACCATTTCCAGACCAGAATTTATAGTGGGTTTCGATGGGTAAGATGATTTCTCCTGTTTCTGTTGGCAAAATTGATGCTCGGGTGAATGAGAAATTAAATCTCAAAGTGGACCTTCGTTTTGTCCAAGACCTTCCAACTTCTCAACTGATTTCAAGTGTTAATGGATAGTTAGTAGTGGATTAATGAGTATAACTCTTGTAACTTACATGTTAATGGTGGAATTGGAATTGGAAGGTCATTCGAGAGCCTATATAAATAGGTCCAAATTTCCTCAGTCTACACGACAATTCAGCATTTCCTCCTCTTCTTTAGCATTTGAATTTTCTCACAGTGATATTGTTCTGGCAGTAGCTCGGTTCGCTGGTAAAGCCAGTTCTTCCGTTGTATCCTAGAAAACAGTCGTTCATAACCTACAGTAGGGGACAAATTTGTTTTAAGGAAACTGTATTTGTATAGGTCTCGGTTTGCATTTTCTTGTCCTTCTTTATTCAATTTGTATTCCGCAGTTATACTATTTGTTTATTGTTCTTTTTTATTATAATATGCTATGTTTAATTTTTTTTTTCAATTGACGTATGGGATAATTGTTTGTTTGAAATCGTTTTCTTCTTACAATTGTTGTTCCTGCTGTGTTGTCTTCTTCAATTTCTTGGCAAAGAGGTTCAATTTGAATCACGCCTTCCAATGTTAGTCCCGCTTCCAGATTTTTTTTGATTTCTTTGCTTTCATTTTTTTTTACAGGCGACAGACTTGTTCTTCACCCATACTGTGTTTTTTAGCTTAGTCTTCATTCATTTTACCTAAATAAACAATTCGATCATATGGGCATTCTATTCTGTGCTCGTTTAATTTTTTTTCCCGGATTGTCTTCTTCCATGAAGACAAATTATTTTTGCTTCATACCATCTGTCTTGGTCTGTTGTGTGCATGAATTGTTTTTTTTCTCCATATTCCTTTGTTTTATCTTCTAGCTTTCATACCCATACCCAGTGAAAAAACATTTGCGTTATGTAGTTAATGAAATTTTTTTGTTGTTTTTCGTCCATTTGCTATCTTGCTCAAAATCATAAGTATACTTTCTTGCTCCATTGCTTTTCAAAGATTTTTAATACTTGACTACTGTAGCTCGAACCAGGAAAAATTCAGATAAGACCTTCAGTCATAAAGGATGAGACAGAGTTGAAGTTTTCGGTTGAACAAACATTTAACTCACTTGAGATTGTTGCTGTTAGGTATCTTTCCCTTATTAACTTTCTCAGTTCTTACTTCTTACCATCACTCCATCATAATATGAGAATTTCTGGCACACTCATTTGCTTTTATAAATTACAATTAGCATTCTGTTGGAAGCGCTTGTTTACTAGTAATAACTTCCTACACATTTATTATCTACACATTCATTCTTTCTTCTGTATAATAGACAATATTATGTTGTTATTCTAGTTGTCTTAGTATTTGGTCATATCACCCTGTCTCTTTCCTTTGTATTACAAGAAAAAGTAAATAAATAAATGAACGTAGGTTAGCAGCCCACGTAACCGGCGGCTTTTTGCGAAGATAGGATAATGTACATGTGAACCATGTGGTTGTTAGGTGCAGAAACTTTTAATTGTAACATTTACAGTGATACATGCAGCGATATATATAGTGTACTCTGCATATTCCATTTTCGAATACCCATTAGAATTAATTTACAAAGTTGAGAGGGAGTGGAGTGATGGGAAAGTTTATTATTGTAACGTTTATGTTTTGCTCATTGGTTATAGCCATGACTTATGCCAATGCCCAAGAACAAGCCCGGTTCCAAAACCTTTGCCGAGGAACTGAAAAAATGACGACTATTCAAATATTCGTACAGGATGTGGTCGGCGGCAAAAACCGAACTGTCTGGGAGGTGGCCCGGAGCAGCATAACGGCTGACTCACCAACATTATTTGGCCAAGTTAGAGTGGTGGATGATCTAGTAACAGCTGGGCCAAACAAAACGTCAGAGAAAATCGGGCGGGCTCAGGGACTAATAACATCTGCTGACCTCCAAGAATCTGCCATTGCAATGAACTTGAATTTTATATTTACAGGTGGACAGTACAACGGAAGTACACTATGCATGCTAGGGAGGAATCCATTGGGAAATGACTACAGAGAGTTGGCAATTGTTGGAGGGACTGGACTTTTTCGAATGGCCCGTGGATATGCCATTACCAACACTTACTCGTATGATACACCCAGTTATGGTGTTCTGGAGTACAATATTTACGTTGCTTATGTCGAGGCATCCACCTAGTGGCGGATCTAGGGTTGAAGTTCAGCTAGGGCAGACGTTGATATGACCGTTGACCAGTAAACGGCTGATGCTTGTGAAAAAATAATGTAAAAATAATGTGAAAATAATGACCAGTCAACGGCCGATACTTGTAAAAATAATGCTCAGTTGTTGATGCCTCCATCTGGTTGTATTGTTTGGAAACTGCACCGTCTTCAAATGTTGCACCCAAAACACTCGTGGACTGTAGGTTTAGATCCAACCGCAAAATGGGAATAAGAAAAAGTATAATGTGATAATGGTGCCAGGTAAAATAACCATTCAAGTTTCATAAGCTAAAAGATTTACCTTCATTCACGTTGTGGCTCCAGGCACTCTGTTCACAAAAAGTCATGCGAATTGAAGTTAGTTCCTGTTTGATGACCAATTACAGTGTCTTAGTCAAAATGGGAACAAACAAGAATTACAAATTTGGTAGTTTAAATAACCTACATTCCTCGAATGAAGCCTCTCCTTCTCTTCCTCTTTGAGCTCTGAAAATGTCTGCCAACAAAACGATAATCCAGTTTTATTTATCTTTGAATCAAGTTTTGTCTTTTATATTGCAATGTAAAATTATAGAATGTTAATATATATGCTGCTAATTGATTCTCTGTTAAAATTTAGCGGAATCCAGTTTTCAATATATTGATGTTTCGCCATCTCCATTTCATCTTATTACATGGACGTGAGTTTGACTTGCTGTTTTCATATTAAGGTCCTGTCTATATTTGAAAGGTTAGTGTACTTTCTTTGTTTGTGTTTACCTTCTACAGCTAATTAATGCCTTTCAAATTGATGTAAATTTTGTAATCTAGTATAATATTTATCCTTTCGTATGCATTTGAGATTGAATCTCGTTAAAAGATCTTCTAAATTAACACTTGAGAAGCTGCTAAAATCTTCAAGGCCAAGGACTAGCTCAAGTGGTAAGAGCGAAACCTTCCCAAGCCAATGGAGTGGGTTTGAAGGGGAGGGGTGAAATCCTTTGATCAACAAAAAGAAGCTAAAATTCTCAGTTGTGCTATTTATAAAGATAGCATGTTGGTCTCTTTCTCTACTCTTTCTAGACATACAACTATATTTATATGAGCTTGCCCTTCCCTGACTGGGTCTGGGGCAATAGTTGACAGTCATATTTGCAAACGAAAACAGGAAGAAGTCGTCTGAGATGTAGGCTACAGAACAAATAAAGTAAAATGCTTACGTTCGTTTTTCTTAATCTTTAATTTATTACTTTCACAAATTACCCTTTTTCCCTTTAACGTGTTAAAAAAATTACTTACAGTGCAAGAGCACCTAAAATTCCATTTCTAACTTTCAGTCGGACAAGATCCCCACTTCATGATTTTCTATCACCTCGCTATTCATAGCCATATTCATGCTTACCAAGTTATGCTCGAACTTATTCGTGGGAGCATGATTACTATTCTCCATCTGGAAAGGGAAGACACTATAACTCTTTTGATTACTTATTCATGTTGACAACTTATAGTGTGAACATAGATGTAAACTAACCGTTTATGATATTTCTTAAAAAAAATGGATAATTACTAGCTGTTGATTTTATCTACTAAACAGAATCAAATGGGATAATAATCAGTCATGATTGATTATTTTACTTCTTTATTACAATTATTAGGATGACAACCATGTGAGAGATATAGTGTTAACAATATAAAGGTTGAACTCCAACTTCGAAGGTCCTCACCACCCCTGTCATGGGGTCTTGGTGGAAGATATAAATCACAGGACGTGACTCAGTGGAGCAGGGTTGAGGGCTTGCTTTTTAATTACGCTTGCAAGGAGCCTCTTCCATGCCAAAGGTAGGAATCGAACCCCCACGCTGCAACTGCCAGGGAAGCTGAGACTACCTCATTCTCACCTTTCAACCAACTGAGCTATGTCCTGGGGGCTATAGTGTTAACAATATAGTATATACTTGAGGCGGTCTGTGTTATATATTTAATTCATAAAGTACCAATTATAATAATAGTATTACCATTTTAAGCATAAATTTGTTACTCATAAGTCATAATACTCAATGATAGTGTTCAATCAAGGTAAAATTCTTTAGTTTCAAAAGAGAATATGAAGAAGATAGCAACAATGGAAAGAAATTTGCGATTCAACACCGAGGAAATCAAGTTAAACTGAAATGGCAAAATACCTCACCCAAAGATATAAATGTAAGCTAATTCATAGTGAAAATGTTGGGAATTTTAAATATTTAATATTGGATATCATAATTGCTTGCAAACTTCATTAATTTTTATACACACTACTTCAGAACATACTAAATATGATATGTAAATAAGAAACTCAAATGTTGAATCCTGTATAATTTTTTTTATTAACTGATAACCCAAGAATAACTAACCAAGAGGGGGGTGAATTGATTTTTACAAACTTTTTTTGAAAAACAATCTTAAAATAAGAAACTTAATAAATATAGATTAATCAAGTAAAAATTACAAGCACAATGTAAGTAAATAAAATAGTAGAGAGAGTGCAAACGATATTTTTATGGAGGTTCGATCCAATAAATGATTTACGTCCCCTGTTACCAAGCTCTCCGTCACGAGCACGATCTTTCCACTATTTTGATTGACTTGTGGTGCAATCAAAAACTTTTACAACGCTTCAGGTGACTTAGAAACAAGAAGCACCGATCCTTATACAATATTGAATTTTACGGGACCTCAACATGACCCAAAGATATAAAGAAGTTTATTTAAGATAGTATTTGTCTCTTAATAAATGATAGATACAAGTTAAGTACCAAGAGAGACTAACACTTCAATAATTAGCAATAAATGAAAATCTCAAGTATTAGAAAGAAACTTTGATGAAGATGATGATTCAAAAGTTTAATTTGATCAATCAAAGTTTTTCAATGAATGATTTACAAGATGTAGATGCAATAAAAGTTTGAATGATTTTTCTCAAGATCATTCTCTTATAAATGTGTAGAATGATAATAAATAAAGAGCAATTTATAGAAAGCAATTTTCAGAACTTTCTATCCATTCGGATGATCAATCGATCGATCTACAACATTTCGGATGACCAAATATAGCCATTGGAATAGTAAAAATCAAAACGGTCATAATTTTTGGAAACTGACGTTCAATCGATCGACCTATAAGTTGAGTTGGTCGACCGGTTTAAGGTTTCGATTGACCGGATTGCTTTTCTGTTGACTGGATCTTGTGTCTTAAAAAAAATATCCAAGAATATTTTATGCAGTTGATATTAACCAAGTTTTTGGTTCACAAAAATATTTTTGAGCTTTTATCATGTTGCTAAAGATCAAAGAGTTAGTACCTTTACATTTGATCTAAAAATCTAATCTTCGATCTTGAAATTTGATTCTTGAACTCTTCAATTGGATAATTGACTTTGATCTTGACTTCTTTGAGAGTCCGATTTGTAATATAGTATTGATCTTGATCTTTTGACATTGATTGACGCTTTGAAAATTACTTGATTTTTTTTATTTGATGTTATAAGTAAATTGTACACAATTCTTTAATATATGGCTTTTGGGTCATTAGTAAAAAAGTTGAAAAACTTGGAGTCGAGCTTGAAGAATTAGGGTTTGGTCCAATTCAAATTCTCGAAGTGGTGAAATTCAATAAATATAAAAATAGTCACTTTACCACATTACTTTACCAACATCCAAAGGTCGTTTACAAATCTTAATTATTTAATTTTTTTTGTACGAATTATGTGCTTATTTGGTTCTGATTTTCTTAATAAAATTTCAAAATTTTGCTTAATTAATTGTATTAAATAGCATGTTCAAAAATATGTTTTTCATATTTATAAATTACGTATTATACATTTAATATTTTTTATACATATATATTCAAGCAATGCCTATGTGCAGCCTACGTGCAACGCACGTATCAAAAAATAGTATATATATAATAACATAAGTGCCGTCAAAATTTATTATCTTGCCCAAATGTAATTTCCTATTTAGAATTTGTGTTTTTTTTTCAGTTTCAGAAATGGAGTTTTTTAATAGCCATTAAATTTTCATTTCTAATACTATATTTAATAGCCGCATGATTTTTTATTTTTCCAACTGGAGTCCCACCATCTACCTTCTAATTTAGTTATCACTGAAAAAATTAATTTAGTTTTGTTATCATTACAAAAATTAATTATCCAATGCGTTTTAATTTAATTATCTATATTTTAAATATTTAATTAATTTAATTAATTAATCTTATATTTGTTTTGGTAAAAAAAAATGTATGGATTTTTCAATACTAATTAAGATTTAAGAGATCGCATTTTCAAGATTAATTTGGAAAACAATCAATGCACATTGGAAGAAAAATAAGTCAAAATCTATATTTTAAAGTTTTGTTATTATTGCAACAATTAATTTTTCAATGCATTTTAATTTAATTATCCATATTTTAAATACTTAAATAATTTAATTAAATTCATTAGTTAATCTTATCTTCATTTTGGTCAAAATATGCATGAGTTTTTCAATGCTAATTAAGATTTAAGAAATCACATTTAAGATATTGTATTTTCAAGATTATTATGGAAGACAATCATTGCAAAGTGAAAGAAAAATAAGTCAAAATTCATATTTTCAAAGTTTTGTTATCATTGAAAAAATTAATTTTTCGATGCGTTTTAAATTTAATTATCTATATTTTAAATACTTAATTAATTTAATATAATTACTTAATTTATCTTATCTTCGTTTTGGTCAACGTATGCATGTGTTTAATACTAATTAAGATTTAGTGTTTGATTTTCTTATAACTAATTAACTTTCATAGATAACTATCGAAATTATTATTTGTGATTACACCTCTCGTGTATCGCACGGGTACAACACTAGTTAGGTCTTATGATTTCATCTTACAAAGTCAAATTGTTAAGAAAAGTACTCCCAATAAACGTGTTTAAGGGTGAAATTGAATTGGTTTGTAACAGCACGTGTAACAAAACTTTTGATTAAAGTTGATGGAATATATAATTGAAAAAATTGATAAAAATTGTAGGTTTAATGTACTGTGTAATTAAATTTAATTATTGACTTTGACCTTAAAATTCTTAACAACTTTTTAAATTGAATCAAACAAAGCAAAATGAGCGTAAAATATACTAGAAATATAGTGCAAGTGGACAAATTGACAGTAAATTAATTAATTCAAACTCACCTAATGAGTGCATGCGACCACTCATATAGTACAGTTTACAAACATTATTAAAAAAAAAAAAAAAAATTAGATAAGCATCTCATAATCTCATTCTTGACTAGTATTCGATCCCATCCATGATTAAACACAACTATCAATTGTAAATTATTATACTTGCAAAGGCTACCTACCTCTGTCTTGAATATCCATATGCTAGATATTGAAATTAAAACATGTAAATCCTATTATTAAACTTTATATCTATTAATCTATAATAGTTTGAGCAAATAATCAATAGAATACTAGATATAAGGTTGCGTGATATCTTTAATAATTTAAACTTTTAAGGCCCCGTTTGTGATTGATTTTGGAGCCCAACTTCTGATTGTCACTTCTGATTCTCAGACAATCAGAAGTTGATTTAGGCATTTGGTAAAATTTTTAAAAGTGATTATAAAATAATCTGACTCACCTGGCAGCAGATTTTGAGAAGCAGCAAAAGGGCAACTTTTCAAATTTTGCTTTTAGCTTTTTCATTTATATATTATTAAAATACCCCTTTTACCCCTAATTAATTAAACTAATTCCTTTAATAACCATTTGAAAAACCGAATTGATGCAAGTTGGATAATAAAAAATAATATAAATTTAATTAATTTTTGCACTATATGACTATATTTTTATTTTGTAATTTTTATAAAATTTGAAATTTATTAGGTTTTTATTATATTTATTTTAAAAGAATAATAATGAATGCATTGTCTTGTTAAAAAATATTTGAATAGGAAAAAAAATAAATTTTACCACTCGTGATAATAATAATAATACAAAATAACATTATTATAATCAATGTCCTTTTTAGTAGTTTAATACCGTAACAGCAATAAATCACTTTTGTTTACCAAACGTTCAAATGCTGCTTTTGAAACATACAGCAGTTTTGAAACAAGAGTTTACCAAACACTTATCTGATTCTTCCCACAGCTGATTCTTTCTACAGCACAGCAGAAGTTGATTCTCTTAAAAGCACAGCAATACCAAACCAAGCCTAAAAGTGAAATAACTAATATTATAGCATATAACAAATTTGAGTTCATGTCTCGTGGTCGTCTATTTTTAAAAGTATTTGTGCGTACTTATTAAACTTTGGATTAAAAAATAAATTCGGTCTGTATGTGATGTAGAAACGTTGAAAATAAAATTTAAATAAATACAAAACATTGCTTTTTAATAATTCAAATGTTGAATGATATATACGGTTAATGTAATTTAATTCTCTCAACATACACAAACGGAGTTGGTCCAAGTATAAATAAATTAGTATTACCAATTGTTATAGTGACTGTGTTAGTCTTTGCATTTAACTTGTACATAATATGTAGTATGCTTGGCATCAAAACCAATTGTGGAATGAACATGTAGTGTTTTTAATTTTTTAAAATTAATAGTAAGAACTCGTACGTTGCACGTGGTAGAGTGCCATTTGAGGCTTCAACACCATGATCTATGTGACTGGTAATTAAAGAAATTGGGTATCATCAAAAACTATAATTAGAAGGTAAAACTTAAATAAGACTATAAGAGTAAATATTTGGCAACTAATAGAACTTATCATCATAGCACACCAATGATCCAAACATTGTCGATGAACATATTTTGACGTCCCTTTACACTTGCAAGGTGAAATGAAATCCGTACGTGATGAAGAACAAAAGTCACAATCTTAGTCCAAAGGTGAAATAAAATTCATTTGTGATAAAGAACAAAAGTTACAAATCTGACAACTATTATGTTTACATGAAGTGATACTTTCTTATATCATAAATTGTCATGATAATTCGAAGATGTTGTACATAAACTGAACGAAAGTTAGTGCTTGTTTGATTCCCATTAAAATAGGTTTTTTGTTTTGGATTATTTGACCAATCTGCAAACAACTGACAAAGTGTGAAACAACAGCCTTTTTATGACCAAAATGTCCCTCTGCGCCGCAACTTTTGACCCACAAATAATGGGAAAATTCAGACACAATTTCATGTTTCACCCTTTGACCAAAGAGGGACATTTTTGTCCTAAAAAGGCTATTGTTTCACCCTTTGTCAGTTGTTTGCAAGTTGGTCAAATAATCCAAAACAAAAAACCCATTTTAATAGGAATCAAAATATTACATTAGTAACTATTTAGAACTAATTACATTGTAATTGAAAACTGGTAAGAGATAAGTGAGGAACACATCTTGTTACTTCTTAGTAAATTGTGGTTGAGGCTTAGCGCTTAATACATGCATAAAGTGTTGGAGAGTAGTATATATGTTTGAAGAATCAAACAGATAGAGTGGCAACACGATAGGTCAACCGTAATGTCATGCTGAAAAATAGTGAGTGGAATCACAACAGTTAAAAGTCATTAATAGATCTTGTGATTACACGATAGTGCAACAAAAGTGAATAACTTTGAAGGATTAGTAAGAAACTATGCAGTACTAATGTTGTTTATTACACATGCAAGGGAAGAAATACTCTTAACAATTGTTAGATACACAAAATTTTAGTCACATTGGCTTCTGGCACATTAAGGTTGCTGGCATCTTGAAGGACTTGATTGTGGTGAACTGTTTTGCTTTACTTGAGGAATTACTATGAATTTTGTGTTTAATTTAATGAACCAACCAAACAATCTTGAAATTCAGACTAAATACTACTATATTTTCTGTGCTGATGAGCAGCATGATGGATGTAATCTCCTAAGTACATCAAGAGCATATTAAAAACAAACTTAAAAGACATAGTTGAGCTTAAATTTCTCCAGACATAATTATCTCTCTAGGTTTTCTAGCAGGAGCCAACATGTGATAATTCTCTATTGGCAGCGAAGAACAAAACATGTTTGATGTGTTAGTTAATACATGTAAAAATAAATAAAATTAGGGCAATCATTTTTCAAACCTTCAAATTTCTCAATTTCCAAATTCACACATAAGAATGAAAGAAGGTAAACCACCAAACTTACAAAACAACCAACATCATAAACTATCTGTAGCCTTTCTTCATTGTTCAAGTTATTGTTTGAAAAGGTTAGCATCTAACAATCGAATTGTGTGCACGACTAGAATTAGTCAATCAAAAGTAAAATTTTATCAACCATGAGCAACTCAAAGGAAGCAAATGATATTCTCCACAAGACTACCAGATAAGCAAATTCTACTCATCAAAAATATATTTTACTGGCCGATTTCATAGTACTTACATTAGCAATGGAAGCAATGTACTTATCATCTCCATAATGAAAATGAGTCCCTCGTCCAGGAAATTGAATCTTATGGCATGTAACAAAAGAAGACTAAAATGCACCTGGTAAAATATTGAGATCACATAATGAAACTATATACTTATGAATGGTTAAATATAGGGTAAATTGTAGTTAGTGTTCCCAATCTTTGACTTCATTTGCACTTGTATCCTCAATATTAAATCTTGACATCCATCACCTCAACCTTTTATATAATTAACATCCAATATCACCTCAACCTTTTATATAATTAGCAGCCAATGCCCTTGGCTGCTAATTATATAAAAGGTTGAGATGGTGGATGCCAAGAATTAAATACTGAAGATACAAGTGCAAATGAAGTCAAAGGTTGAGAACACTAGCCGCAATTTATCCTTAAATATATAACTTTGAATGTGTTCAATATTTCAAACTAAACTTTATAATATATCTAATATATTTTTAAACACAAATGTCCACGTGGACGATTAAACATTCTATTCAAACTTGTTTTCCTTCCGATCCCGCACCGATTTCTTATTTTAATCTTCTGCATCAGCAAAATTATTTCTAAGATAAATGTTTCCAACTATAGCATTCTCAGATAATATTCAACTTTACCAAATCTAGCCCTTTACCTCCCACCATGGCTTGTTTGATTAATTTTATTCACTCTCTTATAAAAATATTCAAGCCCCAAAAACATATTAAGAACATCAAGTAAAAACAAATTCATATCATTACATGAATTAATCATCATTCCTCTCTCACCTCTCTCAATAATTAGTGTTTAAACCTATAACATTGTTATATCATATACATGGAAAGTTTCTATGTCTGTATATATATAAATAAAAAAAAACATACATTATTCAATATGGATATCGATGATTTGAAAGAACCAAATCATGGCAAAATAACTTGAACTACTAAACACCAAAAAATAATAACACGAGTTATGATTTCAAATAAAAATGTCATTTACTTATAAATAACAAATACCAAGTAACAATATTCATAATAAAGACAAAGAACAAAAGACTAACAAAAAGCAGAAAAGATATTTCTCGCAACATCAACACATTTGAATAATTCTCAAGATTCATGTGCCCGATAATTAGACACAATTTAAGCAATCAAAAACATTGATTTTAAAACACAATCTGGCTGTTACAGAAATCAAAATCTTAGTGAGCAAACCAACAATCGTCAACCTCAAATTTGGTTAACAAAATATGACAGAAATTTGAAGACTGCTCCTACACTCTGGCTTCGTGCAACCAAAAATATGGATCACTCGCGTTTCTATTTCTAAAGATTTTCCTGAAATAGAAATAGAAGCATAAACCTGGAGGAACAAACATAAAATATGAACGAATGATGTCAAAAGAGGAGTGTGGAAGCATATGAGATTTGAAATGAAGAACTATCCACGACTACAAAGAGCAGCATCATAAATCAAAATCTTAACCCGTACAAGGAGGCATAGATTACTACTACATGAATTGCACTCAAGCAGATCAGTCACCACGTTTAGCTATGGTAATGGAAAGTTCCTAGATTTATTCCAATACGAAAAAAAAAAACAATGAAATCAAACTACCTAAGAAGAAATGCATCAAGATTTGCCACAGTTTCCTATTAAGCCCATGTTTGGCCTCCATTTTTTAAAACTCATTTTTTTCAAAACTTATTTTCAACCACACGTTTCATGGGACCCACAATTTTTATCAACTTTTCAACCACACATTTCAACTATTTTTATCAAAATTTCTTAAAAATTTAATTTTTATCTACACGAAACAGGCCCTAAGTGTTCAAATGTTTAAATAAATTTAGTAAAAAAAGAGTATGAGTACTATACAATAAACCATCTACATTAGTGCGTCTGAAGATGAAACCAACTTAACCTAAGGCCAATGTGCATTGCTATGTTTTGGCTTAAATTCTATGACAATTCCTAATCTAAAGACCTCTTTATCTACACTTCAACACGACGCATGCAAATTGAAATGGAGCCTACTCTCCACAAACATCTAATATCATAACTAAATGCTAATGCATTAACAGTACAGCTAAACGTGTTAAAAATTGATTTACTAACAATGTAATTAGAGTTAAAAAAAGCTCTGTTAAAATACTATACAATAAATGATCCACATTAATGTGTCTGAAGGTAAAACCAGCTTAAGCTAAGGCCAATGTCCATTGTTGTATTTTGGCTTAAATCTATAACTCCTATTGTAAAGACCTCTTCATCTATACTGGAAAATGATATGCGCAAATTTAAGTGGAGCCTACTCTCCACAAGCTTCCAATATCATAGCTAAATGCTACTGCATTAACAATACAGCTAAAAATGTGTTAAAAATTGATTTACCTACAATATAAAAAAAGCTCTAAACTATTAATCTCAGGCGATAGCTAACAAAATTCTACACACATATACAATTCAAAATATTTTGAATTCAAGTGACATGGTTTCTTTCAACCTGTGACAATGAATCTAAATTGTTAGAAGATAGAAGATTTAAAACTCGAAAGGGAAAAATTTCTCAAGAACATAATTTTTTTTTAATTTTACCGTAATAGTAGTGAGCATTAACGTTATCCCACAAATGAATAATGCTAGATATAACTTCATACCAATAATTTTCAAATTAAAAGTATATTTACAAATAAATGAAGTTAAAAATTGATAATTAGAAAAATTCGCCAATGCATCACTTAAATCAAAGAATTAATACATGAGAATAGTATGAAAACTGCAGAGTACATCTTCAAATTTTCCGTTCATGAATTATACTAAAATGCACGTATAAACCATCCCATGCCAAAATAATTCAACCTACCCAAGTGTAACTATTTATATTTTCATCTAGATACTCCAATAAGCAGCAAACAAAAATCTGACCTTAAAACCCAACAAAATTTGACAAAAATAAATCACTCAATGCTAAAATAATTCAACCGACCCAAGTGTAATTATTTACATTTTCAACAAGATGCTCCAATACACAACAAACAAAAATATGACGTACAAATCCAAATTTTTTTTTTTTTGAACTAAAGAAAAATAAACCATTGCATACCAAAAAATTTCAATAGACCCAAGCAAAAGAAATAAAATTAAAAAAAAAATAGAACTTACAATTAGATCGGGACCTCGATGCACGCTACAATCACTAAACTTCCAAAAATGATGGCCGCACGATTGTTTACATACATTTATTTTTGGCACAAATGTTCAATAAAATTCAATAACAGAATAAACAATTTATATCTATACTTTATAAACATAATCAAAATGGGGTTATCCGAAATTGAACTATGCTAGAGAAATTGATGCGAAAAATATGAAATATATATATATATATATATATATATATATATATATATATATATATATATATATATATATATATTAACCAAAATAAACACTTGATATTTTCTAAAAGAAATCCCACAAATTGAAGGTGCCCATTTGTATTTGTCAACAGTTATTATGGCGAAAAACTTAATAAAGATTCAGGTTCACATTCATCTCTAAATTACTCAAATCAAGCCAACTTCGCAAATTCCTTAAACAAGGAAAAAATAAAGATCTAGCACCAACAAGCAGCTAAATGACTATATTCAAACCTCTAAAAGAACAAGCTAGAACAGAGAAAAAACCATAGAAAGCAAGAAATTAAAAAAAAAAAATCAAATTTAATGAATTAAACGCCATACAAAGTAGTGAAACTTGTTTTTTCCCTACTCTTCACCACTAAGATTCAAACGAACACTATTTATTTAATGAGAGCTAATATTTGTCAAACATTTGTTGTGACTTAATTTTCGACAATATGTTGATAATAATCATTTGCAACCTCAACGAAAATTACTCTTCTATAAAAATCCTCAAAGACAAAAATATATATCGGCTAAATCGTGCCCTACTAAATTTTGCTCGTACCCACCCTCCCTTTTTAGATATGCCATATATAAATTATTTGGTATGGAAACACAATTGAAAAACTCACACCTTTTAACTTTCAACTTCCAAAATGCTTTTGAAGTCTCAAGAATTGACTGTGGCAATTGGTATTCGGTGAACAAAAATATACTATCGCGTCCAAATTATTTTCATCATTAAAGCCCTCACATAAATAGAAAATCTAAAAGATCTCAATTCTTATATTCTTCGTAGTTATTTAACCTTTCACAAAATAGAAGTGTTCAAAATCTTAACAACAATAAAAAAAATTCACAAAAAGCCAAATTCAAGATGTAGAATTTTATTTTGCAGTGATATGAACAATTAATAATAAAGAACATTTTGACTTGACCTAACTGTTTATTGGCCACTCGAAACAAGTGATTTCCTCATTAATTCAAATACAACATTCTACAACCATAACACCAATTGTGGTTACTCGTGTCTCAAATAGGCTAATATAATAGATACACAATCGACAAAAGTCAAATATCTCCATAAAGTTAATAAATAAAAAATGTACACAAAGATATCCAAAGAGAACAATACAAATTTACAATGAATACACATGCACACATCAATAGAATTAGTCGAACATACAAATTCTAGGAGTTAACAGAGAGTTTCGTGCTTTCCATATTCACAACAAATCATTATCAAACACAAAATACTTAAAACTTCTATGGAGACACTACCACTACTAACACCAAGATAAAGAAATTGCTTCAAAAAAAATATTACATGTTGCTTTAAAAGAATAGTACCTCAAGCAAGTTGCGCCTATAGAGATTGTAAGTAAAATTACCAAATTTAACTTTTCGAGATTATACTTTCTTTTCAAGCAAAAAAAAAAAAAAGACAAAATCATATTTTTCTTTCTTATATTTATTACCACCATGGTAAACATTAATAAGAGACTATTAATAATCAATCAACACTACAAATCAATAAAACAAAGAAATAAAATCAGTACATGAAATTCAAAAGTTAAACCAAACTTTCAGTCCATAAACACAATCTAATGCAAAATCCAAATATCAATTAAGTAAAAGCCATTGAAGAAAAACTAAAAAAATATATATTAAAAATTGATTAAGCTAACCGTACCTGGCCGATCATCTTGTGCTTAACAACCATTTCTTTATCAAGAATGTTGATCGAATGTCATGGTTGCGGAAGCCAATACTAGGTTGGAAGACACGTTTTTATCAAAAATGTTGATCGAATTATTAATATATCTTCTAGGGAGTTTTCTGTTGCCATGTTCTTTCGGGTAGAATACACATTTTTACCACAAGTTTTAGGTTGTATAATGTTTTTCGTTTTTCACAGACAGCACCAATCTATTAACGTCGGAATCTGCACTATCCACGTGTCAATAGATCTCCAATCAATTCTCTGTCAACCTATATGTTACCTGCACACTAGAACGGCCGTTATGCACCAAGATCACCGAGAAAAAAGGTCCGGCGATCGTTGGTACTCCGACGATCAAGTCAACTGTCGGTATATGTAAAGGGATAACAATATACATGGAAATAATAAAATAGGTGTGATAGAGACAAGCATGCAGAGATTTGATCAGAGTTTAAGAGTGAAAATAATGCGTACTTTAGAATAACCAGAGATATTCTATTTATAAGTTCAGAGTTCTAATTGATTTAGAAAAACAATCAATTAGATATCTGATTGGATCTTCATTCCTTATGAGATAAGGACAATCGGTTGGCAATGCAATCTTCTAGATTCTATTCTTTATTTGAGTTGATTCCTATTATCACGTTGCCTAATCTTTAGAAAATTGATATTTAGTTTCCCCGTGAGAATCTGTGTGCCAATCAAACACAATCTCTCTTTGAATATATCTTTAGTCATTCTGAAATATCACAATGCCCGCGGATCTTGTGACGAATTCGGTTGCCGGTGAAGCGCCCAAGGTCGGCCATGAATGTCGAGGCTCTTTACGGACTTCGCCATACTTAATTCAAGGGTGTCAATGTGTTATCAGGCCTAAAATGCATTCGTGAGGCCCTTGTCCGGTACACGAGGCTTTAACGAATCCGGAAGGCCCTCGCTGGGCCTACGAGGCATAAATTGGGTCTTCACTGGGCTTTACTGACGTGGAGGCCTTACCAAAATCTGGTGGCAACAACATACAAATTGAATTTATTTTTTTTTATCCAAAGTTTAATAAGTACGCACAATTAATTTTTTAAACAATATGTGACTATGAGACATGAAGTCAAATTTGTTAGTTGATATATTAGTTATCTGATTTTAAAAGTTTAAATTATTAAAAAGATCATGCAAATTTTCATTTATATCTCGTCTTCCATAGATCATTTAATTTGCTCAATCTATTATGGATTAATAGATATAAATTAAGTTTAATACTAGGATTTACATGTTTTAATTTCAATCTCTAGCACAAGGATATTTGATTTAGGGAGACATATCATTTGTTTGACTACTACGTGTTGATAGTCGAACAAATACACAAGAAGACCAGTCGAACAAAAAAGAAAGAATTTGTATTTATCCAACTGCTAAAGTCGAACAAAAAAAAAGAGAATTTGTATTTATCCAACTGCTAACACATAGTAGCTTGTCGGGCAAACTGATATGAATCCCATATCATTTCTCTGGATACAGGTACCCTTTGCAGGTACAATAATTTACAATTGGTAGTTGGTGTTTAATCATGGATGGGATCAAATAGTTGTCAAGAATGCGATGCTTATCTACCTTTTCTTTATATAATGTTTGCAGACTTTAGTACAAGATCTACTACTGTACTATGTGGGTGGTCGCAAGCACTCATTAGGTGAATTTGAATTAATTTACTGTCAATTTGTCCTCTTGCAGTATAATTTTTACACTCATATAGTCTTGTTTGGTTCAGTTTAAAAAGTTCCAAGTCAAATTAAACAATTAATTTTAACTACACAATACAATAAATTCATAATTTTTATCAAATTTTCAACTATATATTTTATCAGTTTTAATAAAAATCTGCTAAAACATTTATTAAAAAGTTTGTTACTTAGAGCTTGTTTGATTTTACTTAAAATTCTGCTAAAAAGCTGAAGTCAAAGTTAACAAGTAATTTTAACCACTCATTTCGTGAACCCACAACTTTTTACAACTTTTTCAACAACACATTTCATCAACTTTTATAAAAAAAAATCTGATTTTAATCAAAATCAAACATACTCTTAAAAACCAATCCAATTTCACCCTTAAACACATTTACTGGCCAAATTTATATAGATGTAAAATCCACACATTATGATCAATATATAGGATCGGGATTACTCACTACAAGAAATTTTACTTTTAACGATGCGAATTTTGGTTGTAGAAAGTCATTTTTAAGTTGTTTCGTCGAAAAATGGTCGTCGAGAGACTTTATAAGACCAAACTTTTTGTCGTTAAAAGTGAAATTTCTTGTAGTGACTCTTCTTAACAATGTTGACTTTATAAGACTAGTTAGAAACACGTGCATTGCACGTGATTTCGCAATAATTTTGTTAATTTTTAATATTGTCGAGCTTCTTATGTTTTAATTGTTAAAATGTTAAAGTAGCAATTACAATAAGATAAAAAAAACACAATTCTTGATAACATGCTGGATTGATTGACTTTGCCAGCTTCAAACCCCACTCTTCTAAGGATAAGGAAATGGGATGAATTATAATGAATAATGTTGATATTTTATTTACATTCATAGAAGTATAATTGCAATTAGAGATGAATTTTATATTGTGGTAATACCAACAGTAACTTGAACTCAGTAAATACAATTTCAATAATTTGGGTTTTGATGATCGACGAACTATTGATATCAAATCTTATGGAATTGATACTATCAAAAATAAAAATTTGACAAACTTTTAATAATTGTAAGATCTCTAAATTTCAATTCAATATTTGTTTAAACAGAAGTTGAATGAAGTCTCGGCATTAGCAAAACTAATTATTTTTTAATTAATAAAAAAGAGGCGACTATGAAAATTAGAAAGAATGAAATGAATTATATTGTCATGTCTAGATAAAGATCAATTATGTTGCATATTCTCATTTAGTTGTATTCGTTATTAATATTAATGCATTATCCCAAGAACTTTAGCAAATAAAACGCTTATCAAAATACTTAATATTTCTCTCGTGTTTTGAAATTACAATTGAGTTTTTTCTTGAATTATATAAACAATGCTTATACAATATTTTTCACGGAATGTAGTTTTTCCTATTTAGTGAACTTTGTACAAGCTATTTTAATTGATAAAACTTCAATCAATCCACACTTTCATTTCTCTATGAACATAGTCCATTTTGATAGATACAAATTATGATTATAGGAAACGAAAATTTATGAAGATCATTTACTATTTATATGAATGATACTTACAAATATTTTTAGGAACTAACAGAAAAATGACGACTCATTTTTTGTCTACTTTACATTTGGAAAAATAAATTCGTAACTTGAGTGCTTCTCATTGACAGAGCCTGAGAATCAAGCCCTTGTTACACATATGCGTGCTACAATTTCTATCCATAAAGACTAAACAAGATAATAAAATGTAGTGACACTTAAAGAAAAATAATAGAACTGATAAATGTAATGAGAAAGAAAGAAAGCGTGTCTTACATAGAAGATGTCAAATTGGTGAAAGAGGTAAAAAATTTCCTTAGTTTAAAATGTAGGTAATTAAATAGTGATGAAGAAAATATAAACTGGGATATTTATTAATGTCATACATGTTACTTTCATGTTAATTATGTTGGTTATAATATTTAAACTGATAGAATTCTGTTCCTTTTCTTGATAGAATTATGTTCCTTATTCTCTCTTAGAATTCTATTTTGTTTACATTAAAATTGATTCTTGTATGTTCTTTTTTCTATCTTTTTTCCCCTTCTAGACACATGCTTCTACCGATTTCAAACTAATACCAATGAATTGTGACAATTTTCCAATTTTAGTTAACTTAGACTACATGGGCATTTTTACTACACTTAGCTTGACTAAGCAATAAACAAATATTTCACATGTCATTGTTTCTTAATTCTATTCAATTATCTCTAGTACTCCAAAATTCATATAAACTTCTATACAATTCATACCACATTTCATAGTGAGCAACCAAACCATGCTGAATAGAAATATTTTTTACATTTTTTCATTATATTTCATAGTGAAAAGACTGAACCATATCGAATGAAAAGTTCTATACATTTCTTTATACTATTTCATAAGTTAGCAAATGTAATCATATCAAACGAAATGGTATATTAGCTCATCGTGTAAGATTAAGAAAAATATTATATCAAGTTTAAATAATCATTTGTACGTAGATTTCACCTTAGATTTCTTGAATATGAAAACTGATTGAAAATCTATAATTTTGTGTGTTCTTCAACAACTTTAAATTACCACTTCTTTCTTTTTTCTTTCCTTTGTAAAAATCTGAAGAAAAATGAGTTTTGTGTGTGTGATATGTTGTGAAAAGAAAAAGACAAAATAAGAGAATTTTGAGGAAAAATTTATAATTCTAACTTGTAAAATTTACATGAAAAGTTGATGCCAAAGTAAAGAGAAGAAGGAGTCAACCATCACAATGCTTTTTTATAGAAAAAATGATAAATTTTGATGTTAATATTGACAAATAAAATGTCTTTTAACTCTCTAATTCATAAATCTCATCTTTATGATCCTAAATACATATTTAGGAATTACATAATTATCATATCACAATTTGTATTATGTACAAAAAATAATAATAATCGAAGATAAGTTGTCCAAATGCCCTAAACAACCCCTTATTTTGTTCAATAATGGTGGAAGAAGAAATGTTTTTGAATTTTTTAATTTAATATGAGAGAGTAAAATAGTCCAAAGATATAATATGGTAGGATAAAATAGTCCAAGGTAAAATAGTTTAAAATTGTTTCTTACTTTGAGAGCCTTTTAGAAGTTGTAAAAATTTGAAGAAAAATGAGTTTTTTTTTTTTTTTGTGTGTGTAATATGTCTTGAAAAGTAAAGACAAAATGAGAGAATTTTGAGAGAAACTTTCTAATTCTAATTTGTAAAATTTACATGCAAAATCTAAAAAATTGATGTCAAAGTAAAGAAAAAGAGTCGACTATCACAATGTTTTTTTAGAGAAAAAAAATGATAAACTTTGATGTCAATATTGATAAATGAAATGTCTTTTAATTTCACAATTCATAAATCCCATTTTTATGATCTTAAATACATATTTAGGAATTACATAATCAGCATATGACCATTTGTATTCCAAAAAAAACTAAAGATAAGTTACCCAAAAGTTCCAAACAATCCTTTATTTTGTTCAATAATGGTGATGTTGACCTATGGTTAACTTTAAACCTTAATGTTTTGATTATTACAAACAAATTGGTTATGTTTTCTAACATTTTATTTTCAAGCAAAATTCAAAGCGCTACAAATCGAACTCTCATGCAATGTCAAGTTCAAAGTCAAAATCAATACAAGAGTTCAAGCATCTCAAGATCCGCCGAATTTCAAGATTCGAAGATCAAGATTGAAGAATAGATTTTTAGATAAAATTGTAAAGGTATTAACTCTTTAATACTTAGCAATTAAATGAACGAAAGCTCAAATATAATTTTTATCACTTGCATAAAAAATTAGTTTTATCAAAGCCAAAAATCAGATTTTTAAAACTGTGGAAACGGACAATCCGTTTGGTAAACCGGTTGAACCGGTCGACCGTTTGAATGTAATTTTTCAAAAAGTGTCCGTTCGGACTTTTTGCAGTTCAACGGCTAGTTCTGACCAATCTGACCGGTCGACCGTTTGGTCATCCGTTTGGTCAGAAAGTGACGAAAATTCATCTCTATAAATACCACTTCATTTGTTATCATTCAAAAACACTTACAAGAACATTTATAGAGAGAATCATATTGAAAAACATCATTCAAAGCTTCATTGCATTTATATCTTCAATATCTCTCTTTGAAAAACTTTATTTGATTAAATCAAACTTTTGGTTCATCTTTCTCAACAAAGTTTTCTTCTAACACTTGAGCTTTCCTCATCCATTGCTATTCATTAAAGTGTTAGTCTCTCTTAGAACTAAACTTGTATCTATCATTCATCTAGAAAGAAATACTTAAATCAATCTCTTTATTTATTTGGGTCATATTGAGGTCCCTTGAAAAGCTCAATATTGTATAAGGATCGGTGCTCCTTGCTTGTAAGTCACCGGATACATTGTAAGGGTTTGGATTGCACCATAAGTCAATCAAAATAGTGGAAAGGCCGTGCTCGTGTTGGAGAGCTTGGTAACGGGGGACGTAGATCATTGGTTGGATCGAACCTCCATAAAAATCGTTTGCACTCTCTCTTCTCTTTTATTTACTTATATTGTGCTTATATTTTTGTGAATATATTTTTATCTCTTAAATATCATTTTTGAGAATATTTTTCGAAAAAGTTTGAGAAAACCAATTCACCCCCCTCTTGGTTAGTTATTCTTCGGCTATCAATTGGTATCAGAGCAAGGTGCTCATTTTTTTTTTATTACACAATCTTGAGTAATGGCTAACCAAAATTTTCAAAACCTTGAGGGTCACTCTACAAATCGTCCTCCCTTCTTTAATGGCTCCCACTACAATTATTGGAAAACTAGAATGATGATTTATATTCAATCAATTGATTATAACATTTGGGAAGTCATCGAGGTTGGTCCATATGTGCCTACAAAAATTGTCAAAGTTGATGATAAACCGGACCAAACTATTTCTAAGCCTAGAGAAGAATATGATGAAGAGGACAAAAGAAAATTGTCTTTGAATGCTAGAGCCAAAAATTTACTTTATTGTGCTTTAGACAAAAATGAGTTTAATCGTATTAGCACATGTGATTCCGCTTATGATATTTGGCATGCATTAGAGATAACTCACTTAGGTACCAACAAGGTTAAAGAAACCAAAATAAATCTTTTGACAAAAGATTTCGAAAATTTCTTTATGAAACAAGATGAACCTATTGTTGATATGATTACTCGTTTCACCGATATTATTAATAGCCTTAAGGGCTTTGATCGAAAATTTACTAATGGTGAACTTGTGAGCAAAATGCTTAGGTCTTTATCGAAAGATTGGAACTCCTTGAGGATGTTGATAGAGAACACAAAAGATATCAACACTTATCCATTGGAGGAGCTATATGGAACATTGATGACATATGAGCTCAACAATGCCGAAACAAAGGAGAAAACAAGGAGAAGCAAAGAAAAGATGAAGGAGCTTCCCAAGAAGCAAATTGCTTTGAAATCAACAAATGATGAAGGATCATCCAACACAAACTTGAGTGATGAAGAATTTGATGACTTAGTTCTTCTTGTCAAGAAATAGAGAGGATTTCGAAACAATAGGCGATTTCAAAAGAAAGAAGACAAAAGTGAAGAAAAGAACAAAAAGATCATATGCTATGATTGTGACAAACCCGGTCACAAGAAGACCGAATGTCCAAACAAGAAGAAGTTCAACAAAAAGAAGGAACTTCAAGCTACATGGGATGATAGTGATGAAGATGATCAAGAAGATGATGAAATTCAAGAAGAAATCGCTAATATGTGCTTCATGGCTATTGAGGATGAGGTAAGTACAAACAACAATGACTCTTATATTGACTTATCTACCTCTTATGATGAAATTCTTGAAGAATTTGAGAAACTTATGTCAAAATACTCTATTCTTAACAATAAACACTCTTTGTTGAAAAAGGTAGTCAAGAAGCTTTTTATTGCACAAAAAGACTTTGAAAAAAAAAGGGATGATCATAAGTCCTTGATTAAAGAAAATGTTTTATTGAAAGAAAAATTGGTTGATTTAACAAGCATTATTCACAAATTCCCCAAGGAAAGAAAAACTTTGAACTAATGCTTGGTGAGCAAAAATGTGTGTTTAACAAAGGGGGAATTGGATATAAACCTCTTTTGAAACAAAAATTCCTTGAAACTATTTTTGTAAAATCATCCAACTTTTCTCAACAAAACATCACATGTAGTTTTTGCAAGAAAGATGGTCATGTTGCTTACAATTGTTTGACTAAAAAGAAACTATACTTTGAAAAGAAACACAAGTGGATAAAAGAATCCACAAGCACTAACTATCAAGGACCCAAACTTATGTGGGTACCAAAAATCAAAAATTAAAATTATTTTTGTAGGTACCACAAAAGGTCAAGAGCAATTGGTTCTTGGATAGTGGTTGTTCGAAATATATGACGGAAGATCGATCATTACTATCAAATTTCAAAAGAAAAGATGGAGGTCATGTGACTTTTGGAGACAATGCCAAAGGAAAAATCATAGGCATTGGAAATATTGGTAATCGTTCTTCTCCCTCCATTGAAAATGTTTATTAGTTGATAACCTCAAACATAACTTACTTAGTATAAGTCAATTGTGTGATAAAGGTTATCTCATTAAATTTGATTCTTCCAATTGCCTCATTGAGGATGCTATATCTAAAGAGGTATTGTTCATGGGGAGCCGAAGCAAAGATGTTTACATCATATCTATTGAATTTGAACTTGAAAAGGAAATAAAATATTTTTCAAGTATAAAGGATGATTCTTGACTATGGCATAGGAGATTAGGTCATGTTAGCATGGACTTACTTTCAAAAATCTCCAAAAATAACTTTGTGAAAGGGTTGCCAAATATAAAGTTTGAAAAAGATAAAATTTGTGATGCTTGTCAATTTGGAAAACAAGTAAAGAGTTCTTTCAAACTTAAACAACACTCTTTTACTTCAAGACCTTTGCAACTTCTCCACATGGACTTATTTGGACCATCTAGAACCGCTAGTTTAAGTGGAAAACATTATGCATTTGTTATTGTTGATGATTTTTCAAGATTTACTTGGGTCATTTTCTTGAATTTAAAAGATGAAGCCTTAAATGCATTTAAACATTTTTGCAAAAGAGTCCAAAATGAAAAAGGATACACCATTACCACAATTAGGAGTGATTATGGTGGAGAATTTGAAAATATAGCATTTGATGAGTTTTGCAAACCCAATGGATATGAACATAATTTTTCGGCTCCTAGAACTCCCCAACAAAATGGTGTAGTAGAAAGGAAGAATCGAACATTGCAAGAAATGGCTCGAACTATGTTGAATGAAAACAATTTACCAAAATACTTTTGGACCGAAGCCGTAAACACTTCATGTTAAATCTTAAATAGAGTTTTGGTAAGTCGAAAGAAAACCAAAACTCCATATGAGCTTTGAAAAAATAGAATTCCCAATATCGGATATTTTAAAGTTTTTGGTTGCAAGTGCTTTATTTTAAACACAAAAGAAAATTTGGAAAAATTTGATCCAAAATCCGATATTGGAATTTTTCTTGGATATTCATCTACTAGTAAAGCTTTTAGAGTTTTCAACAAAAGAACTTTAGTAGTTGAAGAATCTATGCATGTTGTTTTTGATGAAACTAACTCCTCTATACAAGAAAAAGTTATTGATGATGAAGATTTGGAAATCCCATTTGAACAACTAAGTGTTCAAAATCAAGACAAAGGGAATCCAAATAACATTGAAAGTCAACATGAGGAGGAAACAAGTATGCAACAAAATGATGAAGAACATCATGAAGATCCCAACACTTCATCATTACCAAAAGAATAGAGGTTTGTCCCATCTCACCCAAAAGATCTCATCATTGGTGATCCATCAAAAGGGGTAAGCACAAGAAATTCTTCTAGAAATTTTCATAACAATTGTGCATTTCTTTCTCAAATTGAGCCAAAAAACTTTAAAGAAGCCGAGTTTGATGAATTTTGGATCCTAGCTATGCAAGATGAACTAAATCAATTTGAAAGAAATCATGTTTGAGATTTAGTTGCTAGACCAAATTCACAAACCGTAATTGGCACAAAATGGGTTTTTCGAAACAAACGAGATGAAAATGGTATAATTGTGCGTAACAAAGCTAGATTAGTGGCTCAATGTTACAATCAAGAAGAAGGCATTGATTTCGAAGAAACTTTTGCCCCAGTTGCTAGATTAGAATCAATTCGCATGCTTCTTGCTTTTGCTTGTCATAAGAATTTTACTTTATTTCAAATGGATGTCAAAAGTGCATTCTTGAATGGAGTCATTCAAGAAGAAGTCTTTGTTGAGCAACCACCCGGTTTTAAAAATCGTAAGTATTCGGACAAAGTTTTCAAACTTAGAAAAGCCCTTTATGGTTTAAAACAAGCTCCTAGAGCATGGTATGAGAGATTAAGTAAATTTCTCTTATCAAATGATTTTTTAATGGGTAAAGCGGATACAACATTATTTATAAAAACCAAAAAGAATGATATGAGAGTTGTTCAAATTTATGTTGACGATATCATTTTTGGTGCTACTAACATTTTCCTATGTGAAGAATTTTCTAAGTGCATGAGTAGGGAATTTGAGATGAGCATGATGGGTGAACTCAAGTTCTTTCTTGGTCTTCAAATCAAACAAACTAATGATGGAATATTCATTAGTCAAACCAAGTATATCTTGGATATGCTCAAAAAGTTTGAAATGGAAAAATTGAAGCCTATGAACACTCCAATGAGCTCATCAATCAAACTAGATAAAGATGAGCATGGTACTTCCGTTGATACAACAAAATATCGAGGTATGATCGGATCCCTTCTTTATTTAACCGCTAGTAGACCCGATATTATGTTTAGTATATGCTTTTGTGCTAGATATCAATCTAATCCTAAGAATTCCCATCTTAGTGCTGTAAAACTCATTTTTCATTATCTTAGTGGAACTAGATCTTTAGGTCTTTGGTATCCCAAAGAAACTCATTTTGATTTACTTAGCTATTCGGATGCCGATTGGGCCGGTTGCACAATTGATCGTAAAAGTACTAGTGGAACGTGCCATTTTCTAGGCTTTGCTTTAGTTTCATGGTTTAGTAAGAAACAAAATTCCGTTGCTTTGTCAACCACTGAAGCTGAGTATATCTCCGCCGCTAGTTGTTGTGCTCAAATCCTATGGATGAAGCAAACTCTAAATGATTATCACATTTCATTTGACAAAGTTCCTATTATGTGTGATAATACTAGTGCCATCAATTTATCTAAAAATCCCGTCTTGCATTCTCGTACCAAACACATCGAGATTAGACATCACTTTTTACGAGACCATGCACAAAAGGGAGATATAACTTTGGAGTTTGTAAACACCGAAAAACAATTGGCCGATATTCTCACAAAACCATTAGCTCTTGAAAGATTTTCATACATTCGACGAAGTTTAGGTATAATTGATGAATGTGAAATATGTGGCTAAATCTTTATGTTTCCTATGATTGATTGCTTTATATGTGACAAACATGTTTTAAAATTATCTGTCAAAAGACAAAATCATTGCTTTTGGTGAATTTTTTTTTGCAAAATTTTCAAATCGGACGACCGTTTCCCCAACCGGACGTCCGTTTCATATCAAACGGATGAACCCCTGCTCAATCCGTTTGATCATCCGTCTGAGCAGAGAAATTTGCCAAAATTAAAAAGTTTAACCGGTTGACCGTCTCACTTAAACGGACGTTCGTATGATTTTAAACGGACGACCGTACATCATCCGCATGATCATCCGTTTGAACAGAAAGTTTGAACATCAAAATTTCAGTCCAACCGATCGACCGCCTGAGGTTTTCGGTCGACCGTATTAGCGGAAATCAGGGTTTTAAGATAGAAATTTTTCAAATTTCTTCATTCCAACTTCCCGCGAACCAAGGTTTTCTCTCCAAATCTTCTTCCAATCTTCCAATCCTCCCAAAATCTTTCCAATTTACATTCAAAATCTCAAAACCCATATCATTTCACGCCTCAAACTTCAAAATCCCCAATTTTTGTCCATAAATTCTACCCATTCCACCCAAACAGACGATCTCTAAGCCCTAGATTCAACTCATCCGTTTTCAACACAATGTCTCGGGTTAAAATGGCCGCCAAGCGTCCTAGGAGGGAAAGGCAACCTTCTCCACCATCTTCCTCCTCCGAAGAAGACCCTCAATCCAAACGAATCGATGGGTGTCCCGTCCTCATTGGTAAGAATGTCGATCTTGCTTCTTTCACACACGAGGCACCATCATTCAACATAGAAAATCTTTTTATGGGTATGGGGTGGGTTCCTCTTCTTACTCTCAATGATAATGTTTACCCCCCCATTGTCAAAGAATTTTACAAAAACATGGTTTATTTCCCGGGGTCGGGTATTTCATCCTTCGTTCGAGACAAACGAATTAAGATCACTCAAGATCTTATTCGTTCCATTCTTCATCTTGAGAATGGTGGTATGCGTCTCTATACCACCAAGACAATTCCTCACACCGATGAGTATAATCCGGTCGAAGCATGTTGTCGTGTCACCGGCAAGCATTTTGAGGCTGCCGTACGTCTTAGCTCCAATCAACTTACTCTTCCATGTCGTGTCCTCCATAATATCATCGCCCACATAATTGTCCCTCGAAAGGGTCATTTAGATGAGGTCAACCATTTTGATGCTTTTGTGCTCGACTCTATCCCCCAAGGGCGTAAGCTCGATTTTTCTTACATCATGATCCAACACATGCACTACGTCCTTAGCGGCAAGAGATCTAAGGCACTTCCCTACGGCATGATTCTCACTAAAATTTTCCAACACTTCGACATCTCTTTCCGTGATACGGTGACCCTCCTTCCAAAAGCCACCGACACCATCAATATTCTTACGCTCAAACGAATGAGGATCTTCAAAGAAAATGGTCAGTGGGTGGCAAAGTCGAAGGGATTTGATGAAGAGTCGGGACCCTCCACTCTACCTTTCGAGAGGGAAGATATTGACGAAGATGCTCATCCGTCCCCTCCGCGACAAAGATCACAAAGGCCGTCGTCCTCCACTTCCGGCCACAACGAGGACCAATTCACTTTACTACATGGACGGATCGACTCACTTACTTCTTCGGTCGAGGGTCTACACCATACCATGGGGACTCTCCAGCACTCGGTTGCCGACATGACGACATTGCTCCGAGATCTTCATTCCCGACTTGATGCCGTGCTTCCTCCGCAGCCGCCCCCGGAGCCTTAGTTTATTTACTTTATTTTTGTTGTGTTTGTATCTATATTTTGAAAACGAATTCTATGTTCTAGCTTTCATTTATGGAACTATTCTTGTTTTTAAATTTTAAGTTTATCAATGAATGGCATTTGTTGTTTCATTTAGGGGGAATATGCTTTTAAACTTCAATGTTTTATCTTTTGCTTTTTTGTTTATGCCAAAAGGGGAAAATAAATATGTGATGAAATTGGCAAATCAAATGAAATTGATATCATGTAATACAAATTCATCAAATCATGTTTACTTGAATTTGGAAATGGGGAATATACATGATTAACTCTATTTCATTATTCTATATTCTCACATTGTTTGTCATAATCAAAAAGGGGGAAATTGTTGATCTATGGTTAACTTTAAACCTTAATGTTTTGATTATTACAAATAAATCAGTTATGTTTTCTAACATTTTATTTTCAAGCAAAATTCAAAGCGCTACAAATCGAACTCTCATGCAATGTCAAGTTCAAAGTCAAAATCAATACAAGAGTTCAAGCATCTCAAGATCCGCCGAATTTCAAGATTCGAAGATCAAGATTGAAGAATAGATTTTTAGATAAAATTGTAAAGGTATTAACTCTTTAATCCTTAGCAATTAAATGAACGAAAGCTCAAATATAATTTTTATCACTTGCATAAAAAATTAGTTTTATTAAAGCCAAAAATCAGATTTTTAAAACTGTGGAAACGGACAATCTGTTTGGTAAACCGGTTGAACCGGTCGACCGTTTGAATGTAATTTTTCAAAAAGTGTCCGTTCGGACTTTTTGCAGTTCAACGGCTAGTTCTGACCAATCTGACCGGTCGACCGTTTGGTCATCCGTTTGGTCAGAAAGTGACGAAAATTCATCTCTATAAATACCACTTCATTTGTTATCATTCAAAAACACTTACAAGAGCATTTATAGAGAGAATCATATTGAAAAACATCATTCAAAGCTTCATTGCATTTATATCTTCAATATCTCTCTTTGAAAAACTTTGTTTGATTAAATCAAACTTTTGGTTCATCTTTCTCAACAAAGTTTTCTTCTAACACTTGAGCTTTCCTCATCCATTGCTATTCATTAAAGTGTTAGTCTCTCTTAGAACTAAACTTGTATCTATCATTCATCTAGAAAGAAATACTTAAATCAATCTCTTTATTTATTTGGGTCATATTGAGGTCCCTTGAAAAGCTCAATATTGTATAAGGATCGGTGCTCCTTGCTTGTAAGTCACCGGATACATTGTAAAGGTTTGGATTGCACCATAAGTCAATCAAAATAGTGGAAAGGCCGTGCTCGTGTTGGAGAGCTTGGTAACGGGGGACGTAGATCATTGGTTGGATCGAACCTCCATAAAAATCGTTTGCACTCTCTCTTCTCTTTTATTTACTTATATTGTGCTTATATTTTTGTGAATCTATTTTTATCTCTTAAATATCATTTTTGAGAATATTTTTCGAAAAAGTTTGAGAAAACCAATTCACCCCCCTCTTGGTTAGTTATTCTTGGGCTATCAGGTGAGAGATGAAAAGTTTTTAGATTTTTTTAATTTAATATGGGACGGTAAAATAGCACAAAAATGTAACGTATGAAGGTAAAATAGTCCAAAATTGTTTCTCCTTTTAGGACATTTTAGAAGTAATATAGATGTTATCCTAAAACCTAATATAGTTCAAAGTCTAAAAGCTCAAACGAGTGATATATTGATCCGACTTAACTCTTAAAGTTCAAAGAGACGTTTGGATTCTAGGATTGGTATTCGCGAACAAGATACCATATTGCGGAAATATTATTTAAATATTAAAAAAATAATCGACATATACAAATTTGAGTTGCTCTTTATAACTTCAACACAAGATTATTATTTATAACATATTTGGCAAAAGTTTAAATTATAATTTAAACTAGTCAAATATAATTTTTTATTTATATATTTTTTAAAATTCATAATTTATAACATACTTATTATCTACAAGGTCAATTTCTTTCCTTATTTTGTATAATAGAGTAATATAAAATATTATGTTGATATATTGATTGTCCCAGTATGTGGTCATAATTCACCCTGTCACTTTCTTTTGTATTACAGAAGGATAAATAAATAAATGTACGTAGGTAGCAACACCATCAGAGCCACGTAGCCAGCGGCTATTGGCGAAGATAGGCTAATGCACATGTGAAATGTGTGGCGGCTAATGACGAAGATAGGATAATGTACATGTGAACTGTGTGGTTGTTAGATGCAGAAACTTTCAATTGTATAAAAGTGATACATTAGCGGATTAGCCTATATATACAGAGAGATTATGTGTTGCTCGAATTTATATATATAGAGGAATTATGTGTTGTCCAAATTTGGACAATACATAATCTTCGACTGCATTAAAAAAACAACCTTCGTCTCTTTCTTTTGAAGCCTCCACCCAACCCAACCCAGCCCAATTTTCAAGAATTGGGGTTGGTCCCTCACCCCCAAGCCACCTCCCACCCCTAAACCCAAAACTCCCTTTTTAATTCAATATCCCTATTTTATGAATTGAAGCTATTTCGCCCACGTCTTTTTTAAATCAATCACCTTTTTATTGCAAATAGCCTTCCAATTGTTGTTTAAAAGTAATAATAATGTATATTAATTTATTCCTCATTATTTATTCAATCATAAATATATGTGAACTAAATTCAAGCATAATATTTTGCAATATTCCAAACATATTAAACTTGTACAAAACGATAATGCAGATAATCTTTAACCATACATTACAAAGCAAATCTGTTGACGTTGGATTCCGCACCAGAACACTTGTCAACAGATCTTCAGTCACTCTTCTGCCAACCTATATGTTACATACACACTAGGAAGACCGTTAGGCACCAAGATCACCAGGGAAAAAGGGACCGGCGATTGTTGGTACTCCGACGATCAAGTTAACTGCCGGTATATGGAACAACATATGGGGAACGAAATAATTGAGTGTGGGAAGGACAAGCAGACATATTTGAGCAGTGTTTAGGGGTGAGAATAATGTGTAAAGAGTGCGTCAAAGTACGTCCCTTGGAATAACCGATGTGATGGGTTCAAGAGTGTTAAGATGTTCGATGGGCCTCAGAGGCCTTCTAAGAATTTACGAAGCCCTTGATGAGCCCCCAAGGCTTTCGCCGGGTCTATGAAGCATTTGTTGTGCTTTTGATGACATGAAGGCCTTACCAAAATTGGGTGGTAACAAAATCTAATATAAGGGAACGAGTAATGGTTGTTGAAAAACCCAGGGGCAGTAGCAACTTCAAAGCTGCTCCTGAGTTTTTCAACAACCAGTACTCGTTCATAGGGATGTGCATGGGTTGGGTTGGTTCTGTTTTGGGCCCAAACCGAAATCGAACCGACCAATTCAGTTTGGCTATTAACTGAAACCAAACCAAACTGCCTTATTGGATAAAACTGATCCAAACTGAACCGACCAATCTTAGTTTGGTTCGATTTGGTTTAGGCGGTTTGAGATTGAATACTTTGGGTTTGTATTTGTATTCTCAGAAAAAAAATAAAAAAAAATAACTCCCATTTCAAATCAAAATGAGGAACCCTAGGTCTTCGAATTGTTTGAGAATTTGGGTCGAAGATGGAGGCAAATCAAAATGAGGAACCCTAGGTCTTCGAATTGGGGCTTGGAGCTTAGACAAAAAATAGCAGCCAGCGTCGCCTTCACCTTCAGAAAGAGATTTGAAGCTGATAAAGCAGCTGCCAGCAGCGAGCACTTCGTAGTTCGCAATTGCTTTGCTTTAATACTATGAAGTAAGAACTGAAATTGATGAAGATAGTAGAAATGATGAAATGAAAAATGAAAACTACGTAGTTGATGAAATGGAGAAGGAAATGGCGATTTCGGCGACGATGAGAAGGAGATGATGAAATGGAGAAGAAAAAGGTGATTTGGTGGACACTGTTATTTGGAGAATTGGATATGTAGACATACTGATACGTGAAATGGATTGGGCTGGGTTGTTGGGTTGGGCTACTTGGGTTGAATTTCATGTGTGTTTTTCTCGGTTCGATTTTTCAACAGTTTGGTTTGGTTTATTTGCTACAAACTGAAACCAAACCAACTCGAATATATTTCTTAACTTAGTAAACCAAACCAAACTGTCAGGGTGTGAAAAATCGAACCAAACCGACCCGATTCGGTTCGATCGGTTTGAGCGATTTGACAGTTTGGATGCCCACCCCTACTCGTTCCCTTATATTAGATTTTGTTACCATCCAATTTTGGTTAAAGATTATCTGTATTATCGTTTTGTACAAGTTTAATATGTTTGGAATATTGTAGAATACTATGCTTGAATTTAGTTCACGTATATTTATGATTGAATAAATAATGAGGAATCAATTAATATACATTATTATTCCTTTTAAACAACAATTGGGGGCTATTTGCAATAAAAAAAAGTGATTGATTTAAAAAGACGTGGGTGGAAATAGCTTCAATTCATAAAATAGGGATATTGAATTAAAAAAAGAGTTTTGAGGTGGGGTGGGGTGGGGTGGGGTGGGGTGGGATGGGATGGGGGACCAGCCGCAATTCTTGAAAAAGAGGAGGAGGGTTATTCCTCTGATGCAGTCGGGCATTATGTGTTGCCCGAATTCAGGCAACACATAATCCCTCACATATATATATAGCGTACTCTGCATATTCCATTTTCGTATACCCATTAGAATTAATTTATAAAGTTAAGAGGGAGTGGAGTGATGGAAAAGTTTAGTATTGTAATGTTTATGTTTTGCTCATTGGTTATAGCCATGGCTTATGCCAATGCCCAAGAACAAGCCTGGTTCCAAAACCTCTGTCGAGGAATTGAAAAATCGACGACCATTCAAATATTCATGCAGTTCTTAAGAATGATTGGCAGTTCTTCTTTCTTTATATTGGCATTGCTCTGAAGTATGTGTTTGCTTTTAAGGGACCCAAATACTTTGGAAGAGCTTTAATTTACAGCAAAATGATGTACATTAATCCGTGATACTGTTTTAGAATATTTGTGATACTGTTTTGAAAAAAAAAATTAAAGATTGTCATTTTAAGCTAAAGAAACGACTTCAAACGGGTAAAATCCATCATACGCAGTGGCAAAGCGACTGGTCTTGATCGTCTCGTCGAGACCATTCCGAAAACATATTATAATAAAAATTCTGAGCACGTGTGCGAATTCTATGTTCATTTCTATTGTGATACTATTTTTTGTGATACTGTTTTGCATAATACAGTATCAAACAACACACATGACTATGATATCATACTTTTATCTTTGATACTGTTTAATTAGTCATATGTTTTTTTTGATACTGTATTGTGCAAAACAGTATCATAGATTAAAACATGGATTAAAGCAGTATCAAATTATATTAATGCACATTACCTATACAAAATATTATCATGGATTAAAACAGTATCATAGAATAAATTAAGACATTCAAACAGTATCACAGGTTCAAACATTGCCATAATTAAACAGTATCAAAAATAAAAGCACGGTATCATAAATAAAATTCATTCCACATAGATTCAAACAATTTCATAGGATTAAAACAGTATCATGGATTAAAACAATATCAAAATATACTAATGTACATTACCTAAACAAAACAGTATCATGGATTAAAACTAAGACATTCAAACAGTATCATATGATTAAAACAGTATCATGGATTAAAACAATATCAAAATATACTAATGCACATTACCTAAACAAAACAGTATCATGGATTAAAACTAAGACATTCAAACAGTATCATATGATTAAAACAGTATCATGGACTAAAACTAAGACATTCAAACAGTATAACATGTTCAAATATTGCCATAATTAAACAGTATCATGGATTAAAACAGTATCATAGGATTAAAACATGTTTCAAATGATAGTGAAATATTATGACAAAGTTTCGACCTATTAAACCTTGCCATAATTAAAGAGTATCATGAATTAAAACTAAGACATTAAAACAGTATCATGGATTAAAACTAAGACATTAAAACAGTAACATTGATTAAAATTAAGACATTCAAACAGTTTCAAACCTTGCCATAATTAAACAGTATCAAAGATTAAAACAGTATCATATGATTGTTTTTTGTTATACTGTTTTGTTGAAAAGTGTTGTAGCTGTCTTGTAACCAGCCGTAACAAGAAGCAAGGCTCTGGCAAAAATGCAAAATGAACTTCCGATTGCCAAATCAACATAGACAGTGATAAACCAACTCGGCCTTTCTCTCTTTCTTCTTCTTAAATAAGCTTTCCATTTGTCCACATTGCATTATCTGTTTTATCATTTTGATCAGTTGGAAATTCTTTTTTCTGCAGAGAATTCTTAGCATTTCCCGTGCTGCTATCCTCACCAACAGCTGCTGCCCCAGCCTCAATGGAATCAAGTGCTGATAAAGCTTATTTACGTGCACCAACTAGTTCCATGAAATCACTACCGGATTTTAGAATATCGTTGTACTTTTTAGCTTGAGTAATCCTTCCATCTTTCATAACCTGATGATAAAGCAATTAGGTTTTGTGACCTGGATGAAGAATCACTAGGACAAATAGAACGAACAAGAAATGAACAGCTCACCAAAACCAGATCAGCTACTGGTAAAAATTCTACTTGATGCGTGACATAAATAACAGTTTTTGAATCCAGAAGCCCCAATATACATTCCTGTAATGTAAACATGATAAATATCATAACAGCAACAGAAAAATGCATATTTTTAGTTCTATTCAATTGGTGTCCATGGGAAGCAAGAACAAAGTTGACAAGATTAAGCACAAGAACAACTAGAATTAGTTTAGAACAATCATATTACCGATGAGAAGCAGAACGTACATTGAAAAGTGACACTGCGCCGTAGAAGCTCTCGCCGGAGGTCGCCGGAGGTGGAAGATGTTTGTGGAGTTGGAAGATTGTGCCAATGAAAAATATGGTTAAAATGGGTGATTTTGGAATTAATATAAAATATTGCTGTGAAGTATGACTTAATCACAATTTAAAAAAAATTGACCTAATTTGAAACAAGTCATGTGGAGATGACTTATTGACAATTTTTTCAAAAAAAAAAAGAACTAATTTAATTAAACAAACAACTGTGCATCCAAAAAGAAAAAAACCCAAATTTCACCAAGCATAAGAAAAGAATTGTTTTACTCTCAATTGTGCATCCAAATTTAATTAAACAAACAATTATTTGCATTTCATGTAAGTATTAGAAAGTTCAAAATTGAAATTCAAACTTTAGAAATTTCAAAATTCGAACGTGGATTTGAATTTTTTAATTTGTTGCACCTTCTACTATTTAGTGTTGAAATATCATTTTATTTTCTAACTTGGTTGTAATAATTTTGTTGTGTATGACTTACTTATATGTCGTTTAATTAAATATAGGATTACAATATAGTTGTATATAATACTACTAAAGAGTTTAAATATTTTGCGCATTGACTACATAACTTCGTTTTAGATAAAATAAATAAAGAATATATTATAAAATAATTTTTGTGCATCAATTATATAATAATTTTTGTTGAGAAAGACCTTGTTAATAAAATAAAAATATATTCTATTATAGAAGAATTTGCAATTGTAAAAGATCGTCGAGTACAACATTCTTTAGCTAGTTTAGATTTTGAATATTTTTGTTTAATAACTTCTTGTAACATTTTTAAAGATTGTGACTTATAAAAAAATATTAGATTCTCATAAAAATGGACTAAATAATTATGGTTTGAGGAAGAAAAAAATTCGGGGGCCCGTAAGAAGGGTCCCCATTCCCCAGCCCACCCTTTGAGTACATTTTGGCTCCGCCCCTAACCACAAGACATGAACTTAAATTTGTTATTTGGTATATTATTTATCTTATTTTAAAAGTTTAAATTGTTAAAAAGATCACGCAAATTTTCATTTATATCTCGTCTTTCATAAATTATTTGCCCAAAATATTATAGATTAATAGATATAAATTAAGTTTAATAATACGATTTACATGTTTTTATTTCATTCTCTAGCACAAAGATATTCGATCAGGGAGAATTAATATATTGTTCGAATTGGGCAACATATAATTTGCCCCGATTGTTACGTGTCAATAGTCGAATAAATACACATGAGGACTAGTCGAACAAAAAAAGAGAGAGTTTATATTTACTCAACTAACAACACGTGGTAGTTGGGCATGCATACCGATATGAATCCCATGTGATTTCTTTCAATATAGGTACCCTTTGCAAGCACAATAATTTACAATTGGTAGTTGGTGTTTAATCATGGATGGGATCGAATACTAGTCAAGAATGAGATGCTTACACTACTTTTTCTTTTTATAACGTTTGTATACTACAATATGGGTGGTCAAATGCACTCATTAGGTGAGTTTGAACTAATTTACTGTCAATTTATCCAGTTGTATTATATTTTTAGTATTAATTTTTACGTTCATTTAGTCTTGTTTGATTTAATTTAAAAAATTAAAGTCAAAGTCAACAATTAATTTTAATTATACTGTACATTAGATCCATATTTTTTTTATCAACTTTTCAATCATATATTTCATAATCTTTAATCAAAATCTGCTATGCAAAATTTTTTATAAAAAATTTTGTTAATTACAAACCAATCCAATTTCATGACCTAACACATTTACTGGCCAATTTTATATAGATATAAAATCACACATTATGATCAATATATATAGGGTAGTGGAGTTATTCTTCTTAATAATATTGACTTTGTAAGATGAAATTCTAATTCCTAGGAACTTGTTTGGTGGAGATTGAAAATTTAATAAAAAGTTGAAATCAAAATCAATAATTAATTTTAACCATATGTTTTATGGGACCCACAACTAATATTAACTTTTCAAACCATATATTTCATCAAATTTACTAATTTTTATTTATCAAAATATGCTAAAAAGCTTCACCAAACAAGCACATAATATAGTTCAAAGTCTAAAAGCTCAAACGAGTGATATATGGGTCCATCTTAATTATTAAAGTTCAAAAAGGCAGTTGGATTCTAAAATTAGTATTCTCAGACAAGACACCATATTGCGGGGATATCATTTAAAGGGAAAAGATATAAAAAGTATAATCGACATGTACAAGTTTGAGCTATTTTTTATAACTTCAACAAAAGATTATTATTTATAGCATATTTGATAAAGTTTAAATTATAATTTAATTTAGTCAAATATATTATTTATCTATATATTTTATATGACTCATTACTTACTATTTACTTATTATCCACGCATCCATCCTCTCTCTTTCTTTTATATAATTGCAATACTACGTAGATATACTAGTTGTCCAACCAGTCTTTTTCTTTTGTATTACAAGAATAAATAGAAAAATGTAGGTAGGTTGGCTACACCATCCGGAGCCACGCTGCCGTCAGCTATTGGAGAAGATAGGCTAATGTACATGTGAACTGTGTGGTTGTTAAATGCAGAAACTTTTAATTGTATAATCTTGTAAGTTAATTAATCCCTCTTGCTCCAAAAATAAGTTGATTAATCCATTTTAGCTTCTCCCTTTTTGTCCTTAATTTCCATTTTACAGTGATACATGCAGCTATATATATATATATACAGCACATATTCCATTTTCATATACTTAATTAAGAGGGAGTGATGGGAAAGTTTAGAATTGTAATGTTTATGTTTTGCTCATTGGTTATAGCCATTACTGTGCCACGGGCCAATGCCAATGCTCAAGAACTAGCTCGGTTCCAAAAGCACTGCCGAGGAAATGAAAAAACGACGACCCTTCAAATTTTCATACAAGATGAGCTCGGCGGCGAAAACAAAACTGTCTGGGAGGTGGCCCGAAGCAGCATAACGGCTAACTCACCAACATTATTCGGCCAAGTTAGAGTCTTGGATGACCTAATAACAGCCGGGCCTAACAGAACGTCAGAGAAAATCGGGCGGGCTCAAGGACTAATTACATCTGCTGACCTCAAAGAATCTGCCCTAGCAATGAACTTGAACTTTGTATTTACAGGGGGGCAGTACAATGGAAGTACACTATGCGTGCTGGGGAGGAATCCAATTGAAAATGAATACAGAGAGTTGGCAATTGTTGGAGGGACCGGGCTATTTCGGATGGCCCGTGGATATGCCATTACCAACACTTACTCGTATGATGTTGAAACCAATTATGGTGTTTTGGAGTACAATATTTATGTTGCTTATGTCTAGGCATCCACCGTCGATCAATGAACATGTAATCTTTATATTAAAAGTCATTGTTTTCAAGTATTTTACAAGAAATAAAATTAATTGTTTGTAGATCAACTATGGACATTATATTAACATTTACCTTTTATATATACAAGTATGTGATTCGTATTTGCAAAAATTACTCTTTGCCCAATTTAAATTGACTTCAAGTTGACTCTTTGTGTAAAGCTTTCTATAATTAAATTAATCGGTATCATATAATAAATATTATGTATTCAACATAATTTGAAGTTGTGCATGGCACAAAATCATATATTAAACACACCGGAACAACCTATCAAATCCTACATTATCCAGGGCAGATTTAGCCCCAACGCTGATTTTAAACTTTCAGTTTTGTATATAGAAAATTTTAAATTTTATAGGTCAATTCAGAAAATATAAATTTTACTATAGAATAATGTAAACAATGTGTTTGTAGCTAGTGGTAGAACTACGAGGCTTTGGTTGGACAGACTCTGTTCAAATCACCGTGTTTTTATATATCGGTGCAAATGGTCTTTAATTTTTGCTCTTAGTAGAGAAATGATACCTAATATTTATTTTTAGCACAGACATCCTTAACCTATGTATTTTGGTAAGTAATTGATCTTTATTTAATTGAAAAAACTAATATGCCCTTAATTTGAAGGAAATATAACATATTTGATCAACAATCTTTCAAAAACATAAGGAGTGTATCACTGACATTTAAAAATAGCACCGGACATCCCAATGTTTGAAGAAATAGACATGGTAGGCCGTATGGATTGAGGCTGTCTCTACTTTGGTTATTCACTGCATCACCAGAGGTGGAGGACATTGGTCCATTCAAGCTACTCTTCGTCGCATCAGACATCTTATTGTTTTCGACCGTGATACTATTTTTCATATTTATCGTGAGGGGCAACCAGGTGGCCGATTTACTTGCTTCAGAGGATTGGGATCGTCGATACTATTTCAAGTACAGCGCTCAGGACTTACCGCGGCGATACCGCAGCTTAGTTCAGATTGATAGACATGGGCTTCATACAGTTAAAGGACTATAGATTTTTTAGGGCTTATTGTTTGGAAGGTGATACTTCCTTATTTATTGCTTTATTATTTATTCATTTATTTGTTTGTTTTAGCTCTTTTGATTGGAAGTCATGTTTTATGTCCTACTCTCATGTATTTTTTATGAGTTATTTATATATGGTTGGGGTATCCAAATCTCTCCATCATTTTCTGGTGGAGGCTTGACAACCACACTTATAACTTTCAAAATTGTGGTGGTGTGTTGAATAAAAAAAAAAGACATGATAGACCGTTTATAACAAAATTGTCCTCCTTTTTAAATTAAAAAAAATACAAGATAAGACAAGAAAAAAAGAAAAAGATGAAACAAAATGTGTCCCTAAAAATAAAGAATAACAAAAAGATCAATCTTCTTCTTTCACCCTAACCTCCCAAAAAATAAAATCATTTGGGAACCATTTGTACGAATTAATAAAAGGATTGAGACCATATCTGGAAATAATATTGTTACAAAGATGAAAAAATGGAATTGTAAGTGTAATTTACTTGAAAAATAATTATTTTTATTTATTGCAATAATTTCGGACAAAAAGAGATAAATAGGAAAAACTTGGGAAAAAAAATCCCAACTTATTTTATTTGAGGGGAGTGAGAAGAGAGGTATCAATTCTCTGTCTTCATTGACCAAGGATTGTTGTTCTCACAACTAAAGTCAAGGGTCTGTAAAGACCATTTCAAAGTTATAAATTGTAAGTCTTGATTACAAATAAATAAGACTTAGTTGTCATTTTCTAAAATTTTGTCAATAATTTGCACAATTTTGAAAGTTATAAGGGAATTAGTTGCCCTTTTCTAAAATTATCAACCCATTAATCAATCAACCATTATTATATAAATGCTTAACTGAACAACCATGTTTGTCAAAGCTTAATTTATAATTTAAATTAGTAAAAATATACAAAGATATTTTTTATCCACATATTTTATATGACTCACAACTAACTACCTCATAATTATTATCACCCGCTCAATAGAACTCGTAATTTATAAACACTTAAAAAATAATTTCAACACTACCAAACGTGGGTCAAATCAATAAAATGATAAATAAAACAAGGCCTTCGACTATAGGAAGGAAGCTTCAATTATATATGTCCTTCATCGATCTCAAATGTATTCTTTTAACAATGTCGTCTTCCATCTTTCAATTTCGTTACACTGTTGATTGGTCAAATAGCTTAGCTATTCAAAAATAAAATGTCACACTTTTGTTAAAAAAGTCAAATATAACTTTATTTTTAATCAAAATTAAAAATGAAACAAATTGATAAAATAAAAGAGAGGAAAAAAAAGCAAGATCCACGGTGGGGGATTAGGGTCGTGAAAGGAGCGGTTTAGTGTGCTTGGGGATCTTTTATTATTATTATTTTTTATACCTAATTTCACCTAATTTCATTTTTTAACTATATTGAATTATAATTATTTATATTTATGCATTAGAGCGAAATGTGCTATTCATTGTGAGTAACGTTATTCAGTCAACAACTACCATAATCAGTCTATATAACATTAATTGATATGATTTGTTGACTACTAAAATCGAAGCCAACAAATCATTCTCCACCTCTTTGTTAGAATGAATAACTCAATCATCTATGAATTACAGTCCGAAGATTAAGAATTCAAGGAGCAAGAAGTTGGCTAAAGTTTTTAATTGTTCTCTCTTTGCTTTGATTTAATTTAGACTATTTATAGGTGTTACAAGCATTTGAGCTTTTTCAGTCTTTTTTCCTTCTTTTTTTTTTTTTGGCCACGTGTCATAATTTTTTATTAGAAGGCCCATAATTCTAGAGGATTTTATGACACATGGATTGCATCAACCATCCTTTTCTCCAAATTTAATTGGTTGTTATCCTCACGTGGGCTTTTTGTAATTGATTTGGCCACGTGGACATCAACAATGTGGTCCCAAGGATATTCTATCACTTGAAATCAATGGGCGATGCAGGGGCTTATGCTCGTATCCTTTGCCATACAAGTGTTCTTAAGATGACACTTAGATAGTTGGTTCTCAAATCCTATATCTTCGTCTATCTTAAGAGATAGATTAAATAACAATTAATTGACCACGTGACATAGCTTACTATTATATTGTGACAAAATAATGAGCCAAGATTACAATTATATTATTACTTGTTCAGAATAATTGATTTGAGCTTAAACAAGCTCTTAAAAGGTAATTCCTTTTTGGATTGTTATGTTGATGTTTGCTAGTTTATGGTCAATCCTATCTATATTCATATACCTTCCGTCCAACAAGGATAAAGTTAATTTTATTACTATAGTTGAAATAATCAATTTTACTTATATTTTTTTTAATATACCCTTACATTAATTTAATGATAGTTATATGGGCGGATCTAAGGGGTCCGGTCCCACCCCAGAAAAAATAAATTTTATAGTGGAAAAAACCTCGATCTCAAAAAATCATGGTTCTGCCTCTAAGTATATATTTGTTGATAGTAAGACACATTAAATAGGAGCAAATTAGAAAACTATAAAATTAACTATACTATGAACAAGAAAATTGACTATAATTTGGGGTAGTCGGGTAGATCAATAAAAAAAGTAAATCTATTTTTATAAGACGGATAATGTATTTGATATAACTCAGAAGTGTTGTTACGGGATCAAGAACCTCTTCAAAACAAGGAATTCAAGAACATCCACCTAACAATGGTCGGAATCCTCGTCGACAAAGTGGTGTATAGCGCTTGAACAATCCATTTTATTGAATTAAACCAAACCCTCAAAAATTCGAATTCAGGGCTCCAACTTTTTCAGGAAGAACTGACACAACTATAAAAAACCACATATTAACGAATTGTGTACAGAATTTGCTTGTTACAAAATCAAATACTAAAAAAAAAAAAAAAAAAAAAAAAAAAAAAAAAAAAAAAAAAAAAAATGAATGAAGGAAATGTAATTTGTTCGCATTGGAGGGGGAAAACTTGCAAAATGGACAAATTTGCTGACATGAGAAATAGGAACCAAAAGGAAGAAGGGAATAAAAAAAATTTCAAATCCAAAACGGTGTTTTAAACGACATCGTAAATACCCCATAGACACTTATACTTATAGTATAGTAAAGATATATGATTTTAATGATAGTAAAAAAAAAAAAATCACTACACATTAAATCCCGCTTGACGTATATAAATGCTCGTTCAACGAATTTTTACAGAAAAATTACATTCTTGATATAATAAAATTTCAGAACTCTTTATCAAAATTTGTAATATATCCTTAATGATACTAATGGTGTGTTTGACTGGAGGAAGGTAGAAAAGAAAACAATTTTCATATAAGTTAGAAAATAAAATCTCATTCCCTCTAAGAAAATATTTTTTATAGAATTAGCCAAAAATAAGCTTAAAGTGGTTGTACCCTAGAATTTATTTTCATTTTACACCTTGTATCAAACAGTTAAAGTAGGAAAATATTTTCCTCAAGTGTGACATTATTTTCCTCGGATGTCACATTTTCCATAAAAAATGGTGCAATCAAATTGACCCTAAAAGCATGGGTGTGTGTTTCACTATTCACAACATCTTCCAAAACGGTTCGGCACTGTTTTGGACTTACATCTATTTTTCTTCTTCTTTCGTTCTTCGTGCGAACCCGTTTTCACATTTATCACTTCTTCTTCCCTTCTCTTCCTAAAACCTAGATATTGCCAGTGTGGATGTTCAACGTGATCGACCATTTCCTGACCAGAATTTATAGTGGGCTTCGATAGGTAAGATGATTTCTCCTGTTTCTTCTTTCAATTTCTAAAGTATGTTTGTTTGAAATCGTTTTCTTCTTACAATTGTTGTTCCATTTGAATCCAAAGTTTAGTAAGTACGCACAATTAATTTTAAAAAAAATAGACGACCACGAGACATGAACTTAAATTTGTTATTTGGTATATTATTTATCTTATTTTAAAAGTTTAAATTGTTAAAAAGATCACGCAAATTTTCATTTATATCTCGTCTTCCATAAATTATTTGCTCAAACTATTATATATTAACAGATATAAATTAAGTTTAGGGATAATTGCATCAAAGGTCCCCAACGTTTCAAAATCGTTGGAAATATGCCCCTAACCTAAAAAAATAGCACAATACATCCCCAACATATGAAGACTTTGGCGTGGTAGGTCCTTTATAACTAAATTGTCCTTCTCTTTAAATAAATAAAAAAACAAAAAACAAGAAAAAAGAAAAACAATATTGAAAACTAACCAAATGTACCCTAAAAAATAAAAAGTATAAAATATACCCCAAAAAAATAAAAAGTAAGAAAGAGGTCCATCTTCTCAAAAAATCCAAAATCCAACCCAAAATTCCTCCTCTTACAATCCACACTCACAATAACCCTTCAAATTCCCAACCATGGCCTTCTCTCCAGAAAGCTTCTTCTTCTTCTTCTTCTTCTTCTTCTTCTTCTTCTTCTTCATCACTCGACTGCACAAAAATCAATGGAAATTAAAAATCTTAACATCCGACCAATTAATTTATATGCTTGCATTCTCACAGCACAATTAAGAACAAAATTTATGAATTAAAGATGTTAGATGAGCAACTTACAGAGCTGCTAGAGCTGTTGGATCGGTTGAGCTTTTGGAGTAGGCTCTCTTGTTTCTTTTCTCCTTCCTTTGTCTCTTCCTATTTCTTGTACTCTGGTTTAGAAACCTTCACTTTCTCTTCAAACTGAGTGGCGATCACCTCCTCATCACACTTATTCTTTTCGTCTTTATTCCCCACGAAATCAAACAAGCCACGGTCGGTTGCCTCCACAGGCGCCGCATAATCATCAAACTTGACAGGGGCAGCGACGCCTTCATCGCGTGGCTCATCGCTCTTCTTCTCAATGTTATGGTGGTGGGGGTATTGAGCTTCCTCGAAAATTCTCTAAAAAGTAAGAAATTTCGGGTTGGATTTTGGGTTTTTGGAGAAGATGGACCTCTTTCTTATTTTTTATTTTTTGGGGTATATTTCCTACTTTTTATTTTTTGGAGTACATTTGGTTAGTTTTCAATCTTGTTTTTTTTTTTCTTGTTTTTTGTTTTTTTATTTATTTAAAGAAAATGGCTATTTAGTCATAAAGGACCTACTACGCCAGGTTTTCATACGTTGGAGATGTATGGTGCTATTTTTTTAAGTTAGGAGCATATCCTCAACAATTTTGAAATATTTGGAGACCTTTGATGCAATTATCCTTTAAGTTTAATAATAGGATTTACATGTTTTAATTTCAATATTTAGCACAAAGATATTCAATATAGGAAAAAAGATGTGTTGTCCAAATCAGACAACCTATAATTTGTCTGACTGCTACATAACAATAATAAGATAAAGAGAAAAGATCTGGACCCCGTGACGGGTCCAGATCAATTCCCGTCTGGGCTGCGTGTCAATCACGCAGCCATTGAAATTTTTTTTTTAACCCCCCACCCCACCCCTCTGCAAGGAAAAAAGCACTCCCACCCACCCACCCACCAATTTAATTTTACAGCCCCACACCCTCATTTAATTTTACAGCCCCCACCCCTCATTTAATTTTACACCCCCCCCCCCAACAAATTCATTTCATTTATTCCTTTCCCCACCTATGTATATACTACTCAACGTAACAATTTTTTCTCATCAAATATATATTTTTCCATCTTTATCAGAATACATATTTTTACCTCCTTATCAGAATACATATTTTTCTTGAAATTTGGCCAACACAATCGCTTTATTTACTTTACCCAAATTTGACCAACATCAAACGTTTTCAATCACTTTTGTTCTCTAAATTTATTTTATCGAATTTGTGTCCCACTTATTGTTTTTCATATTCTTTAAAGGTTAGTAATAAATTATTAATTTATTTTTTATTTTCGTTTATTTGTACAGATTTATTTTTTGTAATTTGCAAGTTAGTTGTAATATTATTAACGGTTTTTTATATTTTTTTTATTTGCACATATAATTGATGTGGCATCAGTGACCACGATAGAAGAACTTGTCCTACGTTGCAAAATAGGTAAGTAAATGTTATATATTTTCTTACTTATTTCCTTATTTATTGATTTATTAGTGTTTGGTCCATTTATTTTATAATGGATAATAATTTGATTGTCAGCTTGGACAACACAAATCAACCACAACACTCGTAGGATCCGTCAGACCAATAGTATCATGCGTCGGACCCACAGTACGCGTATTATGCGCCAGACTCACAGTACGCGTATCATACACCGGACCCACAGTACCCATATCATGCGCCTGACCCACAATACCCATATCATGCTCCGGATCCACAATACCCATAGCATGCTCCGGATCCACAATACTCGATCACAGGCAGTAACAATGCATCATATTCCCTAGACCCACGGGAGTATGATGCACGCTTTAACTCTCGTCGTTAATTTATTATTTCTAATGTAATATTACTTTCTTTGTTGTATGTGTAAATTATCAATTGGAGCAAATTTATTATGCACGTTTTATTTATTTTTATTTTTTAAGTAAAATTTCATTTGTTACTCAAATATAAACTAATTAATTAGTCTCAATGTAATCTTAATAATAAAATTAACGTTAACTAAATTATTTATTATATGATATAAATAATATTTAACTTAATGAAAATATATATATATATATATATTTAAAAAAAAATACAATGAATATCATAATAAAAAAATTTATTTTTAATTTAATAAATTTAATTATATTAATAATTTGGATATAAATTTAGTGGTAAATAAATAGGTTAAGAATTGAAGAAAGTGGGGGTTAAAGTATAAATAAATGAGAAAGTAGAGGATGGGGGTTAAAGTATAAATAAATGATGGGGTTGGGTTGGGGTTTCAGGGGGGGTGGGTTTGTTACATCTGTTTGGTGGGTTTTTTGCAAGGGGTATTAAATTTTGTGGGTTTTTGCGCGGGGGGGTGGGGGGAACTTTTTGTCACGGGTCCAGATCTTTTCTCTAAGATAAATGCACGTGAAAGACGAGTCAGAACCAAAAAAAGGAGTATATGCGTGTCGGCAGTCGGGCAAACTAATATGTTGCCCGACTATCATTTCTTTCTGTACATGTACAATAATTGATTGTCAGGTGTTTAACGAATGGGATCGAATGCTTATCTACTTTTTCTTTTTATAATAATGTTATTGTACAATATGGGTGGTGGCATGCACTCATTAGGTGAGTTGGAATTAATTCACTGCCAATTTTTCTTACGCAGATTTAGTCTTTGTCTGATTCAATTAATTTAAAAAGTTGCTAACAATATCACGTTAAAATTAATAATTAATTTTAACCATACAATAAATTAGATTCATAATTTTTATCAATTTTTTAATCATATATTTCAATTAATTTTTATCAAAACCTGCTAAAACTTTAATTAAAATCTTTGTTATTTACTAATCAATCCAATTTCACCCTTAAACACATTTACTAGCCAATTTTATATAGATATAAAATCACACGTTATAATCAATATTTATAGGAAATTGGAGATACTTTGCTGATTTTGTAAGATGAAATCCTAAGACCTATGAGCTTGTTTGGTAAGATTAAAAATTTATTAAAAAATTAAAGTTAAAGTTAATAATTAATTTTAACCATAATTTTTATTAATTTTTAAAACTACACATTTCATTAATTTTTTTTTTATTATCAAAATAAGATAAAAAGCTTCATCAAACAAGCACCTAATATAGTTCAAAGTCTAAAAACGAGTGATATATGGATCAGACTTAACTCTTAAAGTTCAAAGAGAGGGTTGGATTCTAAGATTAGTATTCTCAAACAAGATTAGATGTTGCGGGGATATTATTTAAATATAAAAAATATAATCAACATATATAAATTTGAGCTGCTCTTTATGACTTCAACACATGATTATTATTTATAGCATATTGAGCAAACGTTTAATTTATAATTTAAACTATACAAATATATTTTTTAAAATTCATAACTTACTATATATTCATTATCCACACATTAATTCTCATTCTTTCTTCTGTATAATAGACAATATTATGTTGTTATTCTAGTTGTCTTAGAATTTGATTACATCACCTTGTCTCTTTCTTTTGTATTACAAGAATAAATAAATAAATAAATGAACGTAGGTTAGCAGACCACGTAACCAGCGGCTATTTGCGAAGATAGGATAATGTACATGTGAACCATGTGGTTGTTAGATGCAGAAACTTTTAATTGTAACATTTACAGTGATACATGCAGCTATATATATAGTGTACTCTGCATATTCCATTTTCGCATACCCATTAGAATTAATTTACATAGTTGAGAGGGAGTGGAGTGATGGGAAAGTTTAGTATTGTAACGCTTATGTTTTGGTCATTGGTTATAGCCATGACTTATGCCAATGTCCAAGAACAAGCCCGGTTCCAAAATCTTTGTCGAGGAATTGAAAAAATGACGACTATTCGAGTATTCGTACAGGATGAGGTCGGCGGCGAAAACCAAACTGTCTGGGAGGTGGCTCGAAGCAAAATAACAGCTGACTCACCAACATTATTCGGTCAAGTTAGAGTGGTGGATGATCTATTAACAGCTAAGCCAAACAAAACGTCAAAGAAAGTCGGGCGGGTTCAGGGACTAATTACATCTGCTGACCTCCAAGTATCTGCCATTGCAATGAGCATGAATTTTATATTTACAATTGGAAAGTACAATGGAAGTACACTATGCATGCAGGGAAGGAATCAATTGGGAAATGACTACAGAGAGTTGGCAATTGTTGGAGGGACTGGACTTTTTCGAATGGCCCGTGGATATGCCATTACCAGCACTTACTCGTATGATACACCCACTTATGGTGTTCTAGAGTACAAGATTTATGTTGCTTATGTCGGGGCATCCACCGCCGATCAGTGAACATGTAATCATTATAATATAAGTACTTGTTTTCAAGTATTTTACGAGAAATAAAAATTAAGTAGATCAATTATGGACCTTATATTAACATTTACCTTGTATACATACATGGGATTAGTATTTACAGAAACTACTCTCTGCCCAATTTAAATCGACTCTTTGTGTAAAGCTTTTGATAATTAATCACTTTCACATAATAAATATCATGTATTGAACATAATTTGAAGTTGTGCATAGCACAAAATCACATCTTAAACGCACTGAAACAACCTATAAATTACTACATTGTCCAGGACGGATTTAGCCCCCACGCTGATTTTAATCTTTCAGTTTTGTATATAGAAAATTTTAAATTTCACAAGTCAATTCAGAAAATTTAAATTTTACTATTATTGACGTTGGAAAATGGTTTGTATTAAATCCAAGCCAACTTAAATATATGTGTTGAGGTCGGTTATGACCGTAATGAGTGGAAGATAGGTAAGCATATGTAGGAGGACCTGATTTTGTAATCTTTGTAAGAGTGCTTTTATTAAGCAGTTGAATGTTTGACCTCAAGGACATTTATGTCTCCTGTTTATAGAAAAATATGTAATGATTACCTCCATTTAACGCTAGGCTAGGCATTAAATGGCCAAGCTAGGCTAGGCATTTAATGCTTACAAAACATTCTCTTTTTAAGGTATTTAATGCGAAGTGACGTCTGACATGTGAAAGGACAAGCTATGCTGAGGACGTGAGTATGAATCTCCAGGACGAGATCCGACCTGGGACTCTCAGGGATGAGGTCTGAACTGAATTCATTGAACCTACGGAATCTTCTCTGAGGTTATGGATGAGGTCCGACCTAAAACCCAAATCAGGTCGGCCCTCTCTTGCTTGGCTGATAAATAACGCAGCATCTGACGTGGCAGATCGAGATCAGGTACCAACAATTGCCCCCCAAGACCTGCTTTGAAATTAATCAAATGTGGTTTTGAGTTCGAATTACGGCCCAGGCGTGTACTGATCTGAGTTCTGCCACCTGACTGTGATATTATTGACAATCCACCTTGTTGGTTGACACATGGACCAAGCTCAGATGGAGATGTCAGACTTTTGCGTGGCTCGAGGACATGCTTTAATGGAGTGTCATCATTGCTGCATTGATGGTGTCAGCCCTTCATCTTCCTCTCCTATAAATAAGGGGAGTAGGTGGCCATTTAGAACTCTTGTCTTTGACGTTTTCTCTGGCTTTGACTGCTGACATTTGTGCTAAGCCCCAGATCGATTTCAAAGTTGCCCGAGCTTACCAGGAGTTCGTTTTCTTCTTCAATCTTAGGTATAGCTCAGAAATCTTTTCTTTTTTCGTTTTATTCTTCTCCTTTCCTTTTAGAATTTACTTTTTTCTTTACGCAAAAAGCAAAAATGAGTTATGGGAATGGTAGTGCGGCAGAGGACGAGGTGTTGTCTTGGGGGAGAGGCCAAAAGGAAGAGAAACCGATAGTTCAGGTAGGATGATAGAGGAATGGGAGGAGGTGGTTAGCCCTATTCCTCTGACATCGGTCCCTCCACCAGTCGTTAGGTCTTAACAAACGGGGGGGTAAGTCTTCAAGTCGGAGAAAGTTGGAGATTGAGTCCGGTCGTAGGAGCGATCCGATTTGGAAGTGTAGGTTCTTTCTGTCTGAAGTCAGCCAAAAACAGTTAGGAGACTGGCATAGAGCTTATAGGGTCCCTGATAATATAGAGTTTGTCATTCCAGGGTGTGATGAACGAGCTGATGATCCACCATTGGGTTGTGTGGCCTTAAATCAGGCCATCCTAGTGGCGGGGCTTCGCCTGCCTTTCTCCAAAATTATTAAGAAATTCTTAAGAGAATGGAGAATAGCACCAACTCAGTTATGCCCAAACGGGTGGAGGACCATGGTGGGCTTTCTTATTTTATGGAACCAGCTCAGCTACCTCTGTCCGTCGGTTAGAGAGTTCAACAGCTTGTACTCCTTCAAGCCTGATGGTAAGAGGTCGAGCTGGTAGTATGCCTTAGTGAAGGCCAGGACGGGTGGTAGCGTTATTACCCACACCCCGAACTCAGTAAAGATGTGGAAGAAGTATTGGTTCTTCGTCCGAGGCGCATGGCAATTTACTGATAATGACTCCAGGTCGGATATCAATATTTCAGTTCGTTATCACGAACTAAGTAAGCATGTTTGCTCTGTGTTTAGTTCAGTTCATCTTGTTCCTTATTGAACTTTGTTTCATCTTTTTCAGGATACAACTCTTACGACCCCACCGAAGAGTCCTCGGAGAGAGCAAAGAGGGCGCGCCTTCTGGACGAAGACTCAAGATCTTGTACCATTTTGATAATCGAGGTGAACTTAGTCACTGCTTGGCTTTTTTTCGCTAGTTTGAGCAATTCTCTAGATCGTAAGTTACTACTTTATCCGAGCTAATTATTTCATCATTTAGTGTTGTTCAAGTTTTAACTTCGTCTAGTTCAGGTCATTCCACAGAGGAAATGAAGGACATATCTTCCCTTCTAAAGAAGTCAACTCAGGCCGGCAAGGACAAAAGAAAGACCTTGGGTGAAAGACCTAGCCAAACATCCCGTCTCTGACCTACTGAGGTGCCAGATCCAGCACCATCTCCTACGCCCAGTCTTGCATGGAGCGTTGAAGAGGTTACTTCCTTCTAAGTCTGCCAAAGCCCGCCTCGAGGTTTAGTTCCTTCGCAGTCAGTGAAGATACCGATGTCGTACTTGGGGTCGACTGTAGAAAAAGATGATAAGTATCTACGACTTCGGAGTCTTCTTCCCAAACCCATTCGAGATTTCTTCTGCTCAAACTCTCCCTCAAGGGATGAGGTGACCGGGCTCCTTCCTACTGCGAAGAAGGCTATGAGGGTTTATGGCGAAGAGCTGGACTCCAGTCCAGCAAAAATACTTAGAGAGTATGGGAGCGGTGGAGTCCTCCATTGCGGCTTCGGTTAATTCTGCCAAGGCGGCGATTCAACTGACCTCAGCGACTGAGAAGATGGGCAAGACTTTGTCTGACTTTCAAATGATGAAGGATGAAGGTCGGAAGGTTTTTTCCAAACTGGTAGAAGAGAAGAAGTTCCGGGCGACCTCTGAGGACATTCTGATAAGGAAGAAGGAGAAGCTCAGGGGCAAATATGCAGAGCTCAAGGCTTTGGCAGAGGAGCTGGAGGAAGCGAAGAAGAGACAAGTTGAGCTGGAGACTAAGTTGGAGGCCGAGAAGAATAGCAGGCTGAGCTCAAGGATGCACTAGTAAAGACAGTTGATAGAGACGAAGTCGTTGAGGAGTTCAGGTCTTCGGAAGCATATCTGGCCAACTAGGAAATGGTCTATTTCCTTACGAAGAACTGATTGAGACTGCAACAGAAAAGCAGCCGGACTGGGATGTTCAGTTTTTAAAGGATGAGCTGGCCGATCTTAAGAAGAATTCTAAGCTCAATTCTCCGTCGTCTGAGGAGGAAGTCCAGTCCGCTACTGATGCTTGACTTTTCTTTTCTGTAGTTATTATATTCGCACCGAACTTCTTACATCGAATGTACTGAACTACTTTTAATGTCCATGCGAAATTCTATTTTGTCAAACTTCTGACTTCTGATTTCAAATAACTTCTAACTTCTTAACTTCTGACTTCTGATTTCAAATAACTTCTAACTTCTTAACTTCTGACTTTCGACTTCGAAGGTATGACTTCGAAGGCTTGCCTTGACTAAACTTCGAAGATCTGACTTTTTCTGGTCTGACTTCGAAGGTCTGATTTTGAAGGTCAGGCTTTTGACTTCAAATATGTTGATCTCTGTTCGAAGGTTTTGACTTCAGAGATATGACCTCAGATTCTAACGTTTGTCCTTGGTACGTGGGCAAGCTGAAACTAAGAATATTAACGTTTTGGGATTGAGGTCCAGACCAAGGATGAGGTCTGACCTGGAATATATATTGGTTTAGAAGTGTGGATGTCGCCAAGTTTCTAGCTCAGCCCCGTGCGGTACTGTCTAGGTCAGTCAATCAGATGAACTAAAAGTGCAATCATTTGGACGAACTGTATTCCTTGGAAATACTATGTTCTTGGGATGAAGAGACTTTAGTTTTGGCATTGGTGACGTAGCACTTACGCCATCCAACGCGGGTCCCAGCTTTGTGAGACCTATGCGTCAAAATAATTGTGACCTTGATTATCCCTTGTTAGATTGGACTATGTATAGACTTGTGGTTTTCAACATAAGTCTTTATCTCACAAAACGTCCTTTATTTCATAAATGCGAGAAATTTTGACGAGGTAGAAGTCATGGCTTCTCTTAACAAAAGTAGTTCATGCCCGTGGGCCTTTGTTGATAAGTTTCATTGGTAGTACATCTTGAGGTGTTCAGCATTCGACGGGTGTGTGAGTGATAGACCTTCTGTATTTCGGAGCTCGTAAGCTCTGTTTTTTAGGACCGTGACAATCTTGTAAGGTCCTTTCCAGTTTGGAGCAAGTGTACCTGCTTAGGCAGAATTTTGAGGTCGCCACAAGACTGGGTATCAGAGCTTCGGTCTAATGGTTCTGCAGACTTTGATCAATGGTATTCAGCCATCGAAGATGACTTCCACCTCCGGTATGCCATGACCTCTTTCCATTTCTAGTGTTTAATATTTTTATGGTGATTTGTTTCAATATCCATAAATTGTCTACTTGCTTAATAGATTAGATTTGACAGTTCAACATAGGAATTTAAAGCCTATAATAATGAAACTTGCTATATGATTAAAGTGGACCATGAATGATGAGCAAAAGCAATATTAAACATTCATAAATGGATAAGCATAAGACACAATGAAAGTGTTCTTTAGCTTGTAATCAAACAAAGTTAAAGTAATAATCCAAAACATAGTAAGCTGGATTATGAGGCATTGTTAAGAGACAAAAAGAGAGTTAAATGCCTAAGGGATACATATTGAGGGAAGGTAATCAACTAATCTTCATCATCCAAGACTTGCAAATTGTTGATCATCTCATCCAAATGATCTTGCCTAGCCATAAGCTCCCGATTTTGTGCACTCAACTCCGAAATGTTATCAATTACGTTAGCTTGGAAAGTCCAAAAATCAATTATGAAAGTACCCCAGTCAGCCGGTGAATGTGACATAAAATGAGCAGCCCATTCTGCCCCTCCATCTCCAACCTCTACTCCAGGTTTAGTCCAAACCTCATCCACAAGTTCAAATCGGGCTTTCCTGAGAGAGCTTGCCCCGATTTTTTTTGGTATTGGGATACATTGAGATTAATTTTTATTCCCTAAGATGAGCCCCCAATTTGATCATTGTATCCGTGATCAAACGGTCATAAAAGCAGTCTTATTTTCGAACTAAATAGAAGAAAACTCCTCTTCATTAGCCAGAACTCCAGTCCGGGAAGAACCTGCAGCAGCCCTGCTCTTTCCCGTCATTTTCTCGACTAAAAATTTGGTAGCTTTTTTTTTTTAGAAATAGCAGATTGAGCACTCTTACCCTTTGTAGAAACTTTCTTCGAAGGACCTATGAAGAGATTTGGGAGAAATTACGAAAACTTGGTGATTTTTGGGAAGAAGATGAAAGAAAACGTGATTAAGAAAGAAAGAAATGGATTGTGAAATTTTGGGGTAAAAATTTAAGGTCAAAGTCCCCTTTTACCCTTGTGAAAAATAAAATAAAATAAAATTTAGGAAGATATTTCAAAAAATTTCTTTCTGAAATCTGTGATGGGTACTGATACCCATAAGACATAGATATCGATACCCTACCTGAACAGAAACTGTTTGGTATTTTTTGCAAAAATAAAATTTGTAAAGGATTGAATCTTTTTCCTCGAATTTTTACGAATCTTATCTTATTTAGAAAATCAAGTATGGCAAATCGAACTATTGATCGACTGACCCAACTAGTGGAGCAACAGGCTCGTCAATTAGAACAGTATATGAATCAACCTCCCCCAGCTACAAGCCTACATCAAGAAAGAGATCTCAGCAGTGACCGTTTTCGTCGTCTCAATCTCCCGATATTTTCAGAAGCAAAAGATCCGATTGAAGCCGAAAACTGGTTAAGAACGATAGAACATATGTTCCCGATGCTCATGTAACAGATAATGAAAAAGTGATATGTGCGTCTTTCATGTTGCGATGAAGTGCTAGATATTGGTAGAATACGTTGATGAGTATGGGAGAAACAACGGACATGACTTGGGAAAAGTTTAGCGAAATATTTAGAAACAACTATTTTTCCACTTCCACTAGAAACCAAAAGCTAAATGAATTCATCCATTTACGACAAGGATCAATGACGGTATCAGAATACATAAGAAAGTTTGAGGAGTTGTCACGTTTTGCTGCTCACATGGTCGGCACGAATGGACTGAAAGTTGACCACTTTCTGGAAGGATTAAGGCCTGAGTTGAATAGAGATGTACTCATGTCAGGAATTCAGGACATAAGCTTCCTACAAATTACCGATAAGGCCCTACTAGCTGAGCAAGCTGAAGTCAAAATTGTTCGAGCTCAAGAAGCAAGAGATCAAAATCGAAACCAGAATAAAGTCAACAAGAACGGGAATGAAAATAAGAAGAGATAGGCTGGAAAACGTCAAAAAGAAGAGCAAAACGAACCTTATTTAAAAAAGAAAAAACCAGATAACCAAACAAAAACTAAAAATGTCCCTCTATGTACCAAGTGTGGAAAGCGTCATCCCGGTAAATGTTGGGCAGGCCAAAACTATGCTATTCATGCGGTAAATCAGGATGCTTGATTAAAGATTGTCCAATCAAACCTAAGGGAGAGCAGGGAAAAGCAAGAGTTTATCTAATGGATGGATTAGGAGCTGAAAAACACACTTGAGCAGTTGAAGACGTAATCTATGTAAACTCTGACACCTATGTGAGCCTTCATTGACTCTAGAACTATTCGTTCATTTATCCCAATACATTTATTAGGGAAACTAGAATTAGATCAAAATTTGTTGCTCCTTGACTTAAGGAACTTTTTAAGTTCACTACCATTATGGCTATTAAACTATTAAGATAGTCTACGAAAATACATATCAATGCTAATATGTCGTGAACTCATTACCATGTTATGTGCCTTTAATACAAGATGTCTATTTTATAGAGTTGGTCATACTTAAGGCCGAATATGATTAATTGAGACATGAGCTATTTTTTTTAATACAATATGATAATGTTCATTTGCTTAACATGCAAGATGAGTGTGTAAAATATGGTTTTCGTGTAAAATAATGATTTATGAAAAATACACTATTGTATTCACTTAGCATTGTGAAGCGTTAAAATAGTGCCTTTTATGAAATGAGATATTTTCCTATGTAAGTTGACAATATGAAACTTAATTGTCAATCGAGAGCTACGTGAATATACTACGTGTTTTATTCATGAACATTTTTACATCATCAAAATTGGTTGAACTATGGAGGTTATGAAACATAAAACATGTAAAAGTTCCTACGTGTTTTATTCAGATTTGTCACGCGCTGGTGACTCTGCTTCAGAGTCAGAAATTTGTCGAGTGGTAGCTTGATTCTTCTCAAGCCGTTCAATAGCATGAGTTAGGTATTCAAGTTTCTGTAGAACTGCATCTCTTTCAGGTGCACGCGTTTGAGCTGAAGTTTCTCCTTGTTGTCTACGACGGAAGACCTGGGAAAGGTCAACATGTTGGCTTCCAGTTCTTCCGTGGCTACGAACCCTTGAGTCATGACTGTGGCTCATGTTTGAAGTTTTTTTATAAGTTGTAGTGTTTAGGTATGATGATAATGTGAGTTTGTAAAATATGGAGAGGCTTTTTAGGAGGAGGCCCCTCCTTCTAGTGCCAAACTGTTGACGTTGAAAAATAGTTTGTATTAATTCCAAGCCAACTTAAAGATATGTATTGAGGTCGATTATGACCGTAATGAGTGGAAGATAGGTAAGTATATGTAGGAAGACCTGATTATGTAATCTTTGTAAGAGTGCTTTTATTAAGCAGTTGAATGTGCGACTTCAAGGACATTTATGCCTCCTATTTATAAGAAAATATGTAATGATTACCTCTATTTAATGCTAGGCTAGGCATTAAATGTCCAATCTAGGCATTTAATACTTACAAGACATTTCCTTTTTAGGGCATTTAATGCGAAGTGACGTCTGACCTGTGAAAGGACAAGCTATGCTGATGATGTGAGTATGACTCTTAGAGACGAGGTCCGACCTGGGACTCTCAGGGATGAGGTCCGAACTGAATTCATTGAACCTACGAATCCTCACTGGGGTTATGGATGAGGTCCGACCTGAAACCTAAATCAGGTCGGCCCTCTCTTACTTGGACCTCTCTTGCTTGGCTGATAAATAATGCAGCATTTGACGTGGCAGATCGAGATCGGGTACCAACAACTATAGAATAACGTAAACAATGTGTTTGTAGCTGGTGGTAAAACTACCAGCTTTTGGTTGGGCAGACTATGTTCAAATCACCATGTTATTATATATTTTTCTTGGGAATTTGGTACAAATGGTTCTTAATATTTGTCCTTAGTGGAGAAATGGTACCTAACGTTTATTTTTTGCATAGATATCCCTAGCATATGTGTTTTAATGAGTAATTGATCCTTATTTGATTAAAAAAACTAATATGCCCTTAATTTTAAGGAAATATAGCATATTTGATCCACAACCTTTCAAAAACGTAAGAAATGTAGCACTAACCTTTAAAAATAGTACAAAACATCCCAACGTTTGAAGAAATAAGCATGGTAGGTCATTTATGACAAAATTGTCCAACTTTTAAATAAACTAAAAAATAAAAGACAATAAAAAAGAAGAAGATGAATAAAAAATAACAAAATGTGTCCATAAAAATAAAGAATAACAAAAATGTCATCTTCTTCCATCACCACAACCTCCTACCTTTCCTAAACCCGCCGCTATCGCCACCACCACCACCACCATCCAATCCCCCAAGAAATAGGCAAAAAAATAAAATAAAATAAATCAGAGCTTCCAGCTATTACCCAGAATTTGTTAATGTACGATCCTCCCCCGTGACGGTTTCTGATGGAGACAACATTAACTACCTCATTGACACCTCCACTAATCAGCATTGCAGCTTCGAGAATGAGAGATTTCTTGGATGAGATGGTTTGGACGCCGATTGGTTAACGAGGCTGACTATGGATTCTTCTGTCCTGATTTTCGACATGACTCGCTTTTGGGAACTGTTGAGCTCTATAATGGTCTTTTTTTTTGGGTTACAAGAACCCACAGGTTTGGCCTCTATGAATTGAGGCCGCGGTGTTCGATCGACTCCACATGCTTCTTACTGCCACTTTGACTGCTCGAAAGGCTGATATGAAGCGATAGGTTTTAGAATGTCTATTATTTTTATTCAAAAAATTGGCGCAAATGGAAATTAAATAATTTTTTTAATTAACACTTTATTGACTAAATTGATAATATACTAAATTATTTTATATATTTTATGAACTATTATAAAATAACTAAAATTGAAGCTCATATTATTAACAAATATGTTAGATAAAATTATTTTTTTATATTATTAAGTAATTATATTATTTAAAATTTAAACTTTCATTTTATCGGTACAACATAAAAAGAAAAATATATTTGTCACAAACTTGATACTCAGATACTTTTATTTAGTTGAGCTATTTATTTATTAACTACAAATATTAGAGTTTCAACTGTATTCTTCATATTTTAATTTATTGTTTTATTATTGTTCAAAAATAAAGAACACGTAATGTGTAAAATACTTTTTATTAGTATTTTTATTTCAAAAAAAAATATAATAAGATTGGTTCAATATCATAAAATTATATCTGATATTTTGTTATTTCTTTAACTTAATTTTTATGTCATATATAATTTTATGTGTTCTTTATTTTTGAATAAATAAATTTTATGACATATATAACAAATAATTTTATCTAACATGTTTGTTAATAATTATGAACTTAAATTTTAGTTATTTTATAATAATTCATAAAATATATAAAACAATTTTGTATATTATCAATTTGGTCAATAAAGTGTTAATTCAAAAAAAATTAGTTTTCTTTAATTTTTTTTATAAAAAATAAAACTATGGACATATTTGTACTTTTTACAAAGGTTAGCAACCTAATTAAACTTCTCTCTTATTAAAATTAAAGGTATTTTGGTCTTTTTCATCAAATAAGGACCAATTGTACCACAAAATACATAATTTAGAGACTTCTGTACTAAAAAATAAACATTAATGACCATTTCTATATTAGGAGCAAAGGTTAGGAACCATTTGCACCAATTACCCTTTTTATTCTTACTCCAATTTTCTATGTTTTAGTGGAGCTGTTGAACTAAAAATAGATTGGTATCTTGGAAGATTGGGTGGTGGTGGTGAGTGTAGTGATGGCAGTGGGTTAAAGAAATGTGGGGGGTCAGAGTGAAGGATAAAGAGAACCTTTTTGTTATTCTTCATTTTTTTTTTTGGGGCGAATTTGGTTATTTTTTTATGCATCTTTTACTTTTTTCTTGTCTTTTATTTATGTTTTATTTAAAAGGGAAAGCAATTTTGCCATAAAGGATTTACAATGCATATTTTTTTAAACGTTGGGATGTTCATTTCTATTTTTAAATATTAGTAGTATATCTCTAACATTTTTGAAAGGTTGGGGATCAACAATGCTATTTTCCCACATTTTAATTAGGGATAATTACATATTTGGTATCCAACCTTTCAAAAACGTTGGGGATATGTACACAACCTTAAAAAATAGTATTATACATCCTCAATGTTTGAATAAATAGACATCGTAGGTCCCTCTTGACAGTTTCCGTCCGTTGTCTCCGTTAAAGTTCTCAATTGGACTACACGCACTTTTTTTCTCCAAATTAAGCGATTAGAATTGTTACAGTTGGCTCTTAGAAGTAGTGACGATCAAGAATCTCATGAGACCTACATCTTGGAAAACATATACGAGGAAGATACTGAATGAGGATTTTCTTACATTAAGGGTGCCTGCAAAGAGGAAAAAAACCAGGGGATGAACACGAAGATTTGGAGTCTAGTTACGTTATGAACTTTAAGACTACTATGAGAAGATCTGAACCTCGTGATCATTCAAGTATGGACCCAGTATTTGGTGAGGAAAGCGATGGAGAATCGCTGCAGAATCAATGGTTCATGTCTTGCACACTTCAGTTAGAAGAGTAGAAATTACAGATTCAAGCTGAAATGCTGGAGTTGGAGAAACAACACATCAGGTGGCTGAGGTCTAGCGAGCTCGAAGACAAGGAGTTTGAGAAGATGAGACTGCAGAATGAATATTTAAAGCTTGATGACGAGCGATTAGCATTCGAAATTAAATTCCAAGAAATGGGAGCAAGACAAGGGGTTCAAATCTCAATGATCTAGAAAAACTCAGATTTTGCTTACTCATACCTCAAGAAAAACTCATATGGGATTCAAATCTCAATTGCTTAATCATACCTCAAGAAAAACTCAGATGCTGTTCTTGAATTTCCACAAGCATGAGTGTTACGTGGAGTGGTGAATAATTAATTTTCTTCTTCACAAAACTATGATTAAGCTCTGATAGTGCTTTTAATTCATCAACAACAGCTTGATCTACAAATTGTATGGCTTCATTATTGTACGGAGACTAGGCAATTTGGAGCTCGGCATAAGCTGCTTTGACTATAGAAATGGTGGCAAAAAGCTTGGCAAGGAAAGCTTCCATAGCGACTCAGTTTTTAGAATCTTGTTTTCTGTTGGAGGTGGGTAGGGTCTAACTGAATCTATTGGCCTGAAATTGAAAAATAATTTTGATGATTAAAGCATGAACTGAAGATAGTGTTTGTGAAATAATTTTGGAGAAAAGAGGAGAAGAAAAAAAGTGAATTAACAAAAAGTACAAAACATCATTCCTGTAATTCTAATCGCTTAATTTGGAGAGAGAAAATGCGTGCAGTCCAATTGATAACTTTAATAGAGAAAACGGACGAAAACTGTCAAGAGGGATCTACGATGCCTATTTCTTCAAACGTTGGGAATGAGTGGTGCTATTTTTTAAGGTTAGGAGCATATCCCTAACGTTTTTGAAATATTAGGGACCAAATATGTAATTCTCCCTTTTAATTAAGAAAATTGTAGTAGGTTCCAATTGCAAATGGGTCACATACTTTTCTTTAATAATATTTAATTTAGAGTATTAAATATATCATTATAGTCCTGTTAATTAAATTTTTCATAAGAGAAAAAAATATAAAATTATTATGCTTTAAGAATATGTAATTATTATGTGATATGAAAAATTTGAATAAAAATTATAATAAATAAATAATAAATTAACTTATATAATTTTATGACATTGATTACATTTTATGTATTGTCAACCCAAAAACTATTCTGCACTTTTTATGTATTGTTAACCCAAAATTGATTACATTTATATCTTTTAACAAAGTTTTTGAATAAGATAAATAATTTTATTGTTTTCTTCAAGTGTCATTCTCTCTATCACCTGTCGCCACATCACTGACTGCATTAAGCGCTGCATGCCCCTATGGTGTTGTCAACAGTCAACACTATAGCACCACCAAACCGTCATAATGCCACACAAGCTAAAGATCCTAACTTCACTTATGTACGCGTAGAGGAATATCTATATCATAGAAATATGTAAAGTAAATTTCGATATCAATATTTTCAAATTATTCTAAAATTATTGTAATCCACAAAACAAGTCGAGAATGTGTATAATTGAGGAATATTACCTATCATATCCAAGAGTCTTGCAAATTAGTTTTAAAGAAAGATAATTCAACAATATTGTATGAAGATAATACAGTATGTATTACACAACTTAAAGAATGCTATATCAAAGGGGACATGACAAATTAAACATATTTTTTCCAAAACTTTCCTATACATGTGAGCTTCAGAAGAATGATGATATCGATGTTCAACAAATTTGATCAATTGATAATGTGCTGACAATACATTGTCGACGTCTAAATTTAAAAAATTAGTATATGAGATAAGAATGCGATTCAAAGATCTTCGGTGATTAATATTATAGAGGGTGATTGTATTCTTTTTCCTTGTTCCAAATTTTATCCCATTGGAGTTTTTCCTGACAATTTTTTAATAAAACAACACAATTAACTATAATCTTTTGAAGAGACAAGGTTTTTTATGAGACCATCATTGTTTAAATAGTTATTAAATGTGAAGTGTTGTAAGATAATTAACAACTATTTAGACTATTTAATCTTATCAGAATATCTAGAAATTAGTTTTATTTATTTTAAAAATTTGTATCTTACTCAATTTATAACTCTCACTGAATCCTATATATAAGTCCACCTTTATAATTAAAAAGAAAAAATTTACTTTGATTCTTTAAAGTTTTTCTCACTCATTCTTTTAATTTCATAACAACATATTTTATTCATAGCAAAAATAAATTTACTGAACCATTTCAGCGACAAACGGCACGTCGCCTATCCTGTTGGTCCACTTATTACAATTGCTTTCAACACAGGATTAGAAAATTGTAGAATTATAAACTTCTAAGTAGTTGATACAACATATTTCGTGTCACTTAAGAGATCTAGAAATTGAAGTAAAATGTTATCAATAATGTTTTAATAACGGTCAAAACAAAACCAAGTGCTATCATTTCCATTTTCTAGACCCATGCTACACATATAATTCTTTAAAAATAAAATGTTACAACAAACTAAAATAAGAATATTTTACGACTCTTTGAATTCAACATTTACCTACCTACGTGGTGTGAAAGAGGAGTGCCATTTAGGATTCGTTCTCTTTTCTATTTTGAAACTATTTTCAGTTTTACTCAAAACTTGTTTACTATGTTATTTTTAAAAAATTCATTTTCAAAAAAAAAAGTTAAATTTATGACACAAATCTCAAAACACATTTTTAACATTTTGAGTGTTTTCGGTAAAATATGGAAAACATTCAAAACAAAGAAAAAAAAATTATTTTAAATACAAATTTATATACACAAAAATTCTAAAAAAATAAATTCTAAAAAATAAAATTATAAACAATCTAAAAAAAAGTAAAATTCTATAAATATGAAAATACCAAAATACTAAAAAAATAATTCAAGCACTTATTAGTAATTTAAATAAAAAAATTAAAAATTAATTTAAATGAAAATTGATACCACGTCATTAATTTCTATTTTTTTATTTCCTATTTTGTTAATTTATTATTTGTTTGTATTTTATTTTTGTAAAAAAAATATTGCAAGATGTGCTGACTTTAAAATGTATATATTATGTTATCATATATTAGCATAAAAATGTTCTGTTTTATTGAATAATAAAATTCATTGAATAAAATGATATAAAACAATTTTTTAAATTTCAAAATAGAACGTGTTTTTCAAATTTCTATTTTCAGAAATAGTTTTTTAAAATAACAAACCAAACACGTTTTCAGCAATCTTAAAATAGATTATCAAAATAGAAAACTTAAAATGAATTCAAAACTCAAAAGTCAAAAATGAAAACTGAAACACAAAGAACGAGTAGGTTGTTAATTTTTCGCTGAAAATAACTTAAGAGATTCAAATATACATAACTCATGTTTTTATAATAATAGCTATCATGAAGAGAAAAAGAAGGATAAATTATATTTAGGATTGGTTTAGTATAGTCATGCTTTTAAGAGGATCAGTTAAAAATAATCACTTGTACAAATAATCATATAAGTATTTGATAAACTCTTGTTTCAAGATTGTTATATGTTTCAAAATCAATATTTAAGCGTTTGGTAAACAAAAATGATTTATTAATGTAAGTGTATAAAATTACTAAAATAAACATTGATTATAATAATATCTATTGTATTATAATTATCACGAATAGTATTGTAAATTTTATTTTTACTTTTATAATAATATATAATATTATTTTTCTAAGACAATGTATTCACCACAATTATTTTAAAATATAAATATAAATATTTATTAAATATCAAAATTTATAAAAATTATAATATAAAAGCATAGTTATTGTACAAAAATTAATTAAATTCAAATTTAAATTATACGTGAAGATGCATTATAATTAGAATACTAATAAATATAAAAGGAAGTACTTTAATTAATTAAGGTCAAAAATAGCATTTTAATATTAGATAGGTAGAAAAGTCAAAAGCAAAATATGAGAAGCTACCTCTTTGCTGCTTCTCAAAATCTGCTGTCAGATGCAACACATTCTTTTATAATCATTTTTTTTTAAAATTTTACCAAATGCCTAAAACAATATCTGATTGTTTGACAATCAGAAGTCAAGCTCCAAAATCAATATCAAATGGACACTTACAGTTCTCATTTTTTCAGCTTTATAACAATATTATCCACATTCAATTTTATTCGCAGATATGGTCTATATTCTTTTATTAATTTGCACATATGGTTCTCAATTTTTATTTATTTTTATTTTATTTTATGATTTGCTCCTATCTTAAATAAATTAAAATGGCAAAAAACAGAAAAATTAATGAAAAAAATTACAATTGGAGTACCTAACTTTTTCAAAAGTGCAAAATAATCTCTTTACATTCTATTATTTAAAACAATTAAAAAAAAAAAAAAAACTTAACATTCTCCCCCACACCCACACCTACACCTACACCTACACCTACACATGTGATTGGACCCAAGTACGCTCGAGTTTAGGTTCGAAATCGGGGGTCGAGCGAAACCAGGGAGAAGACGAATCTCTTTATTGGAAATCGGGATTGTAAAGAGTTTATTTCTTGCTTTTTTTCTTCAAATTCTGGAACATGAAGATTTGAAGCTAGCATTTATTCTGATTGCAATTTTCAATGCCTCTAAGTAAGTGCTCACTAATGAGTGCAATTTTAGTATGCATGTTACCCGCTTATCTTATTTTGTTAGTAATTATTTATTAATAAAATTATTAGTTAATATCTTGTTTGGATTAGGACAAATTGTGAACGATTATGAAGATTCAGGGACTAAAGGTGGGAGTTTTTGGAAGTATGGGATCAAGTTTAAAGCTTTGAAGTAAAAAGAACTAAATTCGAAAGTAAAACTTGAAGTGGAGACCAAATTGAAAAACTATTGAAACTTTGAGGACCAAACATGCAAAATCTGGAAATTAATGATTGTTCATATTCTTTGTTTAGTTGAAAATTTACTGTTTGCCACGGCTGGTTTGGGCTGCAGTAAGAAACCGTGGTCCGTCTTTCAATTTTGTTACACTGTTGATTTGTCAAATAGCTTTACTATTCAAAAATAAAATGTCAAACTTTTGTTAAAAGAAGTCAAATATAACTTTATTTTTAATCAAAATTAAAAATGAAAATAAAATAAAAGAGAGAAAGGCAAAAAGCAAGATCCGACGTGGGGGATCCAAGTGACTAATACTATTTATAGTCAGCAACTATCATAGTCAATTTATGTAGCATTAAATGGAGACGAAATTGCTATAAACTTAAAAGAATAGGAATTTGGAGTGTAATTTACCCTAACTATTATTAACTGTTGTAAATCATTATTGAATTTTGACAACTTTTATAATTTTAAAAAATTAAGAACACTAACATGTTCATTCTACATAGTGATGGCAACGGGGCAGATCGGCATGATCCATATTCGCCCTGCAATAATTGTAAGAGATCCAAATTTGTGAATCGATCAACTATTTTTCGAGGCGGATCGGATATGGATCGGGTGGATCAGATCCCTAATCCCTTTTTTTTTCCAATTGACATTCAAAAAATTTAAAACATATTGAAACAAGCTTTAGACAAGCACTCAAAGCAACAACTCGTGCAAAATTAAAAGCACCAAAAGACCAATAAGATGAAACAAACAATAAAAGCACTAGAAACAGTACTCAAACCATACAGTGTCAACACCTGGAGGTAGCAAATTATTGAAAAATGGCTTAATCTGTCATACTAACAAAGGCAAGGATTGAGAAGAGTTGTGATTTCGGAATCGTGGAAATGAATCTGAAGAGGTATAACGCCTTCCCATACAACTTTTTGTGCCTGTGTTCCTCCTCCTTTAGAAACTGATTTGTCTAGATTAAACTTTGAGAAGGAATTTAGAGACAAAGTTGTTTGGGGTTCTTTTGGTCTATGCAAATGACTATAAGACTTTTCTGTTGATGGAAAACAGTTTATCGCGAAGTAGGCGGCGGCGAGGAATTGGAAATCTCAAATCTTCAATTTGGTTTTTAAGTGAAATGAAAACGGGACATTAGGTTTAGGTATATGAAATTGGGAATTAAGAAATTTGAAATTGCAATTTCAATTTCAATCCCAACCCCAAATCTTTGATCTTTTTATAATTTAGTCATTTTTTTTAAATACGGGCGGTTCGGATCTGGGCAGCCCCGATCCGATCCGCCCAGAGATCCGCGGCGGATCACTATTTTTTGCCCCTATCCGCTCCGCCGACTCGCGGATCAGGTATTTTTCGCTCCACTCAGATCAAGTATCTATCGGGTTCGGGATGAATCAGATATTTTTGCCATCTCTAATTCCACAATTAGTTTTGGTGCCAAGCACACTACATATTTTGCACAAGTTAAATGCAAAGACTAACACTGTCACTACAACAATTTGGTAATACTAATTTATTTATCCTTGGACCAACTCCATTTGTGTATGTTGAGAGAATTAAATTACGTTAACTGTATATATCATTCAACATTTGAATTATTAAAAAGTAATATTTTGTATTTATTTAAAATTTTATCTCCAACATCTCTCTATCACATACATACCAAATTCATTTTTTAATCCATAGTTTAGTAAGTGCGCACAATTTAAAAAAAAAAAAAAAATATTAGACGACCACGAGACATGAACTCAAACTTGTTACATGCTATATTAGTTATTTTATTTGTACAAGTTTAAATTATTAAAGAGATCACGGAAATTTTTATTTATATCTTGTATTCCATAGATTATTTGTTAAAAGTTAAAACTATTATAGATTAATAGATATAAAGTTTAATAATAGGAATTACACGTTTTAATTTCAATATCTAGCATATGGATATATTCGATAGAGGTAGTAGCCTTTGCAAGTATAATAATCTACAATTGGTAGTTGTGTTTAATCATGGATGGGATCGAATACTAGTCAAGAACGAGATTATGAGATGCTTATCTAATTTTATTATTATTATTATTATTATTATTATTATTATTATTATTATTATTATTTTAATAATGTTTGTAAACTGTACTATATGGGTGGTCGCATGCACTCATAACACATGAGGTGAGTTTGAATTAATTTATTGTCAATTTGTCCACTTGCACTATATTTCTAGTATATTTTACATTGATCTTGCTTTGCTTTGTTTGATTCAATTTAAAAAGTTGTTTAGAATTTAATGTCAAAATCAATAATTAATTTTAATTACATAGCACATTAGATCCATGATTTTTATCAATTTTTTCAACTATATATTCCATCAAGTTCAATCAGATGTTTTGTCACACGTGATGTTACAAACCAATCCGATTTCACCCTTAAACACATTTATTGGGAGTACTCTTCTTAACAATTTGACCTTTTAAGATGAAATCATAAGACCTAATATATTTTAAAGTCTAAAAACTCAAACGAGTGATATATGGATCCAACTTACAGTTAGGATTTTAGGATTAGTGTTTTTAGACGAGACGCCATATAGTATGAAAAGTACAATCGACACATACAAATTTGAAATATTATTTATAACAATGTAGACATTTTAAAATTATTATTATTAAATTCAATCTGTCAAGATTGATAAATTTAACTCCAAAAAACGTCGGACTACTAATATCCCGGATAAAAATGGTCATATAGTATATTTTGTTAATTACATATTAAAATAGAATTATTTTTTACAAGTATATAATAGAAAAATGTACGTAGGATAGCAACACCATCCGACTCCTCCGCCGGCGGCTATTGGCGAAGATAGGTTCATGTACATGTGAAGTGTGAACTGTGTGGTTGTTAGATGCAGAAATTTTTAATTGTATAATCTTGAAAAAACGAGGCCGCGCTTATTGATCCCACTTGCTCCAAAAAAAAAAATGTCAATTAATCCATTTCAACTGCTACGTTTTTGTCCTCAAATTCCATTTTGCACTGATACATGCAGCTATATATACAGCATGCTATGCATATTCCATTTTCATATACCCATTAGAATTAATTTACAAAGTTAAGAGGGAGTGATGGGAAAGTTTAGTATTGTAACATTTATGTTTTGCTCATTGGTTATAACCACGGCTTATGCCAATGCCAATGCCAATGCCCAAGAACAAGCCCGGTTCCAAAACCTCTGCCGAGGAACTGAAAAAACTACGACTCTTCAAATATTCATACAGGATGTGCTCGGCGGCGATAACCCAACTGTCTGGGAGGTGGCCCGGAGCAACATAACGGCTAACTCATCAACATCATTCGGCCAAGTTAGAGTGTTGGATGACCTAATAACAGCGGGGCCTAACAAAACGTCAGAGAAAATCGGGCGGGCTCAGGGGCTAATTACATCTGCTGACCTCAAAGAATCTGCCCTGGCAATGAACTTGAATTTTATATTTACAGGTGGGCAGTACAACGGAAGTACACTGTGCATGTTGGGAAGGAATCCATTGGGAAATGACTTCAGAGAGTTGGCAATTGTTGGAGGGACCGGGCTTTTTCGAATGGCCCGTGGATATGCCATTACCAACACTTACTCATATGATGTTGAAACCAGTTATGGTGTTTTGGAATACAATATTTATGTTGCTTATGTTGAGGCATCCATCACCGCTCAGTGAACATGTAATTTTTATATTAAAAGTTCTTGTTTTCAAGTACTTTAGGAGAAATAAAATTAATTGTTGGTAAGTCGATGGACTTATTGTATCTAGAGATGTATAACGAGTCAAGTGGACTGAAGCTCCACATGTTTTTTTTTTAACCTTTTTTTCATTGTTTGTTTTTCACTTTTCCTAAAAAAATTGTTCATCGATGGAGTTGAAATTCGTAAGTCAAGGGTCCGCAAAGACTATTTCAATGTTATAAATTATAAATCTTAATTACAATTAATTAACTAAATATACATAATGCAACAAAATTTTGTCAAAAGATAGTAATTTGCGTGATTTTGAAAGTTATAAGAGAATTAGTTGTCCTTTTATGAAATTATCAACCCATTAATCAACCATTATTGTATAACTATGGTGAAGTTATAAGATAATTAATTGGTGTCTATTGTCTACGTAATATCGCCACATACGTCACTTTTTAAAAAATTCATAAAAGTTGTCACTAACTTTTTAAAAAGTGATTTATGTGACGATGCCACGTGGACAATGGACACTATAATTAGTATCAAATGTGGATGCTATATTACCCCTATTATTATATAAATGCTTAACTAAGCATTTTGGTCTAATCAAATAAAGTGATAAATAAAACAAGGCCTTCGACTATGGGTAGGAAGCTTCACTTATTTATGGTCCTTCAACGATCTCAAATGTAGTCTTTTAGTAGAGTCGTCTTCCATGTTTCAATTTTGTTACACTGTTGATTTGTCAAATAGCTTTGCTATTCAAAAATAAAATGTCAAACTTTTGCTATAAGTAGTCAATTTGACAACTTTATTTTTAATCAAAATTAAAAATGAAGATAAAATAAAAGAAATAAAGGAAAAAAGCAAGATTCATGGTGGGGAATTAGAGTAAGTAATACTATTCATAGTCAGCAACTATCGTAGTTATTCTATATGACATTAATTGATATATCATCTGGATAAAATTAAATGAAGACGAAATTGTTATAAACTTAAAAAGATGGAGAATGTAAGTTTAATTCATCTTAACTATTATTAATTGTTGTAAATCATAATTGAATTTTGACAACTTTTATAATTTAAAAAATTTAAAAACACTAACATATTCACTCCACAATTAGTTTTGGTGCCAAGCACACTACATATTTTGTACAACTTAAATGCAAAGACTAACACGGTCACTACAACAATTTGGGAATACTAATTTATTTATCCTTGGACCAACTTCGTTTGTGTATGTAGAGAGAATTAGATTACGTTAACCGTATATATCATTCAACATTTAAATTATTAAAGAGCGATATTTTATATTTATTTAAATTTTACTTTCAACGTTTCTCTATCAGATGTATACCAAATTCATTTCTTAATAGACAAGGAGTACGAGACATGAAATCAAATTTGTTATATGATATATTAGTTGTCTTATTTTTAAAAGTTTAAGTTAGTAAAGAGATCACGCAACCTTTTATTTATATCTTGTAATATTGATTATTTGCTCAAACTATTATAGATTAATAGATATATAATTTTAATAATAGGTTACATTTATTAAATTCAATCTCTAGCACATTGATATTCGATAGAGGTAGCCTTTGCAAGAATGAGATGCTTATCTAGTTTTCTTTTTATAATGTTTGTAGACTTTGGCACAACACCCGTAAACTGTATTATATGGGTGGTCGCATGCACTCATTAGTTGAGTTTGAATTAATATACCTTAAATTTGTCCACTAGCTTTGTTCGACTCAGTTTAAAAAATTAAGAACAAATTCAATTAGAATTAATATACCTTAAATTTGTCCACTTGCACTATATTTCTAGTATTTCGTAAGTTGATATAAGCTTTGTTTGACTCAGTTTAAAAAATTAAGAACAAATTCAATTAGAATTAATATACCTTAAATTTGTCCACTTGCACTATATTTCTAGTATTTTGTAAGTTGATTTAAGCTTTGTTTGACTCAGCTCAAAAAATTAAGAACAAATTCAATAATTAATTTTAATTAACATCATATTAGATTCATAATTTTTATTAACGTTTCAACCACATATTTTATCAATTTGTATCAAAATTTGTTAAATTTTTTATTAAAAGCTTTGTTACATTTACTGTTACAAATCAATCCAATTGCACCCTTAAACACATTTATGGCCGATTTTATATAGATATAATATTATCACACATTATGATCAATATATAGGGTTTTGTGGGTACTCTTCTTAACAATTTGACTTTGTAAGATACCTAATTTATTTTAAAGTCTAAAAGCTCAAGCAAGTAATATATGGATCCGTTATGTAGTTCTAAGAGGGGATTGGATTCTCGGATTAGTGTTCTCAGACGATTCACCATATTGCGGGAACATTGTTTAAGTATGAAAAGTATAATTGACTTATACAAGTTTGAACTACTATTTATAACAATGTCGATATTTTAAAAATTTTATTATTTAATTCACCCTATCTCTTTCTTTTGTATAATCGACAAGTATTTGGTCATAAATTTCCCTTGCCTTTTTCTTTTGTATTAAATTAAATAGCACCAGGGGTCCCTAACCTTTGAACGTTGTAACAATGTGGTCTTTAACCTTTGTTCACCAGTAGCCGGAGTCCCTAACCTTTCAAACGTACGTACCAGGGGTCATTTTTTAACAGAAAATGTCAAAAACTCTGTTAACTCACCACGCGCTCCACTTCTGAAGGGCAAAACCGTCTTAACACTAATCAAATACCACTGAAAACATGTTGCCATTCAGCTTGAATAAAAAAAAAGTAGAAGAAGAAAATGATGAAGAAAACATGCCTAATGAGCCATGGCGACTGCCAGCGGAGCCGCCGCATAATTAATGCATTTCTAGTTGGGCAGGTCGAGCATAGCAGTATGGTCAATGAAATCTTTGAGCTCAACAATTGATTGAAGAATTATTCTAAGATCATCCGCACATGAAAACCCTAAATTCCCAATTTTTCTAACTGCATAAACATAGAATGTGATGCATCCTTTCCTAAATTTAAGTCTCGTCCTTTCACATCTCATCGTGCCTCTAATCAGCTTCTTATTTACTTCTCCGAGTGGTATTTCTTGCGGCCATAGCCTGTCCATCGCCGCCTTCATATTCTTCGATTGATTATTTTTTGCTGGTGGTGGTGGTGGTGGTGGTGGTGGTGGGTGGAGGCAGAGGAGCTCTAACAGCCTTGCGCGGTGAATTGTGAAGGATTTTACAATGAATTGGCCGCCAAATCTGAGGCAATTTTGGAATTTTGATCATTTGGGTGTATTTTTTTTTTTTCTTGTTCTTGTTTTTCACTTTTTCTTCAATGGGATTTTGGCTCTGTGATTTTTTCACATTTGGTTTAGTGGTATTTGATTAATGTTAAGATAGTTTTGCCCTTCAAAAGTGATGCGTGTGGTCAGTTAACAGAGTTTTTGATGTTTTCTATTAAAAAGAACCTCTGGTACGTATATTTGAAATGTTAGGGACTCCGACTGCTAGTGAACAAAGGTTAAGGGCCCCATCGTTACAACATTCAAAGGTTAGGGACTCCTTATGCTATTTACCCTTTGTATTACAAGATTGAAAATTTTAACTCCAAAAAACATCAGACTACTAATATCCCGAATAATAATGGAGCATTACATATGCTCATATAATCTATATTTTCATAATTACATACTAAAATAGAATTGTCTTTTACAAGTGGAAAAATGTATGTAGGATATAGGGTCGGTTCTGACATTTTCGAGGCTTGAGACGAAGTCCAAAAATTAGGTCCCCCAATGGACCCTCCAAATTGCATTATGCATTCAAAATCCATAAGATTGTTACGGAACCAATTGTAAACTTAAAACTAAAAAAAAATGACAAGCAAAATATATTATACAAAAAATTGAGCTTCATTTCCTTTCCTACTTTAGGAGGCCCCATTTCTTTTCATTTTCGTTTTCTTTTTTGAGCTCCACACTCATATTTATGAAGCATGATTAACCTTAAAAAAAATATTTCAATAATCTCAAAATTAAAGCTGGCAATGCCACATTCACATAAGCTGACAATGCCACAATCACATATAAGCTGACAAGGCTTCAACTATTTCTAATAAGTCAATAAATAACTGAAAGATAGTCATTGCTTACTTGAGAGTGAGACTTGAGCTGCAATTATAAAATGACAAAATGTGAAAAATCAAATTATTCTTCTTATTCTTCTTAGAGGTTTTAAACTTAAAATTGGGTCAAAATTTGAGATGAAATCAACTCCCCCATTATACAAAAATGATTCAGTACAAATAATTGAAAATTAACTATTAAAATTTGCAGGCAACTAGTTTATTTCTACACTAAATACAATTAATTAACTTGATGAAAAAAATCCAAGTAAATTAAAAAACTAAACCAAAGACCAGATGTAGAAGGCACATTGATTCCTGGCAACTAAGAATTTGCAGTAATGAAGTTCCCAGGTGTGAATCTTGAAGCTTCTCTGGCAATGGTATCTGATAATAATCCTATAACCCTTCCATTTAACCCACGTGGAAGTGGAGGATCCGGACCCATATTCATGTACTCACTGTGGTATAGTGTATCTAAAGCAAAATTTCCACTCCAAGGCATCCAACCCGCCGGGTCAATCAACCTATCCAACTTCATGTCTATGTGATTTTATATTTTTATTACACTAATTACTTTAACCTTAAAAGCCTAAACATCTTGATTTTGCATTTGCCACTTTTTCCCTCAAAAGCCGATATAAAAACAAACCTATATACATTCTTTACTGTATTTAATCCCCACGCGGCACGCCGCCCTTGACAGCCCTCTCCTTTCTCTCATCCCAGTTCCGTAGAGAAGACAGAAAGAAAAAAACAAAAATTAAAAAAAAAAAAAGCAAAAAAGAAAAGAAAATATATACTTTGGCAAAGATGCATAAACAAATAAGCATTATCAGAGGTTTTATTAGTGTCTTCTTCTCAAAAGAGCAAGATGATTTCCTATTCTAAGAACAAGAATCACTATGTGTGTAAGAAAAGCTGTGAGACGTAAATGAAGAGGGAGAGCATATTGAATTGATTAAATGGGCTTCAAATTCAATTGTGTTGCCTTGTTGGGATGGGTTGAGTGACTTCATTTTTTATTTTTGTTTGCTTCCCTTTAGTTTTGGGCCAGGTTGTGTTTTAAAAAAAAAGAGTAAATTCAAGACCGGTCACTGTTTTGGCACTTATGGGCTTTAAAGTCATATGCTCAAAACTTAATTTAACTAAAGTCATATTTTAGATCTAAAAGACCAACATACTCTTAATTGTAAAAAACGCTAATTGTGATACTGTTTTGTTGTGATACTATTTTTTTGTGATACTGTTTTGTTGTGATACTGTTTTTTTGTGATACTGTTTTGTTGTGATACTGTTTTATTTTGCAGATACAAAAGTGTTCTGAACCTTATCTTATTTGGTTAGAAAATATTTTCTTTTCACACTTATGTTGGGAAAAAAACAAAGATATTAACTCTTTTTTGTGGCTACTACTTGAGTGATGATATGATTTGGTTTATAGTTTTATATGAGTTCATTTTCAACCACAAAGATATAAAGATGAGTATACTTTGCTTTATTTTTCTCTATGCAGGGAAAACAAAAATTTAACAGGGACTGCACGCTATGCAAGTTGTAATACTCATCTTGGAATTGGTGAGCTGATAGACATTTTTTCTGGCCTTTCTTTTAAGACAGTACTCCTACCCACTTCTTTTTCGTTTAGATCAGGAGAAGAGGAAGATAAATGATGGGTTATCTACATGATGACATGTGGATCACATTTTCTTGTTTTGCAGAACAAAGCAGGTGTGATGATCTTAAATTTCTTGATTATGTTCTTTTGTATTTCTTGAGAGGAATGTGCACCAATGCTTTCCACTTTTCTTATGTTATATTCTATTTAGATTTTAGCAAAATGTTGATATACAATGGTTTTTTTTAACCAACTACTAGTCTGCATATATTGTGATACTATTTTTTTGTGATACTGTTTTTTTGTGATATTGTTAAACCTATGATTCTTGTAGTGAACCTTTATGATTCTTGTAGTGATAATGAAAAACTAGGATCTGATCAATCAAGAACTGGGAGTGTTAATGAAAAATGATCAAGTTCAAAAGATGTTCAACAAGAGAAAGATGAATTGTGGCTTCAATAAAGATATATTTATCCGTGATACTGTTTTGGAAAAAAAATTAAAGATTGTCATTTTAAACTAAAGAGACGATTTCAAACGGGTAAAATCCATCATAGGCAGTAAAGCGACTGGTCTTCACCGTCTCGTCGAGACCATTCCGAAAACATATTATAATAAAAATTCTGAGCACGTGTACAAATTCTATGTTCATTTCTATTGTGATATATTTTTTGTAATACTGTTTTATATAATACAGTATCAAACAACACACATGACTATGATACCATGTTTTTATCTTTGATACTGTTTAATTAGTCATGTGTGTTGTTGTGTTGTTTGATACTGTATTATGCAAAACAATATAATGGATTAGAACATTGATTAAAACAGTATAAAAATTACTAATGCACATTATCTAAACAAAACAGTATCATAGATTAAAATAGTATCATAGACAAAACTAAGACATTCAAACAGTATCACAGGTTCAAACCTTGGCATAATTAGACAGTATCAAAGAATAAAAGTACAGTATCATAAATAAAACTCATTCTACATAGAATAAAACAGTATCATGGATTAAAATAGTATCAAAATATACTAATGCACATTACCTAAATAAAACAGTATCATAGATTAAAACTAATACATTCAAACAATATCATAGGATTAATACATATGCCTACATAGTTTTAGATGACTTCCCATTAACTTGAGAGTGATTGGAAGTTCTTCTTTCTTTATCTTGGCATTGCTCTGAAGTATGTGTTTGCTTTTAAGGGACTCAGATACCTTGGAAGAGCTTTAATTTGCAGCAAATGATGTACATTAATCTGTGATACTGTTTT